>VXBC01000589.1:354490-443860 GCA_013399945.1 Ploceus nigricollis | reverse complement strand
GAGAAACATTTTGGGTTCCAACATCTGCATAACATAATTCATTCACTTCATGGGGTAGTATAAACATCGTCCTGTGACAGCCACCACTGTTGTGATCATAGGGCACTATGAAGGTCTAACAAAATGGTGGCCCTAATTGGTTGCAATGTTCTCTTTGAGTGCCATTCTCTTTTTTGAAAAAGTACCACGTTGTGAAAGGAAGGATTTCAAGAATTTCTATCTCAGCATGTGCAGTTTTAAGGGAAAGGGTTCTATTCTTCAGTGATGACAGTGGACAGCTCTTCAGAGCACAAATGTCATGTCTTCTAAGAATAAAAATAGCTATATTAAATTGCATTTTTTAATTAGTCTTTGCTATAGGTTGATTTCACATAAAGCTCTGAAATAATGTATTCATCATTACATTATATTAGCATTTTTTTTCATTTCAGAGAAGCAATTTTTAATGTATTATTTCAGAATAATAAAAGTGCGGGAGAAGCCTTGTTCCTAATATTGCTAGACATATATGTCATGGCTACATCAGGCTTATTAGTCCAGTAATCCCCTAAAAAAATTATTACACAATTAAAGTGAAAAATAAGACAGAGGAGAATTTTAAAAAAGAAACAAAAACAGTTGCAATGGACAAATAGGATTTGCATGAGAGTATGCTAGAATACCTCAGGATAAGGAAGGCATCCCTTAAAAGCAACAGGAAGCAAATTACACCATCTGTTCAAAAAACATGAGCCTTTTCAAAGTACCTTTAGGGCTGCACATAAACACTGTCTTAAGTGCCTTTTGCAGTATGTCTATCACTGCCTAGAAATTCCTCAGAAGAGCTACCCACAGAGACCTATAATCTCTAGTCAAAAGCAATTATTATAAATGCATCTGAAAACATAACTGAGCTTTCAGAATCTTACCACATACATTCTACTGTGTTGCAGAGGTCTCGCTCTAGTGCCATGACCTACTAAGCTTTAGATAAGGGCGTTCAAATACATTTAAGATATCTGACTATTGCTAATTGCATATAAGGAATACAACAATTAATACAAAATTAAAGATAAATTCAATCATGTTTTTTCAGGGTTTTGGCAAAAATAAATTCTTCCAAGTTGCAAAACAAGAGTTGAATTATCTACATATAAATATCTTATCTGTGTACAGTATATACATTAAAATCAACCATAAATTTGAATGTATACGGTGTCTAAATAAAAATAAAGAAACAATTACAGTAGATAGTTTTTGTACAGGGTCCCACAGGAAAATATTGGAGGGGGGGAAGCTGTATAGAGAAAAAAAACTTTATATTTTTTATTATTTATATTTTTTTCCCTTAGAACAAGAAGTGTGTCTAAAAGAACTTTCCACTCAGGCGGAAACACAACTATTTTATCCTTGGCCTGAATCACAATGTCAAAATCCTCCAAGTGTTCTTGGCAGACAGTCTATAGGGGGGAAAATTATATATGGAAATACATATTGTGTACACACACATACACACTAAAACAATCAATGCAATGATATTAAGATCTTTGAATCACTCCATCCTACCTCTGCTTGCATGTTTGGCTTCACCCTTGAAATTACTAAGCATCCTAAAGTATAGGAGTAAAGAGGTGTAACTGTGTAGCCCTGTAATACAGCATTGTCATGACTATTACCAGGTCATAAGATTTATACTGAGTTTGCACAGCCTCCGAACTGGGGCTTGTCTGATGTGTTCTCTCTGCAGTTACCTTGACCTGCCTACAGCTGTTTTATTTAGTTTAGCTGTGATAGAGGATTTTCAACTGAGCTGCTAGATAATTTTTTTTTTATCTTTGTATAGTACAAACATGCATTTTTATAGATAGCAGTTACAAGAAGTTTTTCTATAGAGAATGAGATATTTATGACTGCACCACAGAGATGCAGGGTGGAGAAACTGGAATCCAGTGTGATAGCAGAGGCGTTGAGAAGTGAGGACACAGGATGCAAAGCTCAGAAGTGCAGACACAGATGAGGGAGGTGGCACAGGCACAGACTGGCACTGGAGACCCCACAGCTATACACATCTCACCCACAGTCAATTACGGTAATGCAGGCCTGGATCTGGGCCAAACCTAGGGGTAACACACAGCACAATAGTATCTAACATACCTAAAGGCACCATGGACAGTGCATCTGGAAATACTATGGTGCTGCATGCAGACTAATTGAGTAAATGATCTAGAAATGTGTTAGAAAATACATGAAATGATCAACTGGATTCCACAGTGAAGAAGGAGAAACCATTAATGTGCACACCCATTCACAAAATCACAGAAAAATAGAATGAGTTAAGTTGGAAGGGCCACTCATCATTCTCCCAGGAACAGAACTCCAGACTTTCCAGAGATATTCCAGATGTTCTCTGACATAAAGGGCAACTGCACCACTTTGCTTTACTGGCGTCTTTTTCCTAGAAAAACCATGTAGTTATTAATTACAACATTTCAGTCATGCAAACCATTGGGATTTAAAGAATAACTTCCCTTCGTGGTACATATACTGTGATGCACTTATACCATTAAAGCTAGTGAGTTTTGCATCCTTCATTTCAATAAGACATTCCTTACTAACAACCTCTTCTACAGAGAGGAAGGGTCTGGCTCCTTCAGTTGTTCAGATATTTCTTCCTATACCACATGAAACCACACCACTGATTGAAAAAAAACAAAAAATGATGCACTGGACTCAAGAAAGAAATGTAGGAATATGTGTGAGGTCTAGCAAAGATTCAATAACATAAAGACTATAAATATGAGTTACTATAAAGGATTTCTTTATTTCAAATTCCAATAAAATGTGTAAGGTATCTGATGTTTCACCTTATCATTTTGACTAGATTCTGCCAAATATATTCTTCATTAGATGATATTCTATTACATTAAGTCTCCCGGATTTCAAATACAATTTTTCCCCTCAAAATAATTTGCTTTGTCACGTTATTCAATCTCTCACTGCAAAGATGTGTTGGAACAATAACAAGATATCTCTGAACTTGTTCCTGATTTTTGCAATTAAAAATATCACAAATCTATTTCTTTTTATATTGCTTTACAGTAACTACATATAATTTCATACAGTTTTAGGCTGTGATTTGTTTATGGAAACTGTATCTGTTGTACTACAACATCTGTTTTTCAGTCAGATCCTGCTAATATCCAGTTTTCCAGCTGAGTTGATTGAAACACTGAAATTCAAATTCATTCAGTGGTCATCTGCATTTAACAGTTCCAAATTCAAGCTTTTTACCTTGTCTACCCAACACAAAAAGAGAGCACAATTTGCTTTTGGCTACTTCTCATAAAAAATGCCAAACCAGTATGCACATGTTACCAAAAAAAAAAAAAAAGTTAAATATATTTAGCTTTAAAAATATTTATTCCTCCTCAAAATATATTTTGCTGACTGAAATATATAAGCCTCATAAAAATTTATAGGCTTGCAAGGAAAATGAACTGCAAGATTTTGCTATGCTCTTGCACATAAACAGGCTGCTGGCAGCTAATCTCTCTGATTATGCAAAGATGGAATTATAGTATGAATTACTGATGGTCTTGTAGGCTTGGATTCCCTGCTTCAAAAAGACTAAATTCTTTTATGTTCTGTGACAAATGACCTACCTAGCTGTTCAGCCATGCAGTGGAACGAGCACAGGAGCTTGATACCAGTGAAACCTGGTTGTAAAAAACCTAATCCACCCTGAGTGCTAGCAGATTGTCTCAACATAATTAATGTTATTTCCTTTGTATCAGCTTTATACTTTGTTTTCATTCTTCACAGCCTTAGAACAGTAGAGGAATGGAGAAAAATAGGACCATACTTCAGTGAAGAGCCCGCCAAATCATCACAAAACGCTTGCACAAAAATATTTGACACAGCTGTCTTCTGTGAAATTTAATGAAGTTGACAGTGTCCTTCATTAGCTTCATAAACTCATATGCTCTTAAAATATATGCAAGACTCTTTAAGATCTGCATTAAAATAGTTCACAGAATTGATGTGTGCAGAGACCATGATTTCAAGGTCTCATAAGCCTCACAGATGTCAATGGAAAACTAAATAACAAGTGAGATTCATTTAATATGTAAAAGAAATCAGCAAGTACTCACAGGAGCTTAAGCACCACTTCTGCTAATGACATAGTTGTGTTGGTGGTTTGTTTTTACAATAGCTTCCCATTTTCTTCTTTCAAAGTGGAATTGATTTCCCTCTTCTTGTTATAAAGAAATTAAAACAAAAATTTCCGAAGAACCCAAGGTTTCCATATATTCACTGAAAATTTCTCTCACTTAAGCAACTATTGCAGTTGGTCAGAGAGCAATTTTGAGATGGCCTCCAAGTAAAAATGCAGAATATTCAACCAAAACTGTTGATAATTAAAGATTAAATAAGTGGGCCATGGAAGATGTAAATTTACTTCTGCAATCTGAATTCTATTTTTTATCATCCTCTTCAAGAGCAAGGATCTGAAGAGGAAAGGAAGATGCCCAGGAAGACATTAATCTTGTTAGATATATTAAATTTATCTATATGCAAGAGGTGACAAAGCTGCAATTCATAGGATAGATCTATTTCTTCAGAGCTGTCTCTGCATGCAGACTACCTTTCTTTTGATACAGAATTTTTGTACAGAATCTTTTTGAGTGAAAATTAACCCTACACACAAGTTGACTTCTGCTCAGCTGTCATGCCCATCACTCTATTGCTGGCAGGAAGTATGGAATGCCAGCTCTCAGCACACCTCTTGAGAAGCTGATTTCCATGAGCTTTGGAGAGTGTTGCTGCAGAGAGAGAGCACTGGCCTTTTGTAAATTTCAAAATATGAGATTGCGATTGATTTAACAGGCCACAGGATGTATTAACTCTGGAAGCCTCATGACTGAATATCTTAATATTTGTTTTGTCTGGGCTTATTTTGGAGCTTTCTGGCACTTTGTTTTACCTTGCTTAGCTGTAACTGTCCAGTAGCCAGGTGAATATTATCTTTTTTGTTTTAGTTTTGCTCAGCTTTGTACAATTTTGTATAGCAGGTGCAATGTCTAGTGTTACAAAAACATTGATTAATTTCTGTTACATTGATAAAAGGTATTTTTGTAGAACCTATTACCCTAAAATACTGGTGGCATGCCGAGGAGTACAAGCACAGGATGATAGTAGAAGCCTTGTAAGCACATGCAGACGACAGCATCAAAAGCCTCAGGTTTAAGAACAGGTCAGCAGCTGGTGGCAAATGAATATTAAAGGGGTGCAGCCTTGTGAGATGGATAGAATTTGTTTCAGGGGTTAACAAAGCAAGAAAGAGGTAGATCATGTAAATCACAGCATGTAAAAGTGTGGATGTAGTGTGAAGTTACAGAGCAACGAAGAGAGAATGAGGTGTTCTCCATGTGTCAAAACAGCTCTCAACAGAGAGGAAGAAAGCCCCATTACCAATATCTGGACACTCATGCCAGGATCTGTAACCTGGAGAAGGAGTTGGTATGTTTACAGTTCCAAATAACACCCTCAGAACAGCACTGGTTGTACAAGCAGAATCCCAGAGAAACAGAGTTATACNAATGTTAAAGATATTAATAATTTTTTAATATATATTTTTTATGGATTCATTGGATAATTTAAAATAAAACTCCTAGTATCATTACACCTGGACTATAATGATATCTATTGCATCCTGAATATATTTGCATTTTAAATAGATTAAAATAACTGTCCAGCTTCATATAAAAGATGTGCTGCTTTGGCCTGCAAAGACTATACATGTAGTAAAATAAATCTTCTTTTTGATTGGCTAAAAAAAAGTTCATGGTCCTATTGTGGCAGTTCATGAAATAAGAAAAAATACTTTCTGCCCTTTCTAGCTGCAATCTTTCAGCAGTCTGTTTGACCAAGAGAAATATCAAAGATTTAAAGACAGACTGGCAGAAATCATTAAAATGTTGAGCAAAGCAGATACATATATATCAGTCATTCCAACCCAAAAAGTTCTTTTTAATAGTTATTCTAGACTGTCAATTTTTCAAAGCTTTAGGGCCATGATCCTCTAAAAATGTATCTTATATAATGGCAGTGAAACTATGTCAATTTCTGCCATGTATTAACTATCCAAAATACACATTTTGTATTTTGTATGGAGTACTAGCTTAGCACAGTTTATACCTCTTTCTTTGGATCCGTGGGATTTATGATAGTCTTGAGGAAAGGATGGAACCTCTTTAAGGTGACAGCAGGAAATGATCAGCCCAAGGACTTTTAGATAATGAAATTGGTTCTTAAATAGAAAATAACCAGATTATTTTCTGACTGAAGAAATAGGAGTGTCATAAATAAACAGCTGGAAGAAAATTTCTTGCCTCTGTACAGCAAGTTTTCATTTTCTCCATCACTTTTATAGAAATAGATAACACCTGCATGTGTGTGTGTATATATATATATATCTCTATAATTTTGCTTGTGAATAGTGAGGTCATATGCCTCTGACTGCTTCATTTGAATAATTCCTTCAGTGGCATGTTTTTGGCTGGCAAATTTTATGATCATTGTCTCATGCATTATTTTAAAGTAAAATGGATTCATACAATAATTAAAAAAAAAAAAATAAGGCAGAGGAATGAGATATGGAAGAGTGAGGTGTGCTTGAGGTAATCAGGAAATGTGTTACACAGCCAGAAATTGAATGCTGATCTCTTAATCCAGTGTCTTAATCTCAATCCCATCCAATCATATTTGTTCAGACATTCTTCTAAAAGCAGATTCTAACCCAACAAATTCCTGTTATGTAAAGGGATATTTCTTTGCATAAATATGCAGAGTTGCTTCTTTCTTATCTATTCATGTATTTATTTAAAAATTCTGTATCCCAGAAATTAAATGACTTGGTAGTTTTGATAAATGTATGGAAGACATATGGAAAATGTATACAAGACAAATTCAAATCTTAAGTGAAAACTCAAATAATTCCATGACCAAGCTTCACCTGATACTGGATCAAAATATGGAAATTAATTGCATGGGATTCAAAAGCCTGCTGTAGTCAATTACATCAAATCCTGTCCAAGGCAGAGAGCTCGAAACTAGATGGTCTTAAAAGTTTCTTCCAACCCAAGTCATTCTATGATTCTTTGAAATCCATTATTTATCCTCTCTGGTGCTTCTTTTCTGTGAGTTTGAGGGTTTTATTTAATTGAGTTTGAGGGGTTTTTTCAGCTGGTCAAGATATATCAACAAGTACCAACACCTTATTCAACCTTATTCATTGTTTTGTCAAAAGTTGTCTGAGTACTTAATTTTTGAAAAGGGAATCACAGAAGCAATATGTGGGACACTACATTGCACAGCTTGGTTTTTATTGCTCTTGAAGAATACCAACACAGATCATAATCCCTTAAATAAATTCAGGCATATTCTATATGTTTTCAGTCTGTACTGTGGGTATTTCACTAAATATTAGCCATGAATCATTGACGTTACAAAAAAGTGTAGCACTCTCTGTGATTACCCAGTATGTTTGTCAAGAGCCCAAGAATTCTGGTATTTACTCTTCATTCAGAAATATGAAATATAAACTATATAAAGTTCCTCAAGTAATAGTTTTCTTTTTTTGAGAATTTGTTAATGATTCGTAGTATCGCATTATTTTAAAATCGGAGATGTTTGCTTCTCATTAATTCAAACAATAGGATAGGCAGAAATACAGATTTTAGTAGCATCACATATCACCACTACTAGAATTTCCCTGTGGAATCCGATGCAAGATGGAATGGTGATGGCAAGCTGAGTGATAACAGTGGGTTTACTGTGGAAAGTACATTAGAATAAATTGTATTGATTCTTTAGTACTAAGCAAGCGGTATTACTTGTCAATCTCATGTAATTCAGTTCTGCAGAAATTAAACCTGATATTTAGCTATCTACTTGACATCTTGTCTTTCTCAAACAGAAGCTACATTATAATCACACATCGAAAAAATTAACGGCAAGGAAAAGGCTGCAAAAGAAAATAATATCTCTGATATTGATGATACTGTCTTAAAGGAATTCCCTCGGGAATTTTTTCTTGAGGAAGGACATAAAGTTATCTGAGGCATTTATTTAGTTAGAGAAGAAATTTTGTTAAGAAAGGAAATTGCAGTGAGGGGGATGGGATCTAAAGGCAATGCTAATCAACAGCAAAATTAGAGATGAAGTTACTCAGGTTCTTCTTCAGCTTTTCATAATAAAATAGACTTTAGTTTCTCCTGGAATAATCTTGGCTTCTAGATTCAAAGAGTAGCAATCAGAAAAATCCCTTCTTTTCAGCTATCATGAAAAGCTTGCATTCTTTCCAGCAAGACACAAGAGTAATTGCTTTGGTGCTTGATTCTCTGTGTTGTGACATTGCAAATTATTTTATCCAACTCTGGAAGCCATAGGTGGAAAATTTTATCCTGTCACAAGCCTACTTACAGTTGGTTCTACTGTCTAACATTGCAGCAAGAGAGTCCACATGCTCAGCAACAAACCCCATTCCATTCTCATTGGCACCTATCTCCAGAAGAATGATAAAATTTTCCCGCATGGAGTATGAAGAGATCACAGTTTCTAAGAGTCTGTAATGGAAAAAGACTATATTATATACAACTTTCCCAGAAAGCCTGCTCCATAATCGTAAAAAAAAATTAAAAATTAAACACTGACTCTTTCCTCTTGAACATTTGACAGATTTTCAGAGGAATTTCTCTGTGTTTATTAACTGGTGAAAGTTTTTGTCCATGGTTATTAATTTTGTGTGAGATCTGAGGCGGCAGTGCAGAAAGATGAAGATCTGCTCACAGCAGATGGCATGTCTTGGGTTCTCTAATTCCATAGGGCCCCTATAATTCCTTGGAAGTCCTAGAAAGGTATGTATAAACAGTGTAAGAATTATTTTCCATTAGAAAACAGTAGCGTTCCTTTGAATAAAATTTTATTAATTAGTTCTTTTTTTTTTTTTCATGACTCTACCTGAAGATCCTAATCCCTCATACTTACTCAAGCTAACACTAAAACCAATAGAATTTTTGCCTGAATAAGAAACACATTTTGGAGAGAAGACAGTACTCATAAGTAAGAGAATAGCTTCTTTGTGCTGAGCTGTGAATCATGCAACAGATTTGCTGAATAGAACACATATTGCCTGCAGCTGAAGTGCTGATTATTTCAGATTATAAAGCAGATAATATTCATCTGAGGATAACTTCAGATTTCAGAGATCAAAATGTCATTAGGGGTTAAATGTAGGGGTTAAAATACAATAAATTAAGCATCCAAGCCAACCAGAGACTGAATTTTTATACCAACTGCAATAATGTAAGTGACTGGAAGCATTTAGTTTCTACACATTCTTAACCTGGTCTGGAAACACAGTATATATTTCCTGTCCTCCATCGAAAAAGACAGGGAAAGTGTTGCTGTTAATGCTACAAATCACACTCATGTATAAATGAAAAAAAAAATACCTGTGTTCTAGCTTCTGTAGTTTAAATAGCAATAGATTTGCAAGGGATTTGAGAGGAAAATTCTACTCACTATAAGTAAGAGAACTTGTTAAGAATATCTTTATTTTGTTTGCTTTTAAATTCACTCTGCATTCCTTGAAGCAGAACACACTGGAAATGTATAACAACCTCACAGTTACATAAAGAGTTTAGATGTTTTAAAGACTGGCTGCCTATCTATAAATGATCTTCTGTCTGTTGCCTGATGCTAGTGCTCCTTTCTACTTTCCTATCGCTGAACTTTTCTTTCTCAAGGCTACCTGTGCTTTGGTTCAGTTGCTACCACTGTTCATGAATGTAAAAGTCTTTAAAAGAAAGAAAAAATGGAGAAAACTTGCTGTTCTAACAGGATGCTCCTATTCTCACTCCATCAGGGCATAACTTTAATTGCATTTGATCCCTTGTATTTATCACTTCTCAAGGCACAGCAGAATATTTTGGCATAGAAAGATAGTTAAAATTATTATTGAAATCTGGATATTGCAAGCCATAATATTTTCCTGACTAGTTTCCTACTGTCATGTCATGCTGTCACGTCATGCTGTCATGTTTCCTACTGTCATATGCTATATGACTATGTTGACTGAAGGCTTTGCAGCTGAGCATGTAAGCCAGTTCTTTCTCTGTTTGCCTGTTTTAGGCAGTAGACAGCACAGTATGATTTGTGTACTTGTTTTTTCAGACTCACGTCACAGAACTGTGAAATAACCATATTTCTCAGCGATTCACTTCCTACCATCTCTCACATTTTTGACTTTCTCTTTTATATTCAAGAATTCACACCTGCTCATGTCACTTTCTGAAATGTTGCACTGACGCATCTAACATGCATAAAGCTAATTTAGGCTGCCATTTTCTGTATATTATTCTGGATAATGAAGCAAATGTGATCTCCTAAAATCATAGAATAGCAGGATAATGTCATACCTATGACTACAGGGTTGACCCTTTCAATACCTGATTACTTTTTTATGACATTATTTCTTTTTTCAGAGAGGAAGTCTAAGCAGTCCACAAAAAATTCTGTCTATAAATGTGTGCTTAAGCTACTGTATACCCAAAACTCAAACTACTATAGACTACAGAGGATTTCTAGATGACCCAAGTGTGTCTCATGCCATATGCCAGCTTCTCTACTTAGTGTGTGCTAGGGCATGGATCTGTGAGAGATTAAGTCCTCAGAAAACTTTTATCGGATTATGGTGCGACGGCCAGGCTACCCTGCCTTCATGGATGAAAGAGGAAAAGATAAAACACAACTTTAAAATTACTTTGTTTCTCCACCGACTACAAAGAGAGCTCAGGATGCCTAGAGCAGATATGGTTATCTGTATTCAGTCAGATGAAATCTATTCTGGGTGCCTAAATTAGCAGCCCTGGCTTCATTGGCCACCTACAGAGAGAGCTATGGCAAGGTATTGATTTCATACAGGACAATAAAAACCAAATTCAGACCAGGGTGTTCTGAAACTTTTCATTCTCCATTCACTTTGCAGAAAGACTCATAAACTTCAGTCTACATCTCACACATCTCAAACTGAGTCATAAAGGCAAACATTGCCTTCTTCACCCTCCCAGAAAATCAGAGTAACAGCTAAGTTAATCTGACATTGATTTAGAACAACTTTTATGAGTTAAAAGGACCATAAAAATTCACGGACTATCCCCAATGCTAGATCAAACCTTCATTTGTTTATCCAAATCATAAAAACAGGCAGAGATTGAGATTCCTCAACTTGGTTAGGAAATCTGGTCTCATGTTACACTGCAGTTGTAGTCAGTGTGTTTGTTATTAGTGGTCTCAAACTGATTTACAGTGTTTGAAAATGAGAGGTCTGTGATATGAATTGCTCATATAAACAGGGAAGAAAAATCATTAGGTCAGTTGAGGCAATAATAACCACATTGTATTTTTAGAACATCTCTGCTTTGATGAAACAAGGTGATAATAATTATGCAGATAAAAAATACATTTATTTACAGCATGCATGCTCCACAAAGCATTTAAATATCCTTCAAATCCTAATGCTAGTGCAAGATATTATTCCATGTATTTCTATTCCATTTTGTAGTATTTGAACATTTGTTGTCATATTTGAGGAACTAATTATTCAGTTTAATAAGTCTCAACAGTAGGATGGTTTCTGACCTTCAAACTAATTTTTTTATTTATTTAGACCATGCATCTGAAGCTCTGTAGTTAACATTCATTGTATCTTTTATTTCTCTTTCACAGATTTCTTATAATTTTGAATTCCACAAGTGCTCAAATTGCAAGATGATAAGCCTGATTAAACCTGATTAGACTAGATTTTTCTTAACAGTAACCAGGGGTAAATTTTTTTTATATGGTTTCATAAGAGGGGTTAATTTTGGGGGTTTTTTGGGGGGTTTTTGGGGGGTTTTTTTTGTTTGTTTTTTTGGGGTTTTTTTGGGTTTTTTTTTTATTTTCTCAATAAAAGAGCAATTGTTGTTTGGAAGAACCCATAAGCAAATGGCTAAATGCTTGGGCATTTTGGCTCTAACTTATACACTTAAACAAATTTGTCTTAGGTTTACTAAAACAAAAAACCATTTCCCACGCATGCCATATTAGGAAATAATATGTAGAACAGTTTTATAGCTGTGTGGACTAAGCATGTATCATAAGTCAGAAGCAGCAGCTGCTCCCTTTGCTAGCCAAATCATTTGAAGAGCATTTGCTCATCAGTTTAATTTTTCTTAGCATGTTCCAAATAGACTGACAGAAAACAATAAGTGTCTTGGCTGACAAAATCCTGGGTTTAGATCTAATCACACTCTTCTGCCAAATTTAAATGCTTATACCAAGTTCTGGTTTTGGCTTTTCTACTCAAGAACAGTTCACAGAATACAGTTCAAAACAAAGTGGTTACAAGGGTATTATCAAAATTGAGAAAGTTATAGATTATATGGTTATCTTTCAAGGACTAAAGGGTTTTGTAGGTTTCTTTGACTTACTAACTGCAAAGATTAACTAACTACTTAGACTTACTAACTACTATTTTTTATTAAATTTTTACAGAGGTCAGTCTAATGAAAATAGAGTTTCATAACATCTTCTGTGTCCATTTTGGTTAATGAGCCAAAAATATTCTTAGGCATTAATAGCCCTCTCACTGTAGTCAACAACAAATAGAATCATCAGGGATGTTAATTGTAATAAGATTCATTGAGTAAAGCTTCTGGGACTAAAGACTTCTATTAAAAGGGAGAGAAAAGAATTAGGAAAACCTCAGGTTTTGAGTGGAAGTATTCCCTGTAGTTGATGCAGCCTCCATCTCTAATCACAAACAAGCACTAGTATATCAAGAAAGATATCAACAGCATAAAAAAATGGAAAATAACCACATGATAAAGTGAAAGAGGAACATAAGACATTAGAGTCGAACATAAGACATTAGAGTCAAACCCCAGGCAGGACACATGCCCAGTTGTATGAAACAGCTTTAAGAAGCCTCACCACAGGCGTTTTTTCAGTCTACCATCTCCTGATAGCATCAAAAAGTAACCTGAATGCAAAGAACAGTCTAAATGAATTTGGTTGTATTATCTGCTGAACTGGTTTCTTGAAAAAATTGATTTTGTAATGTTAATAATATTGAAAAATATTTTTATATTAAAATAAAAAACAGCAGATAAGGCATATTTAATTATTATGTAACACATCTTAGTCTCTGTGATTTGAACTGTGAACTGTTTTTTCATCCTGAATTCTTGGTCTTGGTATTTACAGCTTTATAAAATTTTATATTATTGAACAGAGGTTACATATAGTGTAGCTTCAGGCAAAAAGAGTTTGCCTATCTTTTTGTCAAGCCTCATAAATGTAGTGATCAAGAAAGACCTGTGCATATCTCATCTGACCCCCAGTAAAATATATAATTTCAAACAGTAATTCCTAGTTTCAGAAGAGTTGCAATTGAACAGTATCTTCTCTTTAGAAAACGTCATAACCCCTACAACTACATTTAGTAGTTGCCAAATACAAAAATATACTTTTTTGCTTAAGAAAAAAACAGCAGGAGGGCAGATAATTTATTTTAATTTATCAGCTTTGTCACTGAAAGAATTAAAAACAGGACTCTGAAATTTGGAAGAAATAGTTCTTTCATTAAATCCCTTAGGAAATTATGAGAAACTTACTCCAATTTCACAGGAGTAAACAATTTTTAAAATGCATGCAATACCCTCATTCTAGCTCTATTTCCCCAAGGTAAAACATAAAGCAAAGCAGTAAAGCACTTCTTCAAGGAACACATCTGCAGAGTAAGAGTACATGTAGCTAGAGAACATAAGAGTTCAAGGGAAAACAGTTCCTTAACAGTTTTGGAAATATGAAATCTAAGTGAAATTTTTGTGTTGACATCAAATTGTAGAGATAATTCTCAAATAATGAACAGGAAATAGAAAAACCCAGCTGAAAATGCTATGTGGATCTTGCCTCCCTTCCCAGTACAATTGCCCAACATTAGAGGTCCTATAACAGACTAAGCTTATTAGGCATCAACACCTATATATCTGCATTAAAGGCGTGTTGAGAAGAATTAAACTGCAGCTGAAGCTCATAATTCTATGTATTTATTGCTTGTAAGTAGCTCTTAGATATTAACATCAACTTCCAAGTGTTGACACTTGTTAACACAAGCACAAAGTGTTGACACCATTGTCGCAGAGAATTCAAGGACCAGTCCTTAGATAAAACTATGGTTTTAAAAACCTCTCATAAACTGTGACTAAATAATGCACTGCGGGCTAAGTATACTATGTTCACAATAGTGAACAGACACCAGTAACAATGAGCTAAATAAAGATCTGAATGTACAAATATCTGCATTTACTCTGGTGAGTTGTACGTCAGTGGGAACATGGAGTATTTCTTCTCTATAAATAAAATGTTATCAGAATCAGGCTATTAGTTTTGTAGTTAATGGACATCACTTCTAAAGGCACCTAATAAAACTAGCACTGCTCAGACATATGCTACTAAATTAGCTTAGTTAACTGGCTCACCCTCTCAATTACACTGAAAGAAATCTATACTTCTAGAAAGAAAATATAGTTGCTGATTAAAATCCCATTCCACAAAGCGTTGCAGCAAGCGATTAATCTGAAACACCTGTTTAATTTCCACTGAAGTTAAGGAAACTTTTGTACATGTTCTAGGGCTTTCCTGAACAGCAGAGAGGTGATATAATCAAAATATGCATCATCGACAAAAAAGCACATGCTATATAAAAGGTCTGATTTACAAGACACTTATTCTTACATGTGCTTCAGTTTAATAACAGAAGACTGAGAGGGAAAAAACCTAGTTACCAGTATCCAGGACACCAGTACCAGAAAAATACAGATAGTATTCTAGGATATAGTGTTGAGTTATGACATATACTTTGTTAAAGTTCATAAACACTTGTTATGCACTACAGTTATATGCAAAATTTTGATTTGTCACTCCCTGCCTATACAGTGCTATGACAGACAGACATTCTTCACTGTCATTGCTGTCATTAATTTACTATTATTTTGTTCTATGGGGACCATTTTCTAAGATTAACAAGCAATATCAAAATATTTTAAAAGTGGCCGAATTGTGACTCCTGTTCTAGTCACTAGAAATCGTTATCAAGAAAGAATTATAAAGAGTCACCTATTTCAGGGCGAAAATCCATGTCCCATGGATGCATAGATAAAACTGTCAGAATACAAGTAAGCTACCCAGTAGCTTGTTCTGATCCAAATGCAAATCTATATGAACTAAATCTTAATGAAAGTTTGGAAATGGCATCAATGTGAGTGACTTCAAAGAATCAAAGTCATCCTTTCCTGAGTAACTCTTATGTACTTTTTCCCCTATTTTTTTATTTGACTTGTTTTGTGGCATGAGTTCTGGATATGGGCAAGGATGGCAGTTCCATGTACATTTTCCCAGACCCAGCAACATTAATTAGAATCCTTTTAAGAGCTGTTATCAGGAAAAGGAAAAACATTCATGTTAAATTACTTCATCTAACATTCTTCATGTGCAGAGCATGACGTCATTTAACATGAAACAGATGAGACATAGAGAGGACTTTTAAGCTATTTTGGCTTCAGGCTTCTCGGTGGGGAGATGATACAGAGCTAAAAAGATAGGTGGCTTTATTTATAAACCCATTTAAATCACAAAAATAACTCTCCAAGTTTTTCATTAGCTGTCTTATAAGAAATATTACTCTGAAAATCTGATTCGGTTTTCTTTCAATGAAGAGATTTTCATCTCATTGAAACCAGTGTAGCACGATATAGTGGGAACCCACATCTTAATGAAATTGCTATTTTTAGTACTTGGGAAATGAGTGAAAATATAGAAATATTAGAGTAAATAGGATATACATATCCTATACATAGCATACATAGAAAGATATACTTTATCTATAAAATAAAGGGTCTGATATTAACCTTTATCAAACATATGTAGGTTGAGTCTATGAAACAAATAAAATATACCCAGATAAGTGGCAAAATACTTTCCCATTAAATTAAAAATGAGAGAATGGACTGTATAGAAAAACTGCAGGAAGTAAAGGGAAGAAATGGAAAAGCAGATCAAATATGTTATTATTGAAATGACTGTTGAAAGGAATTAATAATTTCTTGAATGCGCAGACAGCAACAGAGTAATATAAAGACATTAGGAAAGAGAAAATCCATAAAGAACATGCTTATTCCATGACCAAGTCATCATCATATAAACGTTGACTATCTGGATTCTAGTGTTTCTCCAGAAGCATTTGTGAGAACAGATTAAGGAAACTCAGTATTGCACTGAATGGAGCACAGCTCTTCATATGTAAGCTATTATTTTCCTAAGAGTAAGAAATAGCGTAGAATTGATGTGGCCTTGTAAAACAAGGAATAAAGAGACAAGAGACAAGCATAAAGGAGGTTGGTGTAAAAATAAAAGCAAATCAGAGAAACTGGAAAAAATCTAGGTAAATGTAATCTCCAAGGGAGTTAATTTTCACTGCTGCTTTGTTCAGAAGATATTTTAAACCTCTCCCCAGATTTAAAAGAAAAAAATTCTTTATAGTGCATCATATTTTCTAACCTGTGAGTGCTGAACTTACTATTTTAACTACTCCCTTTTAGAAGCTAGCTACTCTCTTAGCTAGTTTTGATTAGAAACTAGAGGACAGATGTCTCTGTCCTATCTCTACATGCCAAACATCAAAAAATCATTATCGAATTTATCTCCTTTAAAGTATCATCTTATATTTTTCTCTCATTATCTTTTTTACTATCAGGCCTAGACTTCATGTCCCAGAAGAAGATTTAAGTGTAGTACTGAGTAAGCTAAATACAGATGGCAAATAACCTCCCTGCAATCATCTGGAATTCTGTGAGTATGTTGAAACTAATGAGAAAAAGAGAGCAGGAAGCAAGTTCACTAATTGAGCCTCTGGCAGTCCACTTGCTGTATTTGTTTAGACTGCTCCAGTTAGCACTCTCTACAACAATGCCTGAACAGAGGTCTGAAAGATTATTTTGGGCATCACCCCAAAAAACCAGAACTGATCTGCACAATTTGGCTACTTTCACTCTGAATTACCACCTGGGGCTTTTCACCCCCAAGGATTTCGGCTTTTCTCTCATGTAACTTCCAGGGTTTGTCATGCTGTAAAAATACTCCTCTGCCTGGCTGAAGTTCAACCACCAAATTGTTTCAGACACCTTCAGCTGAAAAATGACAGAAACTGGAAACTGGTAACCACACGATAGGGCCGAGGAGACACAGCATAAGGCCCAGAGGGTTGAGTGCGATGCAGTGTGGATGCAGCTGCTGTGCTTAGGGTAGCCAGCCCTTGGCACAAGAGGTACCAAATGGTCTCCAACAGGTGTCCTTAGAGAGGAACAAACATAATCACCCCATAGTTTTCTTTAGTTGCCAGTATATTCATAGTCCATGTCTCCAGAAGAAGTGCATTTTTTGGTTTATGAAATATATCAAATGAACCAGAAACAGATTTCTAAGAATTAATGGAAAAGTGAGCAGCAGTGCAGAAATCTAAGGTTGAAGACAACTAACAATATGAAAAGCAGGAGATTCAGATGCCCTTGCTATGCCAATTCCAGTAGGCTGAATGTACCTGGGACAGTTCTGTGCCACAGAGGCCAAGCAGTATGAAATGACCTTCAACCTGTTCCAACATGTTTTACCTCACTAGACAGGATGGTGGCATGCAAACTGCTTGTTCAGAAAGCTCTGTGGCACGTGTCAGCCCATCATAGATGTTGAGGAAATTAGCACAGGAGCAATCTGCTGGCTTCTAGAGTGGGTTATTGAGACCCGGGTTCTAAAAAGATCAAGAATCACCGCCTCCAAAGTCAAGAATGGTTCACGTCAGCGAGCAGGGACTAAAACTAGAGTGCACAAGGAGATGCTGGCAAAACTGATGTGGAAATGAAACATACAAGAGAGGGAAGCAGGGACTTTGGAGAAAGGTGGTGACACTTAGAAAGCATGACAGATTGCAGATAGGAAAGACAAAACCCACCTGAACTTTATCAGGCAAGGCATGTGAAGGGCAACAAAGAAGGCCATTACAGACATATCAAAAAACAAAAGAAAAGCAGAGTGGTGAAAGATATGGAAATAGAGGAGACAGTCATTGCTATCCTTAAACCAGTCTTTTACTAGTATTGACCAGCCTTCATGAATCTCAGCCCCCTGTGATTGAAAAATTCCTTGATGGAGCAGGATCAGATTAGGGCACGTTTGAGAAATCAGACATGAAAAAGTCCATTTTGAAACATTACTATAAAGGAATATTTTTGCTCCTTTAAGGGTGCCTAGTCAAAGACATTTTCACTGTAAATAAAATGGATAATAAGAAAAGGAGGAAGCCATAAACAACAACATACAGGGACACACTCCTAACTGACAAATGATAGGGCAGGCAGTGATAACAACTAAACATAGTTGGTTATGGTAATTGATGAGGAGGACATGTGGGAGTGTGAGAATGTTTATTCCAGCAAGGTTATCTGGTTGACGATCTTGTCAATTGGAAAACTAAGTGAAAATAGAGAAAGCAGAAACAAAATATGCCAAACACAAATGTGACAAAACATACATGGAGACAATGAAAAGAGACAAACCTCACCAGTCACACTAACTGATGACCTATCCAGAAATTACAGGCACTACTTCCAGAAAAATCAACCTGAATATTGCAGCTGATGAGGTTGTAAACCAGGGGAGACCCAGGCTGGGTGGGTTGTGGGCATCTGTTGAGTTGTACAGTGACATGCTCTTATGTGTAGGGAAAAGAAGATCAGAGAGGAACTAGAGAGGTAGACAAAAAGTAGTATGAAAGGGGCTGGTTGTGTGTAAAATGAGCCTTATGCTCAGTCACCCCAGTCTGTCTGGTTTCACTAAATCCTTTCTTTACAATCTCTCAAGGTAATCTGTGGTTTTCAAGGCTGTATTTCATAAGATTCAAACTGAAGGATCTATGGATAGTGAGGTACACTGACAACTGGGTCTTGTGCTGCAACCAAAAGATTATGGTCATCACTGTGAATCCTCTAGAGGTAAGTCCTGTGTTCCAAGGGTTGACACTGACTCCAGTAGCACAGTGCACTGTCAGGAAATTTGCTGATGATGTAAAACTGGGAGGGGTGTTTGGAAACCATAGGGTTGTACTGGAGAACCAGGCAGAAGAGCTAATGCTGTTAAACAGAGGAAAAGTATGGAACCTGGGGATGAATAACCCCACACCAGCAGGGGTAGCTCTGCAGAAATGGTCCTGGGAGTCAAGGTGGACAACCTGTCAATGACACAGAGGTGTACCTTGCAGCAAAGAAGGCCAACAACATTCCAGGCTACCTTAGGAGAAATGTTCCCAGCAGGTTGAGACAGGTGATACTTCCTCTCTGCTCAGCACTGGTGAGACAAATCTGGAGTGCTTTGTCCAGTTCTAAAGTCCTCGGGACAAGAAATATACACAATTAATGGGACAAATTCAGCAAAGTGACACAAAAATGGGACACAAAAATTCTCTAATGGGCTGGAGTATCAGGCATAGAAGAGAGGTTGAGGGAGCTAAGGTTGTTCAGTTTCAAAAAAGGCAGATTCAAGAGGTTCTTATCAAAGTGTACAAACATGTGATGGGGGCAGGGGGTAAAGAAGACAAAGACTCCTCTTCAAGGTATGAAGCGATAAGAGAAGAGGAAATGGATACAAATTAAAATACAAGTAATTCCACTTGAACATAACCTTTTCTTTTTTTTTTTTCTGACAATGGTCAAACACTGGAACAGACTGCCCAGAGAAGTTGTGGAGTCTCTTTCCATAGGATATTAAAAGCATGATTGGCCATGGCACTGACAAGCTTACTCTAGCTAGCCTTGCTCTAAGAAGGGGATGGGACTAGACGACCTCAAGAGACACCTTTCAAGCTCAGCTATTCCATGATTCTGTGACTGTTTGCAAACATTTATTGAGTTACTAGAATGGATAAAGCCAATATGATTGGCTATTCACAGTAGATAATGCCCCTACATAAAATGTCATTCCACTTTTCCAAACAGTTAAAAAATTAGATTTTTTTAAATTATGAAATAACTCACTAATGAAGATTAATCACTCTGGTGTGATTTGCTATGAATTAAACTGATAATGGATGAAGACAGTCATTACCAAAAATAATAATTTCAGCATGTGTAGTTCATGATTTCTTTTTTAATCTTAATCTAGCAAATTAGAAATAAAACATGAAATCAACACCAAATGATCCCATCCCGACAGTCTTTATATTTTACAGCTTTTCTTACCTTTAAATTGACTTCACATTTCTCATATGTATTTTTCAATATATACTCTGAATCATTCTGAAAGTTATTCCTGTTCCACTTAGTTTATGCAAACAATGCATAGCATGTTTTAGGAATAATAACTTCTAGCCTTCTACTCAGGAAATAGAATAACAAGAAAAAAAGAAAGAGAGAGAAAAAGACATTTTTACTTTGAAGGGTCGAATATAGATTTAAATTGTTTGTGGAATGTTCTAAAAGTCAAATGAAAACTTTAGCTTTCAATATGGGCAACAATATTGAATTTAGTATCAAAGAGAAGATGAGGGTAGAAAATTAAAAGATTCGTATCTGAAATGACAGTAAAATCAAGCAACTTAATGCAGTCAGGGATGAAACATTGTATCCTGAAGAAAACTGCAAATGAAATTGCAGTTGTAATGGCAACATTTTTCAATAAATGCATCAAGTTACAGATATTTCTAGGTAATCAAGGAACAGCAGACACAGCTAACAAAATGATGGACTGTTACTGGACAGTAACAAAGCAGGCCTTAAAGGTATGCAAAGCTTTAGAAAGTATTTGGAAGGAAAGAATAATTAGAAACATGAAGGAAAATGCTAAATGGGGTAGATGGTACAAGGCATAGATTGTGAGCTATAAATCCTTCTTTGACACTTACTTTTCAGGGTAGTGAAATGTAGTAGATGAAACATGTCTGGATTTCAGTGAAGCAGATGACATGTTGCCACAGGAGAAATTACTCAATGAACTTGAGAAGACAGCAATTCATAGGTAGAATTGAAAGTTGGAAAATTAGGGTTGCTATAGCAAAAACCTCATGGAACTCTTCTAAAAATAAATTTATTTAGTATTTTAATATTTCTTTAATGAAAAAAAGGAGAGGGGAGGAGAGGAGAGGGGAAGGAAGGGGAAGGGAAGAGGGGGAGGGGAGGGTGAAGAAACAGAAAAATATAAAATTTCAGTTAGGCATATTAAGTGAGGAGAAACAATTGACTGATGGGGGAAAAGCAGTGCAAACACAAAAATGTCAAATACGATCTAAAAAGTGTTTGTGTGAGGACAGATATGAAATAAGACACTCATTAACCTTTGTATAGTATACCCCACACAGTTTTGGTCATCTGTGCTTAAGAAAGATTAACTCAGATTTCAAGTCTGTAAAAAAATTTTTATGAAGAAGACTTTGGGAATAGTAATACATCTTACTACCATATGACTAGAAGATAGAAGAGTGTGGCTTGTTTATTACAGAAAAATGAAGAAGAAAAGGAGGTATGATTGCTCTGTAAATCTCTTTGGGAAAATATCAGCTAAGGGAAGGATTCATGTAGGATGTTCAGAAAGCCAAGGATACATATATTTCAGTGTTGAAAAAACTGAAAACATCTTTCACATACTGCAATTTCAGTTTTCAAATTAGCAGCAGATTTTCAGCTTATTTTAAGCAATCTTATAAACTTAGTGAAAGGGATTGGACTAAATGGTTGCCTGTGAAGAACTCCACTGGATTAAAAAATGCTGGAGGTAACTTCGAACTCTACATTCCTGTAAGGGATAAGAGACTGAAACTTTCAAGCTGAGCATCATAAGGCATTATATACCTGATAACATCAGCAGCCCTTTTCTTCAGCCCTTTTCAACACCATCAAATCTTCAGAGACCAGAAGCAAGATTAAAACTTTCTAAGCATCAGGGACAGAATAAAGAGGTTGCTGCACCAGTTTTACAGTCATGCACACTGACAGACTTTAAGGGCATGTTGACATCTTAGGCATCAAAGAAAACTCTGCTAATTGTGTGGGTGGGAGGAAACAGTCTAATACTGACTTTCTGAGGTGACATTGGCTCAACTGAAAAAGGCAAAAAAACCCAGGAGGAAACAAGCTGATATCCATCCATCCATTAGAGAATTTTTGTCTTTTTTTTTTTTTTAGTTTGGAGCATGAGAATCTACTCATTGTTGTAGTGTCTCATGGTCCATAACCATTTCCAGTAACAGAAACCACATAACTGAAATCTCCACTATTGCTTGTGAAAGATTAATGTCAGTAAGCAAATGCTATACTTGTAAGTAGCTTAGCATCTTAGCTATTCACTAAGTGGAAAGCAGCATGACTGCTGTAAATGAAGGACAAATAAATTTGTAATCACTGGCTTGTCAGATACACAAAGACGTACTCATCTAGCAATTGTTCAGATTGGGGCATCTCTTGGAATCCTTTGAAACTAGGGCATGGATTGGGAGAATTCAGTGAAGTCCTACCTCTTTCTGTGATCGAAGGTAAAAAATAGACCGTGCAACCTTGGTGTCACCAGTTCAGTGGGAGGGGGTTTATGCTGTTTAACGAGACACTCTTCATTTTTCAAGAAGGTTAGAAACTCCTGTGGCTGAGGTCATGAAGCAACTGCCTTTCATACTCACAATGACAATTATAATCACTAAATTGTTGAGCAAAGAGTGTTTCAAATTTTTCAGTCAAATTTGACTACTGAAGAAGGATCCCTGTTAGCATTTGAAAGAAAAGCTGACAAAAGAGCTTAAGGAATGTTCAAAGGGATAGAGGGACATGTTTGAAGTCCGTTACTTTCACATTCTGTGTCATTTTACAATGATCACACTGATTCTACCAACAGGATTAATGTGAATAGTTTTTAGAAGACTACATTCATAATAGCAATGTTTTATAGCCATTACAGTACAGTTAATGTTTTGAGTGACTGATTCTTATTAGAGATGCCTGAAGCGTATCAAATGAGTCATGACACACAACTTCCTTTTCTGTAAATGTAGAGGACACACTTCAAATGCACAAACATAGTATCATAGAGTAATTTGGATTGGAAGGGGCCTGTGTGGGTTATCTGGCTCAACATAGTTCAGGTTGCTCAGTTTGAGTGGAATTTGGAATATCTCCACCTGTGGAGACTGCATAACTGCTCTGGACAACTATTTCCAGTGTTTCATTGTCCTCATGCTGAACACTGTTTTCTTAATACAGAATCAGAACTTCCCTTGGTAAATTGTACGTGGGTCTTTTGTCTATCACTGTGTACATCCCAAAAGAATCTGGCTATATATCCTTCATCTTCCCATAAGGTATTTGAAGGCAGCAGTAAGATACCCCATCTTCCAGAATAAACCCAGTCCTCACAGTCACTACCTCCACACAATGTGCCCCGAGTCCAGTCATCTTGGTGCCCTTCCATTGGATTTACTCCAATACATCAATGTTTTTGCTTTAGGCTGCTGGAGGCGTGCACAGAACGGACATATGGGAGAAGGTACCTACAGGGGCAGGCCTGTGCCTAAGTGTGAAATCCTAAGTAGCAAAAAATTATACATGACCTGATTAAGCAAGTGAATTGCAACACAAATGTTAAAAATAATTAATTTCTGTGCTGGAAACTTGTTTCTCACGAAGCTGGTTAATTTGATCATTTCCTGGGCTTTTAATGGGATGCTTTTTCCAGATCACATTCTGCACACCATTTCACCAAATCAGGCAAGTCTAACTTCTCAAAAGTCCAAGTTTCTTTTTTAAAAATGTAGTCAGTGCTGTGGTCCATAAATCTTCTGTATGAAAGCCAAGCACAAAATATTTAAAGGAACCATATTTCATTTGTACACAGCATAAAGTATTCTTCATTCAACCTTCCATCCAGATATCCAAATTCTCTAATATGAAAAGTAGTATGTCACTAGGAGAAAGACCAAAGCCATTTGCCTATACAGGAGGTTATTGACTTTTTCTCAAAGATAAGATATCAACTGGGTAGTAAAGTCCACTATCTTATAACCTGAATTGTTTCAGTGATGATACAGATTGCTTTCAGCTAAAGTAATAAAAACAATCAAAATAAACAAGAAACAGAACAAAATGGAAGTGCACTTGTGAAATATGTCTCCAAGTACGACTTCTGCTATTTTGCTCAAATTTTAGTAATCTTAAGGCCAATACCAAGTTTTTTCACTCATGATAATACTGCCATGGACTTCAAATTCAAATTATTACTTAGAACTCTCTTCAATCCCTTTGGATACTCTCTGTTTGCTCATTCACCATGTTGGCACAAGTAGCTCCACCAACTAGGTTTTTTTGGATAGAAAAACTTGTAGTAATGCAGCATACCCTTCTTTAATAAATGGGGTTCTACAGAAGCTAAGTGGATTACAAAGAAAGTATTTTATAATTGATATAATCATAAATCAGAAATGGGCTTTACCAGTTACCCTTGCATTTTGTAATCATGCTTGTTGCAAGGCTTTTTTCCACACCTACAGATCTAGCTATATGGTTTTATCTCTAGCAATTTAGAGAAATTCTGTAACTGTAATTATTTTCCTTAATAAATGTGTTTTAACATATTGTTTCAGATTCTAGAAGCATCTAACAAGATGCCTTGAAAAACAGTGCTGAAGCAGCTATTATGGCATTAAATACATTTGAGTCAATAGTGATTGAGTCCAAATTAGGTTAACATAATAAAACTCTATATCTGAAAAGAATCTTATCTGGTTCCTAAGATATCTACAAATGCATTGAATTTTAAGCTATGGTTATTATAGTAATTTACACTTCTCTTTGCAAAAAATGTGCTAGGAATTGATGAGATAGTCTATCACTATTTCTTTCTTCTTATTTAGTTCTAAAAGTGTCAACGATTTTTAAGATTTCCTTCTCTGTGGATTTGATCTTCAGCAAAAACTGAGCAAGGGCTAAAGGTAAAAAGTACTTAAATGAGGAAAGCAAATGCATCTGCTGTGTCTGTTAAATTTCTGTCCTTGTTCTCAATTATTTAATCAAAATGCACAGTAAACAAAATCATGTATCGAGATAGGATTATCTGGAATAAAGTAAAAGAATGAGAGGATTTGCAGACTGTAAATTAAATTGTGTGATTCATGGCTTTTCTAAGGGTCTGAATTACTTTCAAATGATGCAGCCACTTTATGTTTTCTAATACTTCTTATGAAATAAATAAGAAAAATATGCTGATGTAACTTTTTCTAACAATATATTCACACAAGTGCCTTTCAAAAACATGCACCAATCACTTTATTTCTTAACTTTTTATTGCAGGCTTTTTAATAGATTTGGGGGGTTTTGGTTTTGGGTTTTGTTTTGGTTTTTTTTCACTCAATCAGAAACTTCTGAAAGGATCTAAAATAACCTCTCTTCTTCAGTGTGGTACTAGACCTTGAAGACTTGGAACAATCCTCAGCTATTCACACTAAGAGATTTTCAGACACAAAAATAAATGTTATTAATTGAGTGTTTATTTCATGAGGATGATCTTACAGGACCCGGAAGGAGGCACTGAAGTTAATCCTTATTATTTTATTAATTGAAATGTTATTTATTTATAGAAGACTAATGTACTTTCATTTCTTAGCTTTTGTTTTAATATATGAGAAATGAACCTTACCTGAGAGACAGTGCACAAAGGGGCTTAAAGTATTTAATTTGAATTGTGGACATTTTTCAAGTAGGGGCATTTTTCAACACTAAAGGAGACAAGGAGGTTTTATGGTTGTGTGAGCAAAACGCTGCCCTTTACATTCCGTCTATACCTGTGAGTGCTATGAGACCAACAGCCAGGCTTTAAAAGACTGGTGCTCAAGTCACACAATCACATCAGTCAGATCAGCTCAGAACTGAGTTATATCAACAAAGATACTTTGCTATGTTTTCTTTCACCTATTGTCAAAATGTCCTTCCAGCAGAGTAAAACACTGTCAGGATGATCTGAGGTGAAGAAAAACAGAAATAGAATGTTTGCATTCTAACTCTGAGAAAAGTAAATTGTTAGTAGCTGCAGGGAATGGAGTATTTTCTTTCCAAACAGCATATATTTTATATTATACAAACATACAGTGGGAGTAGGGGGAGAAAAATACTAAAACAGAAAACAGTGTCTATTACAAGGCGAGGAAGAAAAAGATAACACATAAGTGCATGTGTTACATAAGATCAGAGTCATCCTATGAGAATTCAGGATTTCTTTCTTTCCAGTTCCTTTTATTCCCAGATTTTCTATCCCAAGCCATCTGTACAGATCAGGGTCAGGTTCTGTAAACTCAGGATCAGATTCTTTCAAAGTTTTTTATCAAACTCTACACAACTTGATCAGAGGCAGGGTTTTATGTAGGATTTATAGGCAGAAAGACAGTGAATGAACATATGACAATAATCCAGACTGCTTCATTGTATTGACTATATAAAGCAGGGTATAATTGCTGAAACCCCAGAAATAAATGAAGCATTATGAAAAATATGAAACCAATTATTGAACAGAAGTGCAAACCTTCACCAAATACAAGGCAAATATTATTCCCCTTTAAAGAAACAAATGCATTATCCTTAACATAAATAAATGTCTGCAATATATTTCAGGCCTGAGTTTTTGTGTATGATATGCTTCAATATAGTTCAATATGCTACCTCAGTTACAGACAGGCTGGTTTTATTTTTCTTCCTTTGACCTTGCAATGAGATACTGACAAGAAGAAAAACATTTTTCCTATTTACCCGATTTTAGCTGAGAAATAGACCCATTTAAGAAGGCAACTTGCTGTGACTGTGGATGCATCATCAAATTACTGTAACCTTAGGCATGCTTCTGGTGTCCTCAAGCTCACCTTCCTTAAACTGAGTGCATGGGGATAGAATAAACGGTCTTCAGGAGACCAGAGTTGCAGAAAAATAACTGCAAAGGATTAACACTTTTCATTTCTTTAGACAATTGCATAGATCTGAAAATCCCACTGCTCTTTGTTCTGCATCTTTGAACAGAAAATAAAAGTAATTAATTATTAAATTAAAATTAATTATTTTTCTGCCTGCATATTTCATTTTAAAACCACACTGTAAACACGTTTTTATTGTTTTTAAGTAAGATGTCAAGCATCCCTGTTTTCCTGAGGATCAGCAGCCAAAGATTAGTTTTCTCCAAAATTTGGAATACCATTTCATTTAAGTTTTAAAACTAAATTAAGCTTATATAGAGACTCTATAAAGAAGCAAAGAAAGCAAATGGCTTTGATGATAAAATTATTTATTTATTCTAGGAAAGCCCTTTGTTTAGTCTTAAAAGGTTTTTTAACTGGTTTGGAAAGATTCACAGAAGTGTTTTCCTATGTTTATTTTAAAAATTTATTTTAAAAAATGGTTTTCCTCTCTTCTATTTCTATACAAGTAAATCTAAATGTAAAAGAAAAACATTTAACTACAATGAAGCCATTTTTAGAGTTAATCTTAAAGAAAGACACTGAGTATCCTATATGCCTTTTTTGTACAAAGGATGGAGAAAAACATAAGAGGTAGAAGTAAAGCTGCTACCGCTTCAGCTTTTGTTCAAACCAACACTGTTTACATGACCTTTTATCACTACTATTTTAGCTTTCATATTTTTATCTGCTTGTTGGCAATTAAGAGGTGGGTTTGAGTATTTGCCCTTGAGGTTTCATTTCCCTGGAAATGGTAATAAAAAAGACTCAGCAGTCATTGAAAAAAAAATTTACATGTTCGTTTTTCAATCAAGATTTCATATGCAGCAAAAGTGGAATCAATTACAGCTATGTAGAAGTGTAAGAAAATTGACATTTAGTCCCAGAAACTTCCAGAAAGAATTCATGGAACACCTATTACATCTTTCTCATTCTAATAACTGTAGAAAGTTAGCAACAGAACTTTAGAGAATAACTGTGTGCCCATGTCTTCAACACAAAAACTAGAATTAGACCTCAGCATCACAGTAAAATTACAATGTTTCAGGAAGCAGAGGAAAACATGCAATCTAGCCAGTTTTTTTTTTTTTTTTAATATACTCATAAAATTTATTTAATCTGGCCTGTCTAGGAGTTCTATAGATGTATGAGGGTGATCATCATAAGGATGCTTTATAGCAAAGGAAGGGAACTAAGGATGTTCAGACAATAAAAAAATAACAATTTTTTTGTTCTACTACTACTATAGTAGTAGTACTTCCCCAATACCAAGTCTTTTACCTAGGCACCAAACTATACCTGAAAACTTTGCATTCCTTTCTCAATTTTGAAAAGCATAACTTTTCAGCTTTCAGTCACAGTCCAACTATGTTTTCTTCTTGAACTAGTAACTTAAACAACCGTGATTAGTTTCTAAGATAGAAAACTGAAATTTTACTTGGAGTCCATCCTCAGCCATTGCAGTGGTAACCTACATTAACCATCTCTCAAGATCACATCAGCTTGCAGAGTCTGAAGAAAAAACACCCAAGATGTCTGTAAGAGTTAGCTCTGTACATAGCTCAGAACATACTGTACATATTTGTGTTTCATTCACACTTTCACGCAAAAACACAACCAAGTGGCATTTACTCAAATTGTATCTCCTGAGGAAAACAAAAATAGAGAAACATGAAGAGCTGCACACAGCCTGTCTGTGAGGATCTCATCAGTGTCAAAGTCCTTCCTGAAGTCTAGTTAGACAATATCCACTGCTCTTTATGGATGTCCAGTTTGCTTATGTATTTCCTGATCCGGACAAAGGAATGTCCCCCTGATCTCTGGGACTTCAGATTCCTGAAAGCCAGTCTAGTTAGTAAAGACTTTGGCAAAAACAGCATTCAAAAATTCAGCCTTTTCCATGCCCTGGAGCTGTGTAACCAGGTCCCCCATCTCATTGAGCAATGGACCCACATTTTCCATAGAGCCTTTATTTTTCTTTTATGTCATCCATGTACTTACAAAAGTTCTCCTTGTTGTCTTTGGCATCCCTGGACAGAAGTTATTACATCATCCATGTACTTACAAAAGTTCTCCTTGTTGTCTTTGGCATCCCTGGACAGAAGTTATTACATCTGGGCCTCAGCTTTCCCAACTTCAACCCTGGACACTCATTCAATGTTTCTGTATTTCTCCCAGGTTTCTCCTTGCTTTCACCCTCTGTATGTTTCCATTTTGTGTTTGAGTTTGGCCAGTTTTTTGCCTGATGTCTTATTCATTATGAATGAGCTCTCTTCACCTTGTAGGAGGTGATCTATGATTAACTACTTTTCTTGAGTCCCCACTTCATTCCAGGGCCTTATCACATGGAATCTTCCATGTATGAAAGGTATGCTTTCAGAAAGATGCAGCCCTTTCATTGCTAGAGAAAGTAGCTTCTATTATTTTTTTATTTCCGTGTTTTCCTCATGTATTAGTAAATATTTGACCAAGGGAAAATTATCACAGAAATGTTCTTCTAGCTCCTGTGAAAGAAAAAATTCTCTCTTTGCTGTGATCTTGTGAGACATCATCTTTGACTGAGTTTAAATACCACAGAAACTGGAATCCATTAGACTCAAAAGCACTGCCAAAACTGTATGTTGGGCTACTGTAGCAGCCACCTGCGAACAGAGTTGAGCGGCTGTCAAAAAAGAGAGTTGCTTGTAAAAGGCAATCTTACGTCAGAGAGATAAATCTAGATGTCTGAAAAAAAAATTGGGGAATTACCAAAACCAAAATTCTCCTACAAATGTGTTAGGAAACACTTTTTCAAGCTTAGGTGAGAAACAGTGAAAATACATTTAATCAGTGTAATAGACTACAGATTAAAGGAAAGGCTGCCAATGTAGATAAAGCAGCTGCAGTGAAGCCATGAAAAGGAAGGGAAATAATGCCTACAGGTTACTGCATGATTCATAAAAGCTATTTATAACACCCAATTTCATTAAAACAAAACAGCAGAAAAAGATAGCCTGAACTAACCTTATAATAAATTCATGTAAAAATGGCTGTGCCAAAAGACTCCACCAGGTTTATTGAGCACATTGACCCTAATTTTAGAGGGTGTGGTGATGTAGGATCTTAATCATTGTGCTCTATGCTTTAATAACATTAGTAAATAAGGCACATATTTACAGTAGTTAAGTAATTTTGAAAGTTAAAGGCTGTAAGCCATACCTGAATATTGTTAATATATTGTTAATAGTGATGAGTCTTTATTTTTCAAAATTAGCTGGCAAGTAACATTTGCCAACATTGATTACCTAAATTTCAGTCACTCAAAATTTTCTGTTACACAGAAGAGACACAAATTGTAATTCATATTCCTTGAAACTATCCAAAAGCTGTTATCTAAAACACTTTGTTGAATCCTAGGATTAGTTTTATTATCCCAGTTACCTATTTTTCTTCATAAAATGTAAACACAAAAGAGAAAGGCAAGAGGAAAATTCTTACTTCATTATAACAATTATGTTATTTTCATTTTAAATTAAAATCAGTTAGAAAACTAGCCTTTCCCTGTGACACATATATTACTAGAACCTACCTGGTCAAATACAATATGAATCTTATTCTTTTGTATTGGTTTTGTGGTTGTTTGTTTCCATGTACACTTAAGATGATGTGTTAAATTTAGAAGAGGATTTCTTTATGTAAAATTGTACACAATTCCTTAGGTGACTTTTGAGACACTGTCCTTTTGAGACACTTGTGGGAGCCTAGGCTCTGTAACCAGTATCTGAAAAGAGTTAAGGTCTCACCAGAGGCCAAAATATACCAGGACATTGTGAGAAGGCTGACCTGAATTCAGTGAACTCAGTGTGACTTTAACTGAGAGCTTCCCTGAATGGATCACTGAGGAGAAAGCCTCACCTGAAATCTTTGCTCTTTCTTACCGCAGCCAAAGAGTCTGTGTGGCCTCTATTTGATCAGAGCTGAAGAAGCACTGGTATTTCTTCCACAGGACATTTTTTCACTTTGCCTTTTCCAGGTCTGCCCACATCATAGGGTTGAGGTGATTGATCCTCGTTGCTGTGTGCTCTCACAAGAAGTAAGGAATATAAGCTTAGTCATTTCTGTTGCCTTCAAGGAATCATAGAATGGTTTAGGTTGAAACAGACCTTAAAGATAATTCAGTTTCAACCCCAAGCTCAAATCATGTTTTCTACTTTCCAGCAGAGAATTTAAATTGCCAAACTGAAACACAGTGTGTGCAAGGAGGCTCCCAAACTCTTATAACACAGCCTTGGCTATGAGCAGAAAGGAACTCAAGCCACAGTGGGCCATGAGGAGACCAGAAGGAAGAATTATCTCACTAGTACCTACAGAGTGAGGAGGCTCCCCTACCCGGAAAAGAAATTTTGAAGTGCATTCAGTTGAGAAATCTCAGTAGCACACATCATAACATTCTGATACACAGAGATTACAGACACCAGGGTTCAGCTAAGGAGATGTTTTTGCCACACTCCCAGCATGTCATCAGCAAAGAGGGCGAGGGACTTGCTACAGACTTTGGGCTGACAGCTTTCACAGTACAGATAACTCCTATGTTGGAGTGGAAACCTGCAACATTCATGCATGTGTCCCAAGCAAGCATTTCTTTCCTCCCTGGGGTTGCTCCTTCCTGTGCAAAGGGCTATCCAGGCTTCTACTGTGAGGATAGCAAGAGCAGCGGTCTCAGTCTGTCCAGCAATAGTTTCTGTCAATTGTCTAGGAGAGCCTTTCACTTTCTGTATCTTTGTTCCTTGAGAGGAAAAGAGGTGTTTCCCTGCAACTCTGTGTGTGTGACAGTACTGATTTTCTGGAAGACCTTTACACATGATGCTTCTTGGTTGCTTCTTCGTTTTCACCTGGTCAAGCAAAAATGCTTTGCTTCTTCTCATGGTAAAAAAAGTCGGAATACTCCCTGATTATTTTTCGTAGTAAAATATATTCCAGTTAATATGAATACACTCAGACAGGGAGGGATAATATACTTGGACTTCTCACCAGATACCAATTTAATCTAATGGTAATTATTATTGTTTAATTGGGATAAGATTAGTGTAAATTCCACCCAACAGTCAGCTGGTGCTAAAGAATTGCATGGTGCTCAATTAAGTGTTTAATCAAAACAGATTTCCTATATTATGTCAATTAATAAAAATTAAGTGTAGCATATTAATAATAAATGAATAACCAGAAAAGTATAGCATTTATGGCACAAAGTATTCCAAAGTGCTGAATGAATAGTGCATAATTTGTAAGGCAGATGTTACTATCACAAGTTATAGGAAGAGAAACACAAGTCAATTAAGAATCTGCTAATATACACTGCAGTGATGACAGTGTGAAGATGAAAATGCACAAGAGTTTTGTTCATCAGATACAAGTATCCTTTACACAACATGGGCTCTGCAAAGGAACAAGCTGTAGAATGGTTTGGGTTGCAAGGGACCCTTAAAAGCTATCTCCTCCAACCCCTCTGCAATGTACAGGGACACCTCCCGCTATATCAGACTTCTCAGAACCCCATCCAACGTGACCTTGAATGTTTCCAGGGATGAGACATCTATCACCTTTCTGGGCAACCCATTCCAGTGTTTCTCCACCTTCCCCATAAAAATTTTCTTCCTTATATCTAGCCTGAATATACCCTCTTTTAGTTCCTACCTCTTGTCCTATCACACATACCCTGTCTATCTTATTAGCCCCCTTTAAGTATTGAAAGGTCACAGTAAGGTTTCCTTGAAGTCTTCTCTTCTTCAGCCTGAAGAACTCCCATTCTCCCACCCTTTCCCAGAGGAGAGGAACAGAGACTTCACAGCCTCACCATGCATCCATAAGAGGGCAGAAGGAAGAGGCGGATATAAGGAAACTGTTCTTGCAGATTTCACTGCTCTTAAAAATTGTCTTACACAAGAGCTACCCAGATACAGGTGTACCCACATTTAGGGAAATGAAGTCAAACCTATGTCCATTAATGCCTCTTTTCCTTGGGCACAGACCCTAACTAGGGTGCCATAGAACACATAAGCTGTTTTGATGCTTCAGAAAGAACTTTTCAGTTCCCTTCTGCTATCAAAAAGGAAGATGTAGAGAGGGGAGGACAGAGATGAATTAACATATCAATGTATTCAGGAAAATGGGACTTGCTGCTTCTGCTACTTCAGTCATGACCAGCTTGACCTCACAGGATTTCAGTTATAAGAAAACTGTCGTCAACACAAACACAGCTCTTAGATTGCTCCGCTATTCAGCTTTTCCACACAGCAATTTTATTTTTGCTGTGCCTAAAGACAATTTAGTCTAGGCAGTGGGCAAAACTGTAGAAGTTGAAAAATGGGATTTATTCCTCTTCCACATAAGTGCAGGCTGGCCTGAGGCTGTCTTCCAAGGTACTATGCACATTTCCTCTGTGTGGTAATCTTGTTAGCTTTCAGATAATGAGAATCACACTATACACTGCACCATTCTCCAACATAATAAAGTTGTATGACAGGACATAATCAGTGATTCCTGTGACGAGGACCTCTGATACGAAACAATTGGCCTAACCATCATGTAGTTTTAACAGTATGTTGTAACAAGCGACTGCAAGGTATTCAAAAACAACACTTCAGCTAAATCATTTATCTTCATTTTTATCTCAAACCATTATCAGTGCTGCTGCAGGTATAAATTCATCCTGCTCTACAGACATTTATACTAGTTTCTCCGTTGCAGTGACTTTGCTCCACCAAAAGCTTTATTAACATACTTCTAGATTTTTCTCTCCTTTCTTTGTCTCTTTTTTCTTGAAGAGATCTCTTGTTATCAAATTGATGCAAAAATATTTGTCATCAAATTTTTCAGGGACCTACATATTATCTAAAATTCATCCTGACACAGAATCATCTTATACTTCTGGATTTGAGATGGATAGCAGGAGGGGGTGGGAAGAAAAGGAAAACAAAACAAAACAAAAGAACTAAACAAAAAAATCCAAGTGAGTCACTAATTAGTGAAATGTAATGAGAAAAACTCAGATTTCTGCAGATTCACCAAAAATGACACTACATCTAACATTCTGTATGCATTGATTTCCTGGGTTTTGTTTTAATTTTAGATTTAAGCAATGAACTCCACTGCAGCTAATACATAATAAATCAATGTCATCTGTAATGACATATGTAGGCTGGCAAACAGGAATACAGCCAAGCAAGCTTTTTTACTCCTACCCTTTCTAGTAAAGCACTCTATGTAATTCTTTTGCAGCAGTGAGATGTATTTTTTATTTTCAGAGATTGCTAGCTCTTAAATTTGTGATTATTTTAACAAGATTGATTGATTGTAAGGAAATGTAAGAATTACTTTCTGAAGGAATCTTGTAAAACCCCTCTAGTGATGCAAAAAATCAGCTCGTGTTAATGGTTTTATTAGTCATTTCTGTCAAATCAAATACCTTCTGCTATGGAACAATAATGCCCTTTAAAGACTTAGAAATATTTTAATGCTTACAGTTTTCATTATTGCAGTGAATTTTTCAACAGAATTAATTCAAAACTGATCTAAATGCATTTTACTAATTTGTTAGATTACGAACTTATTGATTTGCATAGCAATCTTAAAGCTTGTTTTTCAGCCTTTTCCCAGGAAAAAAAAAACCAAACAAAACCAATCTCAACAACTTTTTGTCCTTGACGAAAGTCATACTTGGAACTATGGAGAGATTATGATTCCTGTGGCAAGGGTTACATGTCAGAGTTAAATTTTATTTAAAACCCCTTCAGTATAGACTGCTGAGTGCTCATCATCATAGTTTATCGTTTGTTAAATGATAAACAACTCCAATGCATTTCTTCTCTTACACTCTTCTTGTGCTGAAGAATTGTACGCAGTGAAACACTTGTTTTAGAGCTCTTAAATCTTGTAAATAATATCTTGATAATTTCTTGTTATACAGAGAAGCTAGAAAGGTGTTTAAAGTAGAAGGTGTGCAGCATTGGCCCTCCTCACCATCATAAAATGGTTTGGATTAGAAGGGACCCTAAAAGTCATCTAGCTCCAAGCCCCCTGCCACAGGCAGGGACACCTTCCACTACACCAGTTTTCTCAAAGCCCCATCTAATCTGGCCTTGACCACCTAGACAGATGAGATGCCAAACACATCTGCCAGATTCCAGGAATGAAACAGGAACCTTTTGATCTTCAGTCTAACACTCTCCCAGCTCATCTTGTTCAGGTCTTAAAATGCTTCTCATCATCCTCAGGTGGATCCTAAGTGCAGCCTCTGGACAGACAAGGAAAACTGCTTCATATTGGAAAATCACAACTGCGATGAGTCTTTTGAACAGAGCATTTATTTATCTTTTAGTTACTTCTGTGTGTTGCTTTGAGTTTCTAGTTAGCCTCCTATTAAGGAAGGAGATTTAGTATGATGCTTAAGAGAGAGAAGGAGAGGATAGGAAGACGTTTCTGATATAATAGCCATTGTTGTTAAGGATGTGTACTATAGTCCTCCCTAAGTGCTAAGAATTTCGTGGTAATAGACACTATACAGTGATATAGCTTGAAAGGTGACAAACCACCAATAACTGAGATTAACTATGATAGGACAGAGTCCTCTAGCCAGCCAGAAATGACAGGAAGCATTACTCACAGATACTGTCATGTCAGTGGTGACTCTAGCTTTGCTTGTCTGTTAGAAAAGTAGACTGGTTGAGAATGTGCACCTTCCACGTAATAATGCTTGCACCAGAGGTAAAAATTTAAGTTTTTTCTTTGTCCTACAAATAGAGCTTTTGTGTTGTTCAGACTTGAATTCTGAAAATCTGTTTTGTATCTTTGAACTGCCTATTGTCTGTCTTTACTGTAATAAATCAATGTAATGCAGGGTAGGACTGTCTAGTACTGTCTAGTACTTGTGAGTCTAGATGCTAGTTACAGGCACTGGTAAAGCAGGAAATTGACTATGGTGGCTACTGCTGGGAGCAGTAGCTTTGTTTAGGATCTTTCCAGGTTCTCATGACTACTTTGTCTTTGACAGAAATAATAGAAATCAGCTGAAGTTGTGGGGCTGAATACATAAATCTATCATGAAATTTCACAGTCTGACTTTTGCTGCTTCTCCCTTCTAGGGGAAGAGTCAACAGTAACTGCTACCCTGGCCTGGAAAGGGTAGTGTAGATGCTAAATATAACAAGAAAGAGAACTGACTTTGATGGGATATGAAGAAAAGGGTTGAAATGTCTAAGAGTAGGTTTCGTCTCACTTCAGGGAAGGTTTGAATTATTTTGATGGTTATTTTTCTGGATCTCTATCATATTTCCCAAATACAATAGTATTATATCATAAGCAACAGTATTAGAGGATCCAGAAGGATAAGAATCTTCAATTGACTCTACTTATTTAGTGGATGTTACTTAGCAATGCCACTAATGTGATCTCCAGCCTCTACTGTGCTGCATCTAATACATTTACTTCAGAATTTGCAAATTTATTAAGTGCTCTTGTAGCTCATTTGGCATGGTCAGTGTCAGCTTATGTACAGTGCATTTTTATTGCGTGGTTCTGACAAGAACCTTGCTCCTGGTGGGCTGCTAAAATTTAAAAAGCAATGCATAGTAGAATAAGCAAACCAGTGGCGTCATCCATTGCAGCTTATGACCCAACTTCAAAATAAATTCACCTTCCTGTGTTTTTCACCTCTGCATCTACTATCACTCTGTCAATTCTGATCCTTATTTTTCTTTTAAAAAGAAACACAAGTCTTCTGCAACTCAGCTTCTTTATATTACCTCAATTTTTCCCCAACCAGCTGGATTTACAGAATACATTTGAGCAAACTAAGACTGTATACTTAAGCAGCCTCCAATGAATTTCTAGTTTACATATTGTGATGATAAATTAAGAGCTTATCTCCTGTCCTCCAATATCCAGGATAAGGTAAGTTAAATGTTTAAATTTTGCTGTGATTACCTCAAAGCATTTTTTTTTTTACCTTTGAAGTTTTTATGGAATGAAATAGCCTCACTTGTTTTATGGTTTGGCTTAGTTCCAGCTTTTTTTTTACAGACAAAAGAGGTTTGGGTTTGTGGCTTTTTGTCTTGTGTTTTTTTGTTTGTTTGTTTTGTTTGTTTTTGGGGGTTTTTGGGTTTGGTGAGGGTTTTTTCCCCTTTCTCTTGATGTCTGAACACATTGCAGAGTTTATGGGTCTAGGTTACCTCTATACTGGGGAGGGAATAGTCTTTTCTGGGTGGTTCTTGCCATCCAAACTGCACTGCAGTAGAATGCTACAACAGCAAGTAACCCTTTTTAGTGAGTTTGCTCTTGCCAAAACAGGCCATCAGGTCTGCATCCCATTCAGAATTTACCTGCTGACCTCTTCAAGAGAAGGAAAAGATATCTGTACCTTCTCCCAGGCTCCAGTTTTTATCTGTGAACACAACTAGATTGCTTGCTTATGTCACTGCCCTCAGCAGACCAAGAAAAGTCCATCAGCAAGGATCCTGTCCAGGCTAATTCTCTTTCTTTTGCCAGGAGAACACAAGTAGGCAGTAAGTCTGTTGTTAGGACTTGCCTTCCACAACACAGAGAATCTAAATTTTCTACAGAGACATGATTCAGAGTAGTGTTCATAGTATATGGCATGAAAGACCCCTTACTACCTGGTAAGTCACCAGTGAATTGGCTACAATTACTCCACATTCCTCTTCAAGTGAAGACTGTGGGATCTAAAACCAGACACAATTTCATCTGCAGCTTCACCAGTGCCAATTCCAGAGGGGTGATACCTTTGCTAGCTGCTCTACACAGTGCACTCCTTTTGAAATGAGTGTGATATTGGTTCTCATTTGACTTGCCATCCACTATACTCCCCAATACTTTTCAGGCTGATATCTGAGAGCCCTTTCCTGTCCTCCACTAGTGTGTAAGGTTCTTACACTTGAAAGGCAGATCTCTTTTCCTCACTGGAATTTGTGAAGTCCATTGGTTCAAGATTATCAGTCTCACTCTGAACAGAAACTCAATCAATCCTTGTGTCAGTCACTCTTCCTATATTAGTCTGATCCAAAAACTCGCCAAGGATGCATGTTGTGTCCTGATCCACAAGTGTGGATGAAGATGCTGAAAAGTACAGGTCCCAGTAAGATACTCTGTTGTCATCTGACATCTGGATCTTATGTTGTTTATAAACACCCTTTAAGCTCAGGGGTCTATCCAAATTCCACTCCATCTAACAGACCATATTTCCTTAGCTTCCAAATGAGAAAACTGAGATTTAGTGTTGAAAAACTTTATAATTATTTCACAGAATATTGTGTGTAAGCCTCTCCAGCCACAACCTACTCTAGTCTACATTTGGTTCAGCACAAATTTTTGGACTATATAGAGACCAGTGCCTACTGTTATAAACCAATATTTGGACAAAAAAATTAGGCATCACTCAATTCTTCCCAAGAATCTGGGAATCATCTTTGAAACCAATCACTAAACCACAGTTTACTAAAAAAGAGTTTCCACTATGGTGAGAGCATCCATGCGGGCACTGCATTTTCATAGAACTGCAGAATAGTTGAGCCTGGAGGGCAGCTCGTAGATCATGAAATACAGCCTTTCTGCTCAAAGAAAGGAGAGTTGTCAAGCATTAGAACAGACTGCCCAGGGGAAATGGTGGAGTCATCACTCCTGGAAATGTTCAAGAAATGGCTGGACATGGCACTTAAGTCTATGGTTTTGTTCGGTCAAAGGTTGAACTTGATGATCTTGGAGGTCTTTTCCACCTTTAGTGATTTTATGATTCTGTGAAATTGCTCATGGCTTTGTCCAGCTGGGTTTTGAGTATCTGAAAGGATGGAGACTGTGCACTCTTCAGTATTCAAACACCTCGGAAGTTTAAAAAAAAAAATTGGAGTTTCGGGGTATTTTTATGTTTAAATGTAATTTCCTGTATTTCAATTTGTGCCAATTACCTGCTGCGTTTTTACTGGGCACTGGTGAGAACAGCCTACCTCCACTTACTTTAGTGCCCACCACAGCAGTTATTTATAGACACTGATATTACTCTCCTGATCCTTCTCTTCTCAGGGATGAACAGTCCAGTCTCTCTGTCAGCTTCTACTCTTAGGACAGATGCTCCAAAACTTGGTTTTCCAATGAGACTGTACTCCAGCAAGTCCATGCCTCTCCTGTACTGGTGATCACAGAACTGGACCCAGCACGCCAGATTTGTCTTATCGGTACTGAACAGAGAGGAAGGATCCAATCCCTCAACATGTTGTAAAACTCTTATGCAGGCAGGAAGCTGTTTGACTTATTTACCATAAAGCCACATTGCTGTGTCATGGTCAATTTTTTGTCCATCAAGGCCTTCAGTTCCTTTTCTGCCAGGAGAAGGAAAGAGAGTTAAAGCTCTAATTTGTCAAGGTACTAAAACAGCAATATTTTCAGAAAGTGTTTTCTTTGGAATCTTTTATTTTTGAGTGGTAACATGTCATATCAAACACTTGATTACCTTCAATTACATAGGCTACAATGACAGAGTGTATTGCCTCTGTTTACTCCTAAACTCTGTCCAAACCATCGGAAAACCTCTTTTCAACAGCAGGCTTCTTCTCCTCCTACTCTTGCAAAGAAACCACTGATTTTCTTTTGCTGTGTCTGCAAAATACATCTGCCTGTTCCCATCTGCACTGCCCTACAGTGACAGTGCTACATAAAGGAGCCTCAATATTGCTTTCTTCCTTCACTTTTAGCAAATAATCTTCCTTTCCCCTATGAAACTGTGTCCACTTTCCTCTGGCCTCAGCCAAGCACTAAGCTGTGAAGTAGCCGCAGTCCAACAGAAGCACTATGAAATCTTTACGCTGATACAGGCATGCTTTGCTGAGCCTCCAAAGCCCAGTTCCTTTTAACTTAATTAACAACTGGTGGAGAACTCATTTCAGGGAGCTTGACACCTCCTCAGAGGATAAGGAACTGTTGCCTACATGTGTTCATAGTTGCAGCCTCAGGGCAAATAAAGTACCAAGAGATCCCAGAAGCAGCAGATAATATGTCATTTGGGACCATGCCCTGGAACCTGTAGAAGAGACCACACAGCCCATCTGCAGAACTCCAGGCCTCCTCATGGACAGCCTCGGTGTGCAGGCAAAATGAAATCAGCATCTGTTTGGTGACAGGGTGCTACACAGAGTTGGCCAAAATTGATTTCTTCTCCTCAGTGCCAAGATAAATTTTTAGTTTCTCATGGGGATGCTTGCATTGGATTATTTTTCTTGCAAGCCCAAATCTTGTCCCAGGATGACTGCACGGAAAATAGCTCTGGGCAGAAAAGCATCTACTGGCACAGAAGTTACTCCAAGTCTAGAAAAAATAACAAGACTCTAAGGCCATCTTAAGTATTGGCAGTAAACTGTAAGCTACAATCAGCAGGAAAAAAAAGGAAAAGGGGAGAAGGGAAGGCTAGTAAGTTCAGTAAAAAATTTGAGTAATCTTGCTGAAGATTGACCACCTGTAACTGCACAGTTCCATGTTTAATCTTTAACTCCTTAGTGTACAGTTAAGAAACATGTGTTGAAATCCAGGTGCAGTATTTTTCTGCCGTTTTCAGATTCAAGACAAAAGATTCACCCAGAATTTGCAGCTGCCTTCTTCAGCAGCGCCAGCCCAGGACCCATGTGCTGGATCCCAGCCCAGTGCCTGGAGACTTTGGGTCAGGCTCAAGGAGGCAGATGCAGCTTTCCCGTTTTTAGGTTCAGCCAGAAGTGAAGTTGGGCACATATCCCAAACAAACACATTGAGCAGGGGACACACACAGGACACTGACACAACTGCAGACAAGGTGCTGCTCCAGCATCCCCCCCATTCAGGACTCACATCAGGCACAGGCACACAGGGACACGTCCCCTTCTCCTCTTGGGCTGCAGAGGCAGAACATCACAAGTTCAGCACACACCCCACACTCCCCAGGTTCACAAGCACATGGACAGTCACAGATGCCTTGAGCACCCACACAGCCCCTCTGCCAACCTGGCATCCCTGACAGGATTACAGCCCCCTTAACTCACCCCATGGGTCCCTGAGACACCAGTTGGTCCATCTAGGTGCTCACTGCACACACACTGCATTCATGCACTCATCCCATGGACACCCCTCAGTCCCAGATCCCCTGACATACCAGCACAGACCCTTCACCTACCCGACAGCCCTGTCTGAACCGGGGGCTGATCCAGCTTGGAGTTTTCCCAACAGATCCGCATGTACACCCAGTGCACAGCCAGCTGGGAAGATACAGATGCTTGTTCCCATCAGCTGACATCCAGGCTGTGACCCACAGTGCTGCTTCAGCCAACAGCTTTGAGGCCCTCATTCATCTCTGCTCATGCCCTTGCTCACCCTCTAGTAGCTGTCACTGAACTCTTGCAGCACTGACACACACAGAGTAGAGGGCAAGATCATGCAGACAGATTATTAAGAAATTATTTATTATGACAGGACAGACGGGTGATCAGGAGCAGGGCTCAGTCAGACAAACTTAGCAACAGGCCCCATTTTACATGTCAGCCCCTTTTCTATCCCTTTCTGTCTCTCCCTTTTTCATTCCTCCCTGCTCTTCTTTCCTCTGCATTGGCCTCATCAGTTGACATAGTCCCACTGAACCCCTTCCAATGTTCTGGACACTCAGATTTGCATCACTAGCCATTGCAAAGTCCTGGTTTGCCTTGCAGTTTTTTGATACCCCATCAGTTAGTGTGACAGAGGTTTGTTTCTGGTTGTGGTCTTCGTTAGTGCTAATTAATCATGCTTTATAACTTTGTTTCTTTCCCTCCTTTTCATTATCTTCCCAACTGAGAAAAAAAAAGCATCCTCACATTCCACATATCCTTATTAATCAGTGTATCTGAGCAGGGTTCTTCTTATCAAGACCTCCCTTATCACATGGTTGTCTCTGTATGATCTTGTTCATGTCTTCTCTGATCAGATACCATTAAAGGAGCAGACATTCTCCTTCCACATACCTTTACAGGTTTCTTTCCATCCTTGATGGATGAAGAAGACACCTGTAGAAGATGATTCTTCTGTTCCTCAAGTAGAAGTCTCAGAAACTGATTTCTGGCCTTTGGGGATGTGTGTCTCTTTCCATTACCTTTTAAAGGCTGAGGATGACTGGATCACATGCAACACCTAAAGGGAATCCCTCCCCCAGAAAAGGAAAGTTGATTGGGAAAAGCTACTGAAAATGGCAAATTATAAGAAAAGTGACTAATTTTGAGAATAATTACAGTGTCCTACGTATTGGTGTAGAAGTTTCTTTGTATATTATTACTGGATATAAAAACAAGTAAAGAGCAAGGTATTCGTAAAATACTGAAATCGCTGTTATATTGAACCTCAGTTACTTCTCGTGATGCACTGGGAAAAAGGTTCAATTTTCATGTTTTGTGAAGTGTATTGCAAAACATTGTTGTATTTTTATTGACTGACTTATTGTGTATTAGTATGCTGTCTGGCTCATTACATCGAGACATATTTTTGTTTTCATAATTTCAGACTTCATGACTACTTTGATTGCTTAGCTGGAAGGATTAAAATAATAAAATTCTTTACTTGACTGATTTCTGTTTATGGAGATTCATATACTATAGAAACTAAAGGTGTTTGGGGATTTTCATTTTGTGTTTATTCTACTGGTCTGTGTGCTTAGGGATGACTAATGAACTACAAACACACAATGTACTTTAAAGGTAGTATTTTGCAAAAAATATAAAAGCACTTGAAAAAACCCCCACAACACCGTAAAACTCACATAGAATCAAGATGTAAATAAATATTAGAGCAAATAAAAGTGTCAGTTCCTCATAAAAGCACTTTCAGTATATGTACTTCAAATGTGCAAAATCCTTTTATTAATGGTGGGTGAGCCATTATGGTTCAAATAATATATACATCCAGAAATTGATACAGAGCCACTTGGAGAAGTTCTATGACCTGCTTTATATTCAAAAAGTTCAATCAAATCATAAAAGTACCTTTTGGACTTAAAGACTAAATGGAGATGCTCTGCATGTAGTGAGGTTGAAATCCCCTAACAGCTACTGTCCAGAGTTTTCATGTATTTCCTGATTTATATCATCTTATTTCTAGTCAGAAAATGTCACAAGTGTGCTCAAAGTCTTCAATCTGCAGCTTAGTTTTACCGTATTTCTATTGCTACGCAAGAAAAGAGACTTGACACTGGCACAGAACTTAATTTCAGGTAAAGTGATGCATCTCTATTGACTTCATTGAATTTAATATCTACAGCTGTAGCATGATTTGAATAAATTTCCACCAAACTTTACGGGATTTATTTTTAAGTCTCTTCTGTTAGTTAGCCTGCCTTTATTTCCCTTTTTCTTATCCAAGTCTTTGGTATAGGTACAATTGTGTCATAAACAATATTATGATCAGATTTCTTGGTCTTTGGAATGCCATCAGATAGATCCTGTAGCCAGTGTAGCTGCAGATTAAATATAACAAAAATTGTGATTATCTAAAATGGTAACCTGTGGATATTGGACCTCTAGCTATTCAATGAGAAACTCCACAATGATAAAATTTTACTCTGTCTTTTCTCTGCTTCATTTTATGGGTATTGCATGGATGACATAAAATTTTAGTCTGTGTAACTGTACAGTTCAGTGTGTTTCAGTGTTTTATCTCACTTGCTTGTCACATTTTTTTGGTCTCAGCTTGAGAAAAGTGGTCATAGGACTTCCACATGACTATAAACCATGACACTGATTTTGCCATGAGCTTCACTAATATTTTTATAATACTGGCGCAGGATTGTACATGGGGGAAGTATGCAAAGCCCTGGGCTTGAATGTGGGCCCTTCAATATTACAGGAAGAGTTGAAGCACGAAATTTCACCTTCTCCAATGAATCTGATCAGAAAGAAACAATGTTTTAAGTCACAGACTTTGTGTTTTACTGCTGGAAGCATCAGCACTGAAGGAGTTTTACAATGATAAAATCTTCGTGTATTTTGTGTAATGGATGACTGCAAAACACTAAAATTTGGAATGCAAATACAGGGGGGAAAAAGGAAAGAAAGGAATAAGCCCACTTCCTTTGTCTTAATATTTTTCATTTTCAGTGATGCATGCCACTATTGAGGCCAACAAAAAAACTATATCCCTAGGATTTTAAATGAAGCATTTAAGATAACTCTAGCAGCCATCAGGAGTGTATTCTGATGTCAAATGACTTAATACATAATCAGTTGGCTGTATTATAGATTTCATCATGCCTCTCCAAAATATTATATTTTACAGAAGGCCTTCTGTTCTGTAATCACTATTATTTTCCTCTGATGGTCTCATTATTTCTGCCAACAGGCAAAGTTTAGAAGTTTAGTCCACACTGAAGTGTAAATTATGAAAGTTTCCTTATGTGGCAACAAATGAAATCCATTTGTGCTCAAAATCAATTTGTAGCAGTACAGAAATAGAAATTAATTTCTAGGTAAAATGAAGACCTGCCTCAGTCATTTACATTTAGATCAAGACTAGTAAACTTTGAAAGTGGCCAGGTATTTTTTTTATTAATTCCTGTAAAAAAGTTAATATTTTCAATTGTTTATCAACAAATGTGTTCTCTTATATATGTACATAAAGATAGATACATGAAAGAGCACATAAATGGCACAAGATGTCATGGTGTATATGGAGGGATTTACATGAGTGTATTTTTACTTCTATGAACTATATATATATAGGTACATTATTTGATATATTACCAAAACAGAACAACTTTCAGCCATAGACAAAAGTTTTTTTCAAAGTGCTAACATCAAGATGGAATATTTTAAGCCAAGAGCTGTAACCTTCTAAATTAACAATGAAGGTACCTGCCATCTGTGTGACTATATGCAAATAGTGTCCAGAATTTTGAATTTCTGGCAAAGCACCAGTGTTTAAAGTTTGGAATCTCTACTGAAAACAGCAGTGAACATCTGGGGATAAGAACTATTCATGTATGTCCTCCAGCATGCACGGATACAACTGAGAATAAGTGGGTTGCCAGTCTCATAAGATAGCTGTTACATCCAAATCAAAGCCAAAATATCAACCAGCCTCCTTTGCAAGACACCATGGAACAATTAGTATTCAGCTAGCCTCCTACCCAAGACATCAACTTTTCAGACAGCAAAGGTTAAACACAAAAACTTATCTCAGTCTTCCAGGCTCATGTATCTTCTATAAACTGATTTACCTAGTGATAGCTGTAATTAAATAAATGAAATTCCCATATCCCAGATGCTCTACATAACATGCTAAAATTATTGTTGAGCCTCTTCATTCTTAACCCCTTAGAACAACTCAATTTCCAGTGTTCTTGTCATCATATTCTGCCCTTTTTGAACACTGTAAAATGAGGAATTATCCAGATTGGACATATGACTGTTTCCGCAGGTGAAAAGTGTAAATCCTTAAAGTTTAATGCATCCATAGCTTCTACATTTTCAAAATCTAATTTAGGATATTGGAAAAGTTATGAACCTAAATCCATAACTGGATAATAAAAATAAAAAACAAACAACTACTTCCAAATCGTAGCATAACTTATCAGAAAACACATCAAAAAAGCCTGATATATGTCTCAAAGTTATATTTTTGTTTGATAAATATAACTTCAAGTTCAGATCTAATGAGATTGTGTATGATTCTGCTTCTTTCTAGTCACTTGTTTAGGAATACTGCTATAAGGTTTTGTTCAATGTGCTTATTAAATGAGCAGCAGTCAAGGAGGAAGGAAATACATATTAAGCTTCAGCCTACTGGTTTTCTTTCCACCAGATGCCATTACTTTTGAAGAAAAAGCACTTTGTTGACAATCACAAAATTGTCCTCATCATTTAATTGATGGGAGGGATCACAGGCAGGAAAAGCTGCAATGAACACTCTTCCTTAAATTCATTTAAATGAATGGATGCATTTCCATTGATGTGTTTTGGCTTGGGTTGGCTTTGTAGCTGCCTCTAAACACTCCAGACCTTTCAAGAGCCAGGATGAGTGCAGGCATTTCAGAAGACCTTGTCAGTCCTTCCTCACCTTTAAAGTGAAAATCTGGTCCTGTTGCCTTTGAAGTTAATAAGAGAGAAAAAATACTTTTCCAACAATGTGATGAATCCAAAACCAAAAAGCCATGACTTTTCTTCTTAGTAGGCTAGAAATAAAGATAGCCACAGGACTTTCCAAAATTACATCTCAAAACATGTTCCCAACAGGACAAGAGGAGAATACAGACAAAAAGGCAACACTGGCTTCTCTTTAAAAATATAGGCTGCTTATCTTTAATTTTGCCCATACAGACTCTTTACATATAGTGGATGCTTTTAGGGAAAATCAAACACTACACTTTATGCTTAAAAGCTTTATGCAGTCTCTAAATTGTTATTTAATTTGCCTCTTAAGCGCCATTAAAAACACACTTCAAAATATCCTCCTTTTGATTTGATAGAATGAAACCCTCAAACAGCACTGGTTAATTGACATCTGCAGTTATTTGCCTCTATGATTTATTTATTTAAATGGTTTTAGTTGAATGTTTGTGCATGTAGCTTTCAAATATATTTTAATTAACAATAAATAAATTAATAAATTAACAATTAATAAAATAATTTCATTTTTCCTGGATCAAGTCTGTTTTGCCCATGAATGTAGTCAGCATGAGTGATGTCCATGCCTTTAGACTGACCCATGAGCTTTTCATCTTATTTTTCCCCCTGCTTTGTTGAGCAGGCAGAGAGAGAGAACAGCTGGGTTCTAGCAGCCAGCTAAGGTCACTACACCACAGAACTCAACAGCATTAAACATTTCAGGTTTGAAAACTACAAAATATACAAAATTACACACAGGTTAAAGAAAAAAAAGAAATATATTTCAAGCTAAACTGAGGAAACTATCAAAGTCTCCATCTTCATGGTATTTTATTATTTATTTGTAGAGTGACAGCAGTAAGGAAAATGAGAACTGGTAGTCAAATTTGTCAGGGGAAAAAAGCACTAAAGATATATTCAGCCAATAAAAAAATCATAAAATCACTGTAAACTGTGTAAAATTGTATTTTTTGCATGCTTCAGAAGAGAAAGGCTGAATTGTAGAAGTGTTAATTAGAATTTGCTATATATATACATATATGTGATTTAGGGAACTATCAAATGCAAACTAGCATATTCCTCAAGAAAGTTTCACACTTTATTTATTCTGTGTTCATTGGGAACTATCTTCTCTGCAGTATTTTTTCCATACATTCCTTTTTCTTGTATCCCTTCACTCAGAACTAACATTTGTAAGAATCAAAACTCAAAGATGCTGTCTTCAGAAAACAATTTACTCCTTAGTACCAAAGAATGTATGAGGGTTTATAACAAAGCTAACTGCACACACAAGCAAAAAGGCAATATTAGGCGTGTAGGTGGATCTGAAAGTAAATGAGCTGTTAGATTATTTGCTGCTACATAGGCTATGTACATTCAAAACTTGAATGCCTCAGAATGTTTTAGCAAATAATCTGCAACTAAGTGAAAATAAATCCCCTGCTTAAATTTAATCTGTTGTGTGTTAATGAAATCCAACAGGGAAAAAAAAAGAAAATAACAACTCTCTGCTCAGCTGGGTGTCTTCTCAGAAGAATATTTCAAGAAATGCTATTCAGTCTTTTCCTGTCAGGTACTGCTCTATAAATATTAATAATATTCAGAAAACTATTCTAGTAATTAAATAAAATTTCAGATTTAAAACAAGTTTATGTGGCGATGGATGTATCTTTAATTCCAGTCTTCCTACTTAGATTTGAGCCTGCTGCTCACTGAACAGTGGCTGGCATTGTTTGGAGGAAATGTAAAAATTAAACTCTCCAAAATCTCTAATATGGGTGTGTAAACACATAAAATTAATAAGATTTTGATCCATACAAGAAAAATTTATATTGATTATTGATTATTAATACCTTTGATGTGGCTGGTGTTTTTTTCATCTTAATACATTCAAAATATCTAGAATATTTATTTAAACCTTTCCAAGTTCAATTGCATCAGCTGTTTGATCCTTATTACATAGATATATATGATACACAATTTTAAGAATATGAGTATTAAACAGATAAGAGTATCTTAAATGTGATGACTGAAATGAAAAAAAAAATATATAAAGCATCAAAACTTCCATGTCTGAACTGTTGCTCTTTTTCCTAAGATAACCATCAGTGTTACTTCAAGAATATAATTAAGTAGTAGAAATAACATCTCATGCAAGATCTGTGTCTAGCTTTAAAATTAAGTCACTAAAGACAAACCTTTTTACATTCCCACCAAAGGAAAAACTCACCAAACAACACTGCATCAATATTTCCTTTTACCAGCCATATGCCAGGGACTACCCAAAGCATGATTGAAAGCTACAAGCTGGTTTCTTAGACTTTGCAAAAATTGATTGAAGTGTTAAAGCAAGCAAGAATAAAAAAGTCACTCACTCAGCTCCCTTCCTACTTCAGAAGACAGTAATATAATAGCCTAGAAGTAAATCAAACATCCCAGCAGACAATGAGCTTGAAGAATCATTGACCATTCCTGAAAAACACGCCGAGAAAGGACAGTTGGTTTGTAACAACCTCACACGCATGTTTCAAAAAAAAATATTCATTCCTATCAGCAGAGGTGAGAAAATAGGCACCAGCTCTCAGCATCTAGTAAATGTTTGTTGATTACCAAAAAGTCTGTCTAAAATGTACAAATCCTGTTTAATCAGTTTCACCATTAATGGTCCACAAATAGTGGGAAAACTCCAAGACAGAAGGTTGGGATGCTGATGATTCAACATCTCTTAAACATTTAGTATTGAGCAAATTTACACTGCCTATATTTCTCCTGGGATTAAAGGTTTTATTCATACACTGCAGTAAAGCTCAGAATGTCCCTGAGTCCTACTGGAAGCAGCACATCACCACAGGATGTATCTGCCCACTTAACTGGGCCAGTGTCCTAGGTGTCCATTACACCTGCAGTTTAGATGACATGTTGACAGGTAGTTATCTAAATTTAGCTATCTAAAATACTAAACTGAATCCAGCCCTCTGGATTCATGTTAGCTGCCTAAACATAGGTGCCCAGTGCCATTAGATACATCTCTGATGTACAAAGCCATCTGAAATATTTTCATAGCAATGGCACACAGGATGCAGGAACTCCTCACGCAGGTAATCCAAACTCTTCCAGAATAGGGGATGGCAGATGGGTGGGATGCCTTACATCTAAGGGAGTACTGCACATTCCCATTTAAGGACCTGAGTTCTACTGCTTCTCTATACAAGATGCAGTGTCCCAGCTCTCAGATATTCCCTGACTTAACCCGCTCAATTTTCTAAAGGACAGTGTAGCACCTCTCTTTCTTCTTCAAGGCATTCTAGTTTAGTTTTTCTTTTCAGAGCAGTATAAAAGTAATTTTGAGCAAACAAGTACAATGCACACCTCTTCTACACTCCTGTGCTACATTTAGCCAGATGGAATTATCCTTTTCCCTTCCCTTCCCAGTGCCAACCCCATTGCTGACAACAGTGCCAGCCTGTGTAACGAAAAGTAGGTGCTCTTTGTGCTACCCACCTGGGAAGACCAGTTCGTAGACTGTGCAACACACCAAGGTAAAATGATGTTATCAGGCTAACACAGTCAGTCTATTAATATTCTCCATTTTGTGCTAAATTGATGCACACTCAGCTGAAATCCTCCTGAGGGCTCGGGTGAAGTCTCCACTGCAAGTGCATGACTCACAGCAGGGGTTGGCATGAGGAAAACCATAAGGCACACTAGCACTCTGTCTGCTCCAAATGTTCTGCCTTCTCTGCAAACAGAACCCTGCCAAAGGCAAATGTCCAAAGATCTGTGAGAGTTAATCATAGTGTCCATGATCCTCCCATAATGATGTGTCTTGAATGTATTAAATAATTACAAAGACACAAGGGTGTTAAATTAGTAACTCAACTTGAGTATACTGCGGATTTTTTGATGAAATAGCATCTTAATGCTTAACATTGGCAAAAGGGTTAATAGAATACAAAATAGAGAACAAAACAGCATTATGTCCATGTGTTAATCCAGTATGCTCTTGTTTCTTGAATAAAATGTGCATTCCTGATGCTGCCTCACCTCAAGCAAGGTAGACTAGACTTTAGAAAGTGCCAAAAAGAGCAGTAAGTAAAATCAAAGGACTTGAACAGTTTCTGTTAGTGTTAGTGAGGTTTAAATACCTTGAAGATAAATGCCTTCATCAGTGATACAGCAAAAGTGATGAAGAAGCTATTTACTGAATTTTCATAGTATGAAGATCGGGGGGCACACTGCTGAAATTTCAGACAGAAGCTTTAAATCCAAAATGTCATGCATCTTACCTGAAAGATGTGATATAAAGTTAAGTTGTAGAAGTTTTGCCACAAAATCTGTGGATTCTGAAAGTTAATGTGAGATTTCAAAGTATGAATAGACTAGAATACATCTGAAGGATGGTGATGGGCATAATCTCTAGTTGAGGAACTCTCTGAACAAAAGACTGCCAGAATCTATAAAATTGCCTTATTCTTGTGCTCCCTCCTAAATATCAAACAATCATTGTCAGGTGCAGGATTTAAGGTTAGAGGAATCCAACACAATTGTTATATACTTGTATAAATACAGTAAAAATTAGTGAAAGGACAATGTGGCAAAACACTGATTAACAAAGAAAATATTATTTTCATCTCTTTGTTATTTTTCTCAAAAGAAGGAAAATCAAAAGCTTTCTTCAATAAGCACTCAGGTGCGTTTATTAGGTACAAAAAATTGAAACTTCTAAGCCTTAGTAAGAAAATAGTAAAGATTTGTGCTATTGAAAGAGAGGGTCTTTCATAGCAGAGCTTAAGGGCACCTCACTAAATATTAAATCATGAATTTTAGGCAAGATTATTTCCTAGCACACTTACCTCCATAAATGAAAGCACTGTTTTACTTTACCCATTCTCTGTAGAAGTGAGTGTAATTTCATCCCTGTAGTTTTAGCCCTCTCATGAATCAAGTGACTTTTTTTTGATTGGTTAGTTTTTTGTTGTTGTTTTTGTTTGTGCTTTGAATTTATCACCAAGTTCAGGCTATTATTCCAATGGCTGGATAAACCTCCACCAGGGCAAATGATATGAGGTATTTTACATTTTGGATATAGGCCAACCTATTGAGATTTTTTTATACATAAATGAGCTAACATCCAACTCCTGCTAATCACACAGGTCCAGGATTCTGTACTGAAATTCTGTATGTATTGAAATATTTTCCCTAAACAGTAGCCGTCAACATAGCTAGTGATTACAAATTCAGTACTTTTAGAGAATATAAAATATTTTTTAAAAGCATGAATTTAAAAAAAAGTCAGATAAACAAGTTTTATAAAAGTAATTACTCTAGAATGAAAAGAGGATTTCCAACAGCTAGCTTGCCTGTAGGAATAAAATATGTTTCAGCATCCAAGCTCTTCTGAGCTATTTATTTAATCAACTAATTGAAGAGGCATGACAAAGACAAATATTTGATCCTATAGTTCACGGTTCATAATTCTTTGCTCTCCCCCTGGTGTCCTTTGCACGATACCTCATACATAGTGCCATGGTTCTTCAAGATATTGTTCACGGCATTACAAAATTTGTATATCAAGTCTAGACTTCTGGAATAAGTTAAAATTCACTTCTGTAGTTGCTATGAATGAAAGCAAATAACTCCAGTTAAACACGCCAATGCAGGCAATGTGCTACCTAATTTGTTTTTGAAAAATCTTATCTGCCTATTAAGATGAACGAATCACTCTGTAATTGAGATGAAAGGACAACATTGAGAATACCAAATAGGATTTTAAGGTTTGCGTGTCATTTGTATTTGTGGTTTTATGCATATCTTTATTAACAGGAAAATGGTATTTCCAACGTGTTCTAAGGTATTTCTAATTATTAAAAAAAAAAAAAAAAAAAAGAATTTTTGAGAAAAAAAAGCCAAACAGAAAAGAAAACAAGAGCTTCATAAAGAGACAAAAACATGGGGAAAAAATAAAGGGCAAAAGTGAATAAAATGTGAAGATCAGCAAAATAACAATATAAATGGAGTGTACCACAGTGCTTTATCTGTGACCCATGTAATTCTACTATCTCTTGAAGGTAGAGACTCCTAGCTCAGACTGTAATAACTCAAGTGTTGGTCATGCCTCATATAAATAATGTAGATGTCATGGCTGTATACAAGGAACCGTGTTCCCTAGGCTCCTCTTAAAGTAAATGTGAAGTCATATCTGAAGCTTTTATTTTCAAACCATGATGTCTAAAATAAGTCAAATGATTCAAACCAGAAGGAATATGGGATATTTATCTTGTGTCTTTCAAGATGAAGTTCCAGTACTGCATTGCAGAAATTTTTACAACTTCTCTGGGTAACCTGTTCCAGGGCCTTACCATCCTCACAGTAAAGAATTTCTTCCATTTTATGTCTTAATTGTTGTTTTTTTTATTTAAATCAGCTGAAGATATGCACACATACCCAGTCCAAAAAAGCATCAGAAATGTAGAGTTCTGGCTCTCTCTTCCCCCAGACAGAATTTTAAGGTATTAGCTGGGGAAATCAGCATCAGTGTGGACAAAAACAGTTGCTGTTGACTCTGTGTTAATTATTAATATATCATATTGTAGAGTCATGTTTCAGCAATGGGAAATTGGTTTGAATTTGCATAAAAATATTGTGAAAAACAGAAGAAGGAAAGGAGAAGAGGCTTTTGTAATCATTCAAGGTTTGGAAACACTTGATTCAAATGACGCAAGACTTTTGTATTATTATCTAATATGAATGGCAGATGAATGAGTACATGATGTTAGAAATAAGAAGAAAAATTACAGCTTTGCTTTTTTAGAGAAAATTAAAATGCCTCCACAGCAACAAAATCTATACTTGGTGTAGTTATTTATATTTTCTGGAGAGAAAAATACAAAATCAGCACAATACAGGTGGAACCCAAGGTGGGAAAAAAGATTCTTTATTTGGAGCATAGAAAGAAAATTATAAATGATGCTTTACATTTTGTCCCTTTCTCCTTGGCCTTTTCTTTTGTCATGTCTTGGACACACTTAAAAATGGTTTCTTTTTATTTTAAAGATTGTTTCCAAAGTCCAAAAAGATTTTTTGTTCTGGTGTTCCACCATACCTTGAAAATCCTTTTTCTATATTTTGCCCCGGAAGTTAATACCTTTAATAGCACTTTGGAAGTCAATTCTCCAGAATGCCTNGTGCAGGCATTTCAGAAGACCTTGTCAGTCCTTCCTCACCTTTAAAGTGAAAATCTGGTCCTGTTGCCTTTGAAGTTAATAAGAGAGAAAAAATACTTTTCCAACAATGTGATGAATCCAAAACCAAAAAGCCATGACTTTTCTTCTTAGTAAGCTAAAAAAAACAGCCACAGGAGTTTCTAAAAATACTTCTCCAAACTTGTTGCCAGCAGAAGGAGAATACAGACAAAAAAATTTTAAGCATATTATTGCTTTTAGTTAAAGAATAAAGCAAAATGAATTATAAAGGAATTAAAGAAAAATACACAGTTTTTTACATTCTTTCAAAACATTTTATTCTGGCTCAGCCCTTCTCTGGAACCCCTTTAGAACCTACTTATGCTCTGCCCTTCTCTGCTTTATTTTGCCCCTGGGACAAATAGCTTTCCTTCATCCTTAGCTGCTGAAAAAGACTAAAGCAGATCAAACAATTTACTTGCTTTCTTTTTTTCATAACTTTCTAGCTGCTCTGCCTGGTGAATCCCTGAACAGCCCTACAAGCTGTTCTCTGATCCTTTCCAAATGACTTTACTGCCAAGGTGACAAAACAATTCTCCTCTGTGGGATTTAACTTATTGTCAGAGCAATTACGTTTAAGTGATACATTTTAAGCCTGTAATACTTCTGTTAGCCCTGGATCAGAACCCTTTATGAATTTTAGTTAAGGTTCAGGCTAAACTACTGCAGGAAAGCAATGATTGTCTTTGCAGTAAAAATAAAGTTTGCAATTTGTCAGGCAGTAGCAGAACACCTAGTCTCAAAAATGAAATCCGTGCACTGTGCAGATAATGTCCTCAAACTGTTGCACTAACTGAGTAAAAGCATATTATTAAGGTGAGAGGTTTATTTTGAGTCATTGTTTCAGCACAAGGTCTTGGGCAAATACTATGTTGGAGAAAAAAATCAAGGGAAAATTATGGCTGCCAGCTGAGAAGGGAGCAATACAAGAAACACGGGATTGATACTTTCTGAAGGAAATGGTTCCTGTTTCATTAGACACTCATTCCCTTTGCTAAAGCAAAAATGATTCTACAGCAACTACAGAATGAAGAAACAGGGGAAAGCTTATAAAGTGCTGCTAATAAGCTCAGAGACATGATGTAAGTATCATTAATATTCACCATTCATTTTAGTCTAGTAACAGGGGTTAATGAATGAGATCCCAGGGCTTGGGGGATGTCTACTTCTCCCACTAACAGCATGCACAGGGAGCACTTTGGGAAAGAAGCACAAGGAACTTCAGGGGCAGAAAATGTTTCCATATCTTTTTATAAGGAAGTATGGGCTGCATTCTCAGCCATATTTCAATTTCAGTATAAAAATATCCTGGAGGGCACTCATTGAATTTGGGCCACATTTCTTGTGCAAAAGTTATAGTCTCTGAATTTTCTTCCTTTTTTTCCCTTTTTTTTCCCAACAAACCTTCTATTTGTCTCCCAGAAAAAAACAGCAGCTCCAGTTTGATGTTTGAGTAACAGACATACTTTGGCTTCAGTTCTACCCTTTTGTTGTGATTTAATCCTAGCTGACAAGTAAACCACACAGAACCACTTACTCACTTACCCATCCTGGGGATGGGTTAGAGAATGGGAAGGGTAAAAGTGGAAAACTCATGCATATAGAAAAAAGCAGTTTAAAGCAAAGTCTGTGCACACAAGCAGAGCAAAACAAAGAATTCATTCCCCACTTCCCATCAGCAGGAGGGTGCTTGGCCATCTCCAGGAAAACAGGGCTCAGTCATGTAGAATGGTGATTTGGAAAGACAAATGCCATCACTCTGAATGTTGCCCCCATTTCCTCCTTCTTCCCACAGCTTTATATGCTGAGCATGATGCCATATGGAACATCTCTGTGGTCAGTTGGGGTCAGCTGTCCCAGCTGTGTCCCCTCCTGTGTCCTTGCAAAGGAGCAAGAGGCAGAAAAGGCCTTGACTCTTTGTGAGAACTGCTCAGCACTAGGAAAAACATCCCTGTATTATCAACACTGTTTTCAGCACAAATCCAAATCATAGCCCCATAACAGGTACCATGAAGAAAATTAACACTCTCCTAGCCAAAAACAACATATCTTTGAATACTCAGTAGTTTTTTGTCCCTCCCAAAAAATAATTTTTGTCTTTCCTATGAGGCAGTCATTTCACACTTGAGTGAAAACGTGCCTTCAATCTCTGATTTTTGTTTATAGACAATGCTTCATTTTCCCCTGTCTTGGTTGGCTTTTTTTTCCCCACTATCTGGCTGTAGCATACATCAGTCTTCTTCCCAGTCAGATTTTTGGAGGTAAAGGTCTCTTATGTACTTGTGTGGTATCTAAAAAAAAAAGTCCAACTCATGGCTGAATCCATTGGCACTTCTGTAATTCGAATAATCATTATAATACATGTAAAGACAGAAGAGAAATTTAGATAATTTTGCTTGAACTCAAAAAGCAAGTAAAACCATAAGTGCTGCCATCATTCTTCCCCATGTGAGCATGGGGAAGTTTCATTAGGTCATGTCCTAAAGGTATAAATTGGTATAAAAGGGAAATGTTACATCTATGGGTTTATGTTACATTATCTGGCCAGATAAACCTTTTATTGCTTCTGAGAGTGCTAAAACAATTTTAAAACTGTGTAAGTTACCATGCTGTTTGAGAGCTCTCTTAGGCTGCTTTTCTATTCTATTTCAGTTCGCTGTCTTAACAAAACCACAATTTTGATATGTGAAAAAAAAGGAATTAAAAAAAACATGTAAGATTAAATTTGTATCTAGTAGGATTTCTAGTAGGAACTAGAAATCTCTTGTTCATTTAATTGAAGATATTTCACATATCATCTAATGAATACAAAGTCAATTTCTGTGAAGAGTGATATGTACTCATTTTTGAAATGCAACCTAGGCCCTTTCCCATTTCCATTTCAAGGATATTTTAGATATCTGTAGGACTCAACCTTTTATCATAATTTCATGCTGGGAAGGTACAAAGGATTGTCTGAGTCAATAAAAGACTATTCAGGATAATAGACAAAACTTTAATAACTCAGTGACGATAAATCTTATTTTAAAAGACAGAGATTTGACCTGAATGTGCTAACTCTTTAGCATGATGTGTGATTTAGTTAATATGCTCCATAGGAGCTAGTGATCTCCTCCCCATGCAACAATCTTCTTTTATAAACCTTCAGTAAGATATACTTGAGAGGACTGCAAATTTATCAGCATTCTGTAGAGACTTCTGGGAAAGAATTGCACTGTCTCACTGTCCAGCTACTTCCCAAATGGAAGATATCTAAAATGGATGATCAGTACTTTATAAATTAAACATGATATGAGTGTAGTAGTGGCAGAACCCACAAAAGCTTACCAGCCTGATTTCAAAAAAAACACTACATAGTGATATATTAAATCCCACAGATTAAATACTGATAGTTCAAAGCACCTTTCATTGCAGAAAAAATATTCTACAGTTGTCAGAACATATGATTTTACATCTCCATCTGAATCAGCTCAGTGATATTACACTCAGAGCCATGATAGTTTTCTAGAAGAATCACTGGTCTCCTCAGAAGAACCCGTTCTCGTATTAGGGTATTAAATTGTCACATGCATTTTCTAAATACCCAAGAATCTATTAATAATAAGCAAGATTCTATTAATTTACTGAAATAGCAAATGACTCAGACATACAGCAGTACAAGATGAGAGAACACAATAAATGCATACCATTGCCATGTATGTGCTAAGGTAGTGATTTATAGCACTGCAGAAAGGAGAGTAAACTTACTACCATTCTATATATTGACTGCTTTTGGCATCTGCACAGAGCTGCAATAGCTGGCATCAGTGTGAAAAGCAGCAGCAAAGTTAGTTCTGTGTGTATCCACACCCCCAGAGGAAGGGCTGATTGTCCGTGTGATTTTCAAGAGATTACCAGTAAAATACCTTTCTGTTCTGATTGCATAAACTACACTTTCCTCCTAAAAGCCAGAGTTTAAGTTTTCTCAGAGCTTTCAAAGGATGTATTTAGTGGGGCTATGGGGTTTTATTTCCTCTTGGAAGCAAGGAGTAATTTTTTTGCAATCACAACAGAATATCCTTATAAATGAGAATGATTACAAACCCCAAAGGTTTGCCTCTATTCTATTAGATGATACAGAGAAGAAGACAAGATTTTAAAAAGTTGTGACATCAATATGTTTAGGATATATTATTTTATCTAATGCAATCTAAGATTTGCATAGTATTCAGGAAGTAATCAAAAGAGATGAATGGGGATGCAATGGATAAGAAAATAAGATGACAAAGCCAACAGAGCTCTGCAGAAAAATGCAAGGCAGCAGCCAATGCCTAGAAAAGCAATGAGTAGCAGAAGAAATTTCATCAATGACTAATGTAGGTCAATCACCCAAGTCACCCTGTAATGCTTTCTCTTTGTGATTTTAAAGTTTAAGTAGCAAATCCAATGCTTTTGAGGGATACTGCTGTCACATTGAGAAAAACTAATGGATTTTAAATACTGACTGAGCATACACCCAACTTTTCCACGTCAAATTTAATTGTACTTCCTTTACGCTTTATGCATTATTGTGATGATTTATATGTCAAAGACTTTAGTGTAGTCAGTTTCTCTTCTACCAAAATTCTGCTTTAGTTACATTTATGTGCATCTTTCATACATTCACCTCCAATTGGTCTTCGTATATTTTTAACGTGTGATCATAGTAACTTCTAGAAGACATAGAGGGTTTAAACTTCACCGGCAGGAGTAATCTCAGTAAAACCAGCACCCGACTCATTTACAGCAGAGCTTTGCAGAACTTCCACAAAGCACTGATAACATCTTCACAGGGTCTTCATAGGCTTCACAGGAGCCCTTGGTGTTTCTTACAATGAAGAGTTTTGTAGGGCACCTGAGCTTTCACTACAGAGAAACGCTCTCACTTGCCCTTCAAACATCTTGCAGGGGAAAATACAATCAAATAAATTTGAGTTGTGAAGGGCGCTGGGCTGAAGCACCCAAAACACCAGGAACAACATGACCTCATGGAGTCATCGCACATCAATTTAATAATATTTCAAATAATATGTTTTGGACAAGTTTTAGTGTCTTTTAGGGTGACTAGGCGCTCCTCTAACATAGTCAAGCAAATGATGCATATATTTTCTTTATTACTTTCTCTCCATTCTAAAAGGGTGTTTCAATTTAGACAATTTTAGGAAGACTTCATAGTATTAAGTATATAAAAAAAGACTTTTTAAATTATTTTGTTAAACTACAAAAAGTTATTTAATGGATTTTTATTTTAAATAACTGAACATTTTCATTAGAGTTCAATTGTAGGCATGACCAAAAATCGTATTTTCTTGAATTTTATCTTCCATCCAATAGTATTTCCTTGAAAATATATTTCAAGATAAAAGAAATATGAACTGAATGCTGTATGAAAAATAATTATTAACCAACTACTAACTTATAAATCAGATTCCTTAATATCTCTATACTGAGTATCTATACTTTTGTCATTTTGCCACAGGTTGTACTATACTTAATTATCTCTGTAAAGAAGACAGATGGCCTGTGTTTTATGAGCTCTCAGCTTTCTTCCCCCTTGATTGACCATGCATGCCAATATTCACAAATTACAAAACTCATACTCTCATTTTCCTTAATTAGCCTCAAGCAAAAATAAATCATGGCTTTGGATCCTTTCTTTTTTTTTTTTCTTTTTTTTTCCTCTTCTCATACAAAATTAAATTGCTTTAAAAAAGTTTAGAAAACTCAAGTAGTCTTCAAATTTTATAAGACGTTCCTGGAAAGTCTATCAGTCTGCTATGTCTACAGTATCAAGTATTATAAGCGCATTCTTGCCAATGCACTTCATGCACTGCTCTTTTACTGCAATAACTGTACTCAGGGAAACAGTCAGTGCTCCAGGATCCTCTGCTAGCTCCCTTTAGAAAACACTCTTTTATACATACTCTTTTTTCTACTCCATGACTATCAAAATAGATTCTCCATTGGACATGATCCATCACATTGCACTCCCTACACTGAATGTAGGGTCTTGCATCATGAAAGCACAAATAAATGTAAGCAACTCTAACTTCAATGTGATTTTAATACCTGCCTGTAGTAACACACAGATTAAAAGATTCTAGTGTAACACATTTTAAGATAAATCACTGCTCTCTAATAGAGTCCTGTGTGTGTTGCCCCCTTAAATGTTAAAATTCTGTACCTTAACTTTTAATACTGTATGGCTTTTGGTTTCTGCTTTTCTATGAGAGGTGCAACTGTTGGGTACACGGGTCCACAGGAGGAATTGCAAACAGACAGCAAAGATCCAAGATATGACTATTGAGGAGTTTTTCACTCTATCATATGTAGCAAAATAATAGCTGTCATGTTCATTCTTACACTATATTTACGACTAAACTAACAAGCAACAATGTTATGGTTGTTATGAATAAGTGTAGGATGTACACCTGATTGTAAATGAAGGTCCTTTAGGCTTTTAAATTTGTCAATGTAACTTTCATATAAAATAAATAATTTACAAAAAGAAACCTGCATTTTTACATAATTTAAACAAGCTACCCAATACTTCCAGCATTACACCCATGATTATCCCATTTGCCTTTGTACAATATTGTTTATTGTTTCAGTACATGCAAATTGCTTTTCCTTCTTCACTGAGTGAGTGTGACCTACCCTGTTGATTATGTGTCCATTCTTCCTTGTGCACAGTGAAAGCTATGCCTACCCATGGCTCTTTCTCAGGCCTCTGCTTCTTCTCTCTCTTCAGGCTGTGGCAGTGCTTGGGAAATTTGTGCTATAAAAATGAGAACTAAAACTTTTCATAGGTAGAGAAGATTTTTTCTCCTCATGCTAACTAAATAGCCTCTGAAAGTCATTTTTTCTCCCACTGGTCTGAATCACTTACTGTTTGTTAATGTAAGACAGAGGAATGCCAACACACCGGAAACACCTTCTCATTCTCTCCAGTCTTTTCATACATGTAGCAACCACATTGAATGGGATTTTGATCTGACTCAAATCTTACATGTCGCCTCAATACCTTCATTCAAGCTGAGAGAGCCTTTACACATACCCTTAATCTATTCTGCTATTTTTTGGAGAAAAAGAAAGTAAAAACTGTAATTGAGAATACTTTGGCAATAGGAAACCCATTATGTTTGCTCCACTGCAATCCTAACTATTCCAAGTGATCTTTAATCTGCAATTCTTTGCCATGATGGCCCAGTGTGATTTCATGGGAGTCATTTGCTTTATTTTATGATTATGTACTTGGGGAGTCTGTAATCCACACATCATGACACAGTAAATTCTAACTCATTTTGTACTTTGAGCTATTGCTACCTATCTGGTCAATAGTTGCTGCACTTGAAAAAAAAAGACAAGATAGAATCCCTTTAATTTATATATCAGTATATGCACAGCAGGTATGTATATTTAAAATTGCCTTAAAAATAGCTAGCATATATCTGTAATTTTTTTCTTCAAGCAAAATGGACTATTTCATTTTATTCAAACAATTCAGTACTCATCCAAATTACAGACCCCTTCTATCTGAAGACTGCTTTAGAGATTTATTAATCCAAAAAATTGCATAAAACAATCAAAGCAATATTTTAACTGGAGTAATTATAATTAACAGTGATACATGCAAATGACTGAAATCATAAGGACATGTTTTGTGACATGTAAAGTGAAAGTAGCCTCTGTTCAAGTCTAATTTGATTTCAAATATACTTAGTGACACACACTTTTCTAGTATTAAAAAAAGATATATAATGTTTCACCTTAGCTGACTCTTCATGGTTTTTCTCCAATTTTTGGACATAAATATGTGTTCTGTGGCCACCTTGACCTTATGTGCTCCCTTCTAAAAGCACATTGTTTTACTAGACCCAGAATCAACGTATTTAAAAAGCAAAAAGAATCACCTTTTTTTTTCAAATTTCTTTGTTTCTAACAGATCTACTACTCACATAGTTCTTTAGGTCTACTTTTCCCCAGCCCTTTCAAGATTACCCTACAAAAAGGTAGTCCCTAACACATGATGTCTTATTTTGCACATAGGCTAACACTATTAATTTCACTTACTGTCTCAGTGATTATACCTCTCCTTAATAAAGAATTACAGTCCCTTTCCATGACATAGTGAAGCACATAGACAAAATGGTTATTGCTAAGGATTGTTAGACCTGGTCCTGTAGTTGTGAAGCTGCACTTAAGTGAATCCGTGATTGGCCACGTCACAAGCAATAAAGAGAGCTCCAGAAGGCCACACTGTGAAGATGGTTTCTTAATACCTCCCTCCTCTGATTAGCACAGGAAGAAATGAGGATTCTTACACTTTTGAAAGGGGGAAGGCACAAAATGCCTAATGTAATATTAGTTTGCATTTTGGGATATGGGGGAAGAAATTACATCCATTGGGTTTGGTAGTGTGAGTTCTACTGAATAGGACAGAAGAGCTGAAAATAGTGGAAGTCAATGTATCTGTAACTCCAGGGTGTGGATCCTTTGAGATCCTTTGAGCAGAGGTTCAAAAGTGCCCTGCCCTACTGTCTTGAAGAAAGGGCAAGCCAATAGCAGCACCCTTGCAGTGAAGCAGACATAAAGATGTAACTGGTGAAAAAGGTTGTCACATTCAAAATGCATTCAATACAGTAAGGGTTTAACTGTGCTGGGCAAGAACAGCATGGGTCTTTGGATGGTTTCAGCTTCATTAGGCTGCCAGGAGCTGTAGATAATCACTGAGGTGGCAGGAAGTCCTCATCCTCAACGCTTTCATTCCTTCTAGCTGAGTGTCAATAGTCATTTCTTGCTTACACATTCCTCCACTATGCAGGAACCAACCAAATTAAAAAGCATTGATGATGTGCATACCTGGTCCACAACCAAACACTTTATAAGGCCAATTTCCCACCCATATGTCCACCTTTCCTACAAGCCCTGGTTTTCATGTACAGATGCCTGAATTCATAGGCCAGATGTATGTCAGGTCCAACAGAAAAGAATGATTTCTTCTTAGGAGATCCCAACACACCCCAGATACATTTGTCTGCAGGTCACCTTAGTCAGTTTGAGGGACAGGAAAGACATCACTGGGTTTTGTTTTTTTTCCCCAAAGAAGAAAATAAAACTAGAGTATGAAAGACAGAACTACTCTGCTTTCATGTTATGGATCTTCCTTTCCAGATATTTAATAATTGTATAATAGATCTGCAACATTACTATACTCTTTTCCTTCTCAAGTAAGGAATTTAAAGATGATATCAGGCAGATCATGTGCACATTACATAAGAAAACAAAAGCTTCTTTTCAATGCACCTAATATATTTTTAGCTTTTATTCTATTCCTGCTGTCTAAGAGTTTTGATTCTTGTGTTAGAGGTCCAATGCTGCTAGATATTTCAGAATTAGTAGTGAACTTCCTTTAGACGGAAAAAAAGGTTATTTTACTGTTTGCCTTGCATTTTAACTGTAAAGCATTTGTGACTAAATAGATTAGTCTTCTTTTATGTCTGCTTTTCCAGCTGAAATTTCTCAAGGTGTTTCCATGCCAAGTGTGATCTTTTGTAATGCATGAACTTTCCCAGCTTAACCTCATTGCACTTTCCTTCTAGCTACTAAAAATGCAATTTGGGGTTTTTTTTAAAGGCAAATGTAAATTTAAATTTTCACCCTAGAAGACAGGAGTGAAATCTGTTTTCTAAGGACAGTGCTTAATTTATCATTAGACAAAGACTGATTAAGTTCCAGCATTTGCTGATTTAAAGCTTGAAAATGAAAACCTGGGTGGCTTTTTTCTCCTCAGACTAAACAGAATTATTGTTGACTGGATAATTAACTATAGCTATTGTGTCTGAAACTGATATATCTGCCTGCAGCTGCAGCTGAAAACATTTTCTCTAAAATAGATTGATTCCAGGGTTAATTATCTTGGATCCCAAACAAAACTAAATTAAAGCTGTGCCTGCAGTATTTTTAAATGTATAAAATAACATTTTTTTAGATTTCTATAGTTCACAGGCTCTGCATCAAATAATTCAAGAGACAAAGGTGCAATCCTTGTTCAATCAAGTGTCAGGGTGGCCATTACAAGAGACACAATGACACAGAATTTTATGCTTGCTGTTCAGTGACTTAGACAAAATAGCAATTACAAGACTTTCTCAAAGACAGTTACTCAAACAAAAGGCAGTCTTCATATCACTGTGCTGTGATTTTCCAGTCCTTGTCAGAGCTAGTACCTGTGAACCACATTCTGCTTCATGATGAGGTAGACTGTAGCTGATGTACCAGTCTCAATCTTATAAAAACATGTTATTTGGACAGCTGCATGGTGAAGAAAGGAATTGTAATTATGAATTGTAGCTTAGAAAGAGTGTCCTGGGGAAAACAGAGTATTTAGAAAAGGGTTAGAGTCACTGTGGTTATATGCTGCACTGCTAAATGAAAGAGAGACATAAAGTCCAACACTAACTGGCACACACCTACCCTGCTTAGGGCTAGCTTCCTTTAAGGCAAATTTCATCTGGAGATGGCTAGTGGAAGCAGACCAAAACTGATCTGTGGAGTGGGCCAGCACCTAGGCAGACAGACCAAATCAGAGCCCTGTGTCAAAGCCTGCCCTTGCACATCAGTTTAGCAGTATAGAGGTATGTCTACTACTGCCTGCGGATGTAAATTCAAAGAGGACAAAACCATAAGGTCTGACCAAATGTAAGCAAAAGATAGCTGAGAAATTACCAGAATTATTATATTTGTGGACATGCAGTAAGAAACAATGCATACCACTTTACTCTTCTTTCAGCTTTTTTTCCTTACATAGAGCATCGCAAGGAGACCCACGATTCCCCTACGCTGAACTAGACCAATTGTACCTACAGGATAATGACTAGGCTGAAAGGAGCCAGAGAAACTTAATATGTATTAATTTAGAGTTAGCTTTCAGATATAGACAAATACGTTTGTATGGAAGGGAGATCTTGGCTTTACTTTGCAGATGAAGAAATTACAAGTAATGCTGTAGTAGGAAAGAGTTAAATACGCACAAATCTGTAGAACCACTGTGTATTGGATGGAAATCATTTTAAAAGAGGCTAGCATAGTATTTTGTTAGCTAATTTTAAAAATAACACTAATGACTACTCTCTTGGTTCTGACAGCCATTTTTATAATAGACATTTTTAGACAGCCTTTTTGATAGAATTCAGAACACAAAGACACCTGCGTTTAGGCATCTATGTATAGGTTTTTACCTGAGACTTAAATGTAAAAATATTCATTACAAGCAGTGGATATCTGGAATTTTTTATCAAGGATCTAAAGCAACAACTCTAGCACCAGTGAAAAGCCATTCCAGCTGGCCTCTGGCTACTATTCCCTAAGGGTAAGAGTCTCCTCTGTCTCTTAAATGACATTAAGTTCTCAGTTAAATTATCTCAATGTAGCATCAAGTGTGACTTGATGTGCCTTTGTGTGACTTGAATCATCCTGGTGATGACTGAAGCCATATCTTGTTGAGAGGTATCGAGAAGTCTGAACATGCATCTTAGGGCATGTTGTAACACAGGTCTCCTATGTTTAGGCAAATAAGTCCCACCTCTAAATCTTCTAGGTGTAGGCAACTAAATCAAGCCTCTTGTCAATACAGTTGATGGAACTGCCCACACATAGGCATCTAGTGCTGTTTAACACATCCTGAGGTGCCCCTACTGTCCCCACCGTCTCCCGTATGCCCCAAGGTGTGTCTGCAGCTGTAAGATGATGCCTCAGGATCTCTATGACATCCCAGATGACACCAGATCCCTATGTTTAGTCAAGCAAATAGAGCCCCAAAGAGCTATTCCTCTCACCCTAAAACAGATGTCTGGTGACTGGACAGCTGAGTCATTACCTAGGACGCATTAATTTCACTGGACATAGTTGAGCTTCAATTGCCAAGAGTCACCTTGTGCTACCTGCAATATCCAGCAGTACCCTTGGCATATGCATGGGACTGGCCTGTTTGATCCAGCTAAACATACAGATATTTGCTTGTGGACAGTTGTATCTAGGTGTCTCAAGCTGCAAATTCTATCCTGCTCTGTATAATACTTAATATTGAACATTTTTTAATATATTAAGTATAAAATTGAATAATTTGAATCACAATATTAATGAATTTGAATTATAAGCAAATGTTTATCTTGTCTTCCATTAAAAAAACAGGTGGAGAAATCTTAATATAATTAAAATTGCTCCAGATCTCAATTAAATCTCAAATCACTTTCTTTTGTAAGAGACCTTTTTTGGTTTTTTTTTTTCTTGTACACAGCTGTACTTCATGATTGCAATCAATTACAGTCTTTCTAAAGTAATTTCTAAATCACTATTGGATGAACTTCAAAAATCAGCCTTGCAATGGCACATAGTGTGCATAAGCAGTAATTCAAGTGAAACTGTGCTTAAAAGACTGACTTCTAAAATATGTGTGCAAAATAACAAAGTGACAGTGTTAATTCAGCTTTGGATTGTGGTATTGCAATATGCTAGTATCATGCATGCACTATTGTGAAACAAATATGCTAGATAGCAAAATGAATCTTTATTTAAGTTTTTATCATTTCAAAAATTTTTTTTTGTACAATTTACATCATGGTGATTCAAAGGGTTTTTTTTACATTTTATCATTCAGTGGGTAGGATTAAAGTCACATTACAAACCTGGAATTTGCTGTCTGAGAAAAAGATAAAATTTTCAAAAAACCCATCTATTTTACACTTCAGTAGGTGCATAATACGTGAACAATAAATTTTAAAAATGAATTAACTTCAGTAAGGAATTTTTTCCTATGGCTTTATAGATACTAACATAAATTAATTACTTTGCATGAGCTTCTTCTCACATTTCAAAAAAACCTGTTTTCAACATTAGTATATCTTCACTGCATTATATCTCCAAAGAGACACCAGTGAAGACGAGCGTTCAGTACAAAACTCTGTGTGTTTGAAATAATACTAAAGATCCTTAATAGGCATTAGATAATTTTACCGAAAAACAGTGTGGTTTTAGTAACAAACTTCATTAGTATGAAGGTGGATGCATACACTAAATTTCCATGAGTGTATTCCTACCACTCTCCTGTCTTTGAAGTCTACATAGACATAAAAAACTAAAATTAATATTTTCTCTGACATTTTGAAAACTGTGACAAAACATTTCTTCACCTCTTCTTCCTATCAAAGCTGCTAAAGAAATAAAAATCATTAATTTTCAACAACATACATGAAATTAAACATTCTTCAAAATATTTCAATACATGTTGCAAGGAAATGTCTTAGGATTTCTTTGCTGGGCATAGCAATTTTCCTTCAGAATCAGAGTTACAGGGTAAATTTATTTACTGCAAGATTGCGCAAGCAGTACTTTCAATGCGTTTTAACATGATATACTCTTACTTCTCTGAAGAGAACATTTACATGGTTCCAAAACATGATTGTTAATAGGTTTGATCCAAGCATACTACGGTAGGAATCAGAGGATGCATATGAGACAAGAAGATTCTTCTGACAAGGTGAATTGACTGAAGCTTCAGATTACAATTCTCAGTGCTGACCCTAGTTCTGGTATTTAAGGACTTTTCCTAAGAATACTTTACCAATCTTCACTTCTTCATGGAGAATATCAAAGTGTTTCTATCAAATTTGGGAGCTTCATTTTTATTAATACACATTTCTTAGATTTCTGTCAGATCCAGTAAGAATCTGATTATCATTTTCCTAAAACTTCTTTCTCTGGCATCATTGTATTATCAATATTTTCAACAGTAAGATACAGAGTACATATGACTTTTTAATTTATAAGAAAATCTTATGCCATTACTTTAATGTAAAATAATGTAAAGGGGAATGTAAATCCACGGAACTCAGAATGCAAATGAGAAGCCAAAATAATGTGCTTTACATTTTTTAAGTTTTTGTCTGACCTTTTACTAATCATTCTCCATAATTTGTTAGATTTCATTTCATTCAGCATCAGACACAAAATGTTTAATTAATGACGTATCCAGGTGCTAGTCTTGATTTGAGATATTCAAGCAATTTTTATAGGTTGTCTGAATATTCAACAAAGTATGCAGTGCACAAGAGCTTTGAATTCACAAGGAAGTTACTGAAATTCATATGCAGAGAGCCACACACCTTGTTTCTAAAGCATTGGGAAAACTATTTCTTTTTCCATTATATTTCCAGATAATTCTCAGTATTTGATATCATGTTTGTCCTATTATTCACTACTGAAATTCCAAGGAAAGGCTCCCTCACCATCTGGCATTCTTTCCCTATATGTCTGAGGAGAAAGGCAATGTTTGCAGTCTCTCATCTTCTGATCTTCCCTCCCTAACCAGCAACCATTTCTTGGTATGAAATAATAGTAATAGTGCTTCTGGGGAAGAAGAAATGGAACAGAAACACCAGATGAGGAATGGCCAATGAATATGGCTCATAAAATGTTTCAGAAACAAAATAAATGATCTGGGAGGCAGAAGAATGAGGCTCCCATTGGCTTTTTTTTTTGTTTGGTTGGGGTTTTTTTTGTTTTGGTTTTTTTGGGGGTGTTTTGGTGGTTTTTTTGGGGGGTTTTTTGGGTTTTTTTTTTGTTTGTTTCTTTAGTTTTTTTTCTTTTAAATCTTCTTCTGGGGAAGATCATTCTCTGCTTCTGATTTATAATGCCCTGCTTTCATTGGAACATCTCTGTGGCAGAATTAGAATAGTGTGAATGAGCCTTGTAAATTAAGAACCTTGAGTTCAACATACTGATAAATACTGCAATAAAGTTAATGTTTGTTCCATTTCTGGTTCTACTGTAGAAAAGTATAATTATCTCTATTGGCCTTAGCATTTCTGGTTTTCATTATTCAACTTATTTTGTTTACATCAAAACCCAGAACTAGCATCATTACCAGAAAAGCAGCTTGAAAGTATTTGCATTTGCATAAATAATAGTTGGGTCTGTCAGTATCAAAAATTGAGGATTATAAAACAACCTGTAATTGAAATGGTCCTGCTAAATTACTGACCCTTCCAATCATTAATCACCTTGATACTAAATCAGGAAAGCCTCCATAAGGAGAGACATTTCACACCTCTCAGGGTGATTATTTCAAGATTACATTACTCTAATGCACCTCATACTTTTATGAGCATGAAAAATATGATAAAAAAGATGGGCATTTCATTTCCAAATGAGCCTTCCTAATGTACCGCATTCCTCAAAAAGAAGAAAGAGTTCAAAGTGTTGTATGAAAGGCAAAAGAGTGTGACTGAAAAATCAGTCAGGTAGGATTTAATGACCTGAGCAGAAAAGGAGAGAATGAAAGGCATAATATGGAGGAAACATCTAGAATAAAAACTGATAATAGCAAAAATGGCTGTCAGTACCAGCTCCAGTGGCAGTAAGAAACCTTCAGCTTAACATCTAATTACAGTAAATCTAAACAGTGCAATGAATCCAGTGCCATGAAGACATACCTGAGCTGACAAATACATTTGTTTAATGGAAGCAATACTGTTGAATTACCTTCACTCAAGCTAATAAACCTCATTACTCCGTAGAAGTTATTTGTCCCCGCGGAAAACTACAAAAATGCAGTTAGATATAAGGCAGTGCAAATGCTTCTGTCAAAACAGGTAGGGCAATAGAACAAGAGCAAAGGCATGAATGAGACAACCTAGAAGCCAAAGCACAATTATTTCTTTTGATAGAATTAAGAGTTTAAGATGGTTTTGGAAAATACAGTCCCAGTATGAACCAGTGCAGGGGATAAGAGGGGTTTTAGACTGCAGGTGCACTAGAGAGAGCCTCATTTTACTGTGTAGTAGCAGTCGTGTTCAAAAGTTTATTTCCTTAGCTGTTCTCTCACACTGAATTCACAGTTTAGTGGGGTTTTCCAGCACTCCTAATTAATCTAATGTTATTTCTCTTACTAAAAGCAGCTTGGCATGGAATTTCTTTATCTCAGCCATTTCAAAGTCATTAGTAATTTAATTCTCCATCTCATTTATTAATGGACCTACTTTACACTGGTACTGATTTTTTCCTGATACATTTACACAAGCATATCTCATTCTCCTGCCACAACCTCATTAAGGATGAGATAGTGCAGTTTGATTACAGACAGTAATAAGGGGTATTTTTAAGCTTACAGCCACTATGTAAGTTAAGTTTATACTATCAGTCAAGCATAAGTCTGTTCAAATTCAGACGTGACATTGTTCATGACTGAGAGCTAGTTTCAATCTCAGTCTCAGGCTTTGGCTATATTCAAGAACACCCCAAAGGGAAAGTTTCAGATACCTCATGGTATAATCAACCACCATGCTTTTCCTTCAATGTTTTTGGACATGGTGAGAATGGAGGAGCTCAGGTCAGCAACTGGTATTTCCGAAGAATAATGTTACATACTGATTTAATCCAGTTAGTATCTATAATACTCCTGTACAGGTAACTTGTTTTTCACAGGCCAGTGAATTTCAGACAGCTGGTATTTGCAAAGAAGGAAGGAGATAACCCTCATTTCATCGATATTCAAGGGCTGGGATACTGACAGAGTCTACAAAAGTCCTATCCTCTCTGCTGGTGTTTAAATACATAAACCCCTATTGTAACACCTTTTCCTCTATGACCATATTAATCACTACAGGAATGATCTGACTTCCACAGCTTTTAGCAGCTCCTCTACTGGTTGGACTGAAGTTCAAGAACCCATTTAGGACAGATTCCGAACTACTTCTATTCCAGTTAGGCCTCTTCCAAGGCATTCCTTCCTGCTCTTCCTTAAACAAGATCCTGTCTTTGAGAGTCTCCTTTTTGTTTTCACTCACAGGTCTGGAACTGAATAATAAATAGAATATAATAGAATAGAATATAAATTGTCTGTGATACTTACTCTTCTAAAAATGAATGGAGTTTTTTGTAGTCTTACTAGTGCTTCAGAAAAAAAAAACATAAAAAACCCTATAGGAGCCCTGTAGAATATATTGAATAAAAAAAAAATTGAGTTGGAATATACTTCTGGGTGTCTTCTTGCCTAAAATCCCAGTCACAGCAGGACTGTTGCCAGCACCAGACAAGTCAGCCATTGTTTTTTCTTCTCTTGAAGTCTTTTGTCTTTCCTATGGTCCTTCTGGTATTTTTTTCCCAGATCAGAAATTTTCTGTCTTACCATTAAAATCAGATAGGAATAGGAGCTATCAACCATTTAAACCCTGATCTTCTGCTGGCATATAAATTATGATGCACCTTTTATTGCCGCAATACTTTACATTTTGGCAGCACTTCCAGGGTTACAATACAAAACTTTCTGGAAAAACTCCTAACAAGGTCAATACGAAAAGTAGGCCAGTTCCCATAAAAGTTTAGTTATCCAAAAGTTATGTATCAAAGTACCATAAGTTATATATCTGTGACTTACAGGCAATTCACCCTTCCAGTGGAATTTGCTTAGGCTCTCTATACAAAAGAGGTAGGCACCACAGACAAAGATCTAAAGGAGTCAGTACTCTCTGAAGTGAGCAAACCACAATCAGCATGCTCAGCATGCAGCACCCTGAAGTCAGAAATGACTCAAGGCTTAATCAGAGTAGAAAGGTGCCTAAGGCACCTGTGTGCTTGAGGGGCAAGGAAAAAGGATTCACAGGCACAGCCTAGCTGCCTGCATGTTTGGTCCCACTATGTCTGCATTCTTCTTTACTGCTGTGTTCCACTGGAGAAAGGGAATGGTGACTCTGGTCACCATTTAGGCAGTCACCTAAAAGCAGTAAGCAAGTTCCTGACTTTCAAACACCTTGGCTGTTGTTGTTTTGTTTTGTTTTTTAGTGGCTAGTCTATGTGACTTTTTTGGCTGTTAGTTCGACAGACTAGTGAGATTTTAATCCCTCCTTATGTTTTAAGAAATGTTTTTCCAAAAATCAATCTATAAAACATCACATCAGCATTTCTTCTATGCTTACACTATATTATTGGAAGTATGCTTCCATTATATTATTACTTACAGTTCAGCCAGCATTTCTTCTAACTGTGTCTTTGGCCTGCTACAGGTGAATACATGTATATTCACATATGAGAAAATAATATGTGTATGGAATTTTGGTCTGAAATGTAAAAATCTTTAGAGTGTTTTTTTTTAAAAATAATTGCATTCAACTTGCACAAGGTGGGAAAATGTAATGTTTTTAGAGAAAAATGCAGAACCAAATACACTCAGTGCTCAGCAACAGGGCCATGTAAAGTTCTAGCCAATTGGTATCGAGCTCTAGCTTTTTTTCTTGAGGAGGTGATTACAGCGAAAGAATATAAGCTTCTTATCCTAATGAACAAAATTATATCACACGACATGAATTCCTGCTAAGTCCCTTTCAATGAACACAAAATCTCACCTTACCTGTGGAGCCTTAATTACACACAACTATTTCTGGCTCCAAATTAGCAACAACAGCAAAAACCCACACCTACAAGCCTCTCATAAAGGTAAGACCTTCATGGATCACTCAGCTGACAACAATTAAGCCTGATTAAAAACATTGTAGAAAAGCTGTCAGGTTCAACTGTGAACTCTGATTTTCAAGTCTCTGTGACTCAATTTATTTTTTTATATAAATGTAATTTACATAATGGCAAAAGTCGGAGTCAAATTTGTTGTTTGTTGTTTCTTTTTTTAATGAGATGTAATATTTGTTATAAAGAGCTTGGATTTTTTCCTTTCTTTAATTTCATAGGAATAGTCAAAAATCAGGGAATGAGAATGTGCTTTGTATCAAGGGAATTCACCAACTCTTCCCCAAATTACTTTGACTTTAATGAGACTGTAAGAAGTCATTATACATTGTTAGTCACGCGTTAAAGATTCAAACCTGAAAAAGGCATAAGGATCTTTTATGGTTAGCTTTAAAAAGTGACTGTTGTCACAGCTTGTATAAAGAAAGGCTCTGGCACTCAGATTCACTGGGCAAGCCACTTATCCTCTGTCTTCATGACAGAGGAAGAAACAGTCCTGTAAAAGAGCAATCTGGAAAAAGACTGCTGAGAGTCAGCAGGAGTTTCTGAACAAAGATATGTGCCTTTTACAGAATCACAGAATTAACTAGGTTGGAAAAGACCTTTAAGATCATCTAGTTCAACTATGACCTAAAACCTCCTCATCAACTAAGCCATAGCACTGAGTGCCATATCCAGTCTTTTTTTAAACACCTCCAGGGACAGTGACTCCACCACCTCCCTGGGCAGATGATTCCAGTGCCCAATCACTCTTTCAGTGAAGAATTTTTCCTAATGCCTAGCCTAAGCTTCCCCTGGCACAGCTTAAGACAGTGTCCTCTTGTTCTGTAGTCACCTCTTGGTCAAAGCTGAGACACAGCGCAGGTCATTAGGAGACCAGCAGAACCCTATGTCAGCCAAGAATTCAGAAGTACAGAGGTGGCACATTCCGTGGAGAATGCCTTAACATTTTCGCAGATAACTTAGCAAAACAAGCTCTCTTCCTTTAAAATTTGCCCAAAGGAGGTAAGACCACATGCCTACAATATAATATTCCAGTAGCAAGATTTCCTGTTCAGTGAACAGAAGACCAGACTTGTTTGGAGACCTCAAACCTCACAAAGTGTTTTCCTTCCATATCTGCTGGACCCAGGCTGAGAACAGAGAGTTGGCAGGAACATCAGCTCCTCCCCTTATATTTATTACATGTGCCTTCACAAAGGGTTGTCTGGGATCACTGAATGTGAGCCTGTGCAAGTGAGTGGGAAGAAAAATGCCTCTGGAGAATTGTTCTCAAAAACACTCCCAGCTCAACATGATCAACAGCACTGAGGGTCAACATAGGGACGGAAGCACCAAATCGAGGATCCAGATGTAATATTATCACTGAACATAATCAGTCTGACCTTCTCCCCATATAGAAATTGTACAGGACTCCAACTCACTTGGTTGTGAAACCAAGCCACCAAGCAAGAAATTATGCTACAGACTCAAGTTCAGTGAAAGCAACAGACTCTTTGAACCATCACCCAGGTGTTTCAGAGAAAGAATCTGAGGCACAGCCACACATAAAATCAGCCTTACAGGCCAGGAAAAAATGCACAATTTAAATGTATATATATTTCATGAGGTCTACTTAACTAGGTGCATAAAATTCCAGTTTGAGCCAGTTATATAAATTACTTGGACAAGATTACAATCAGAGTGTAAAACTACTGTATTTTTTAATACAAAATGGCTTCAAAGATGAAAATCAATAAAGAGTTGATTTCATTTGGTACCCAAAGAGATGATTTATAAAATGAAGAGATGATATTTTCCCAAACAAAATTTCACACTCTAACATTGGTGGAAGAAGAGAATCAAAATGCAGTTCAGGTTGTGGACTTCAGAACTGCTGTTGAGACTATAGTACTAAGCATTCAGACCATGTCACACAGAGATCAGTATGCACAAATTGGCACCTGGGGACAACCCAGGAAACATTAAAAAGTGTAAACATGTTTTGCAAGCAGGTCTTCCAGCACACAGCCCAAATTGAATCTAACTTTACAAAAGTGGAAATCTTGCAGTTGTTTAAAGGTAAATTATCTTCTGAGATGAGTTATTTTTTCAAAGAGGACAGCTAATTTACTGAGATTTGACCTCCTGCTCCTTTACTGACATGTACTGAATGTAAGTCTAGCCCAAGGGTAATGAATGGTGTTTGAATGAGAGATGTTTTACACCAAATTGTGACAAGGGTAATAGCATGTCACTGAGACTACAACAAATGTCAGGAAAAGGCTGAAATCATAATGGCTTTAGAGTAATCATTATTTGCTGGCGGAAAAACTGCAACAGATTAATTCACCACGTATCTAGTGTGAATGTGGTACAGCTTGATGTAATGTGAGCACAAGTAGTGTGTCATTGTTCCCTAGTCTTAATACATAAAGTCCAAATTGATGTAGCAAGTTACATTTCAACTAGTAGCATATTACATCCTTTGAAGAAGCACATTAAAATTCATTTTGCAGTAGGTCTTTTTATCTTGTTATGAATAAAAAGAACATGACACTGATTACATATAGAAATCTTTACATTCCTGGCATATAGAATGAATGCTGAATCAAACCCAGGAATACAGATTATTTGAATAGAAAGTGAGCTTATTTTACTTTTTTTTTTCCTAAAGAAAGTGATGTAGAAGAGAAATTGATTTCTAATTAAGTGTGATTTTTACTTTAAAAAAACCGAATTAGATAGTATCTCTGATAGTTATCTTGTTCTTTCCTCAAGTCATCATGACTCAATAATGTAAGAAAAAGGAATAAATGGCTTTTAATATTTTCTTTTGTTTAATACCTAGATACTGAGTTTAGCAAGAGAGTGAGAAAGCTAATTCAAGATAGTAAATAAAATAGGTTATCAAACTGGGGGAAGAAACCTAAACTGATACCTCCTAGAGCTGCAGTCCCAAAATATTTTGTAATATTCTCCACATTGCATTTATACATATAATTAAAGCAATTGTATGCATAAATTATGTTTTTTGTTTTCTACTGAAAATGTAAAAATAAGTATAAGGCTTTTAAGCTACCCAAGATTCTTCTGGCAGACCTTTTCACTAAAGCTGATATATCTCTGACAGTCAGCACATCAGTTTTCTATCCTGGCACCCACATCTTAGTCCTAAATGGACTGGATCTTACCCTGGCATTTTTCCTTGCTGTACAATATGGAATAATAAAGACAAGTGTCAGAACACAGAAAACTCATATTTATATGCTAATTCTCTATCAACTTGTTACCCTTAAAGGCCTTTAAACCCTGGAGTAACTCATTTGGGAGGGTTTGTAGGATCAAAGACTAACAGCCTGTATTTTTTTCAAAAGGCATGCTGCTCCATGACATCAAAACCAGAGATGTTAAATGCTACACTTCTATTCTTTGCAGCAACTATTCCATAGGTTGCTCCTTACTACTCCAAGCAGCAGTTACAAAAGAGAAAGGCTAGAACTCCATTAAAACCTCGCCTCTAGCAAGAGACAGAAAGATATGGTAAACCGTAAAGAAAAGTTCCTTTACTAAATTGGAGAAAATCTGCAATCAAGATTTCTTTGTCTAAAGATCATTATCAGCACCAGCCAGAAGGTGAATTAAAATTTGTCATGGTTTAACACCAGCTGGCAACTCAGCACCATGCAGCCACTCACTCAAACACCCATCAGTGGGATGAGAGAGAGAATCCAAGAAGTAAAAACCAGAACAAAAATATATTTGCAGTGTGGTTGCTAGATGGATGGAGACTGCTGCACACCACTACGCTAAACAAGAACAAACCATGGTTAGCTGGCATTTAATTTTTCAACCATATGAAAACTTTCATAAAATCACTTTCAAAACAAAAGGAAACACCAAGTCATAAATAACCCTAGTTTTTTCATTTAGATTGCAGAGTTGCTTAAAATAGTTGTAAGAATTACAGTCAGAATTAATACTGAGATGTGAAACAATCAGAAAAAAATTGTTACGGAGACTAAAAAACAGTGGGCCAACACAAGTTTTATGTCCAGCAATCAGATTCTTGGTTTAAATTAGTTAGCTCATCATGAGATGGCCTTGTGTATAAAGGTAAGAATTACAATGGTGCTGAGGTAATGGGATAAAAATGGCATTAGAGTATTGGACAACTCAAAAATCTTGTCTAAGAGACTTCATCTTAGCACAGTCATTGCTTACCAGAAAATATCTTGTTTTCTGCTCTGTTCTAAATCTTATAATGTCTGTAAAAAGTAACTTTTAAAGCCACCATTTTGATTTACTGGTAGTTTTTGGAGAACCTTTTCTGGACTCAAAGATGATGATAGTTATTGCAAATATTTAAAGTAATACAGAAACTTGGAAGCGGGAAATGAACATGAAAACATGAAAAAGAGGGTCTAGAATAGCAGTGTCAGAATTAAACCAAATTTTTGCTTCTTTTAAATGCCTCCCCCAGAATCACAGCTTAATATCAGAATATATTTTCTATTTAAATATTAATATATCATTTCATGTAACTCAAAGCTTTCATCATCTAATTGCAAACTTCAGCCAGTTAGCCTAGTATAGAATTGGATAAATAAGCTCAAAATGAGCCTTGAATATCCAGGATGCTCTAGAGGACCTCTTCTCTCAAACATGAATCTGGATACTTGCTGCGCAATACGGACCTAACCACCTTTGATAATGTTATGCAGTTTGTTTAGACTGCTTACAACACAAAACCAGAGAAACTTGATTTGTGATTAATTGCATCACTTAATCAGTTTATAACTATTGTACCTGGAACAAAATATGAAGAAATCAGACTCAAGTATCTGTCACAAAATAATAATGCAATCATAAAATAAAATACAGATAACAGGTTTTGTTGTTTTTTACGGTCACACACAATCCATCTGAAAGACAAAGAAAACAAAAGGTTGAAGCTGCTAATTTTGACAGCTCTTAGTTCTAACAGCCAGAGCTCCACAGACCTCTCTTAGTATTCATGAATCTATGCTGACTTACACAAAGCCAAGATTCATCTTTTATTAAAACATAATATGTGAAATGAACGTTCTTTAATTTTCTTTCAAATAGCCATCTTCAGCTCCGTTAACTCTATTGAATTCCACTCTGTATCATCCAGGTCATATCTCATTTCCCAGTTCCAAGCATCCATCAAAGACTAAAAGGTTCTGGCCTATTTTACACATTTTTAATTATGTTATAAAGACTGACAAGACATAAAATTCAGTTTGTGAAAATCTAAACAGAAAAGATTTTAATGTCAATGTCAGGCACAGTAACATAAATGACATCACAAAATCATTAAATCAGATTAGCAATGATTTTTAAAGAAATTAATGGCATTACATCCCAGCTACAAAGAAAATGCAAGGGGAAAAAAAACATACACAAGGAATAAGTTGTACTCCAATAGGAACATTTTTGGAACAGCTGTGCAAGTTTCCTTGTTGCTCTGCTTTTTCCTTACTGTTTTAGCTTTTACTTTTGCTATTTTACAATATTTTTATGACAGTGGATGATACAATTTAGATGAGCACATATACTCACTCTCAAAAATAGATTAATATGATTTTACAGTGCACTAAAATGATATGCAAAAGTCATAAGTTCCTTTGAACTAAGGCAAAGAAAACTTAAAATTGAAAAGAAAATGGAAAAATAAGCACATTGTCTAGGAACAAAATTTACACCATGATCTGGAGTATATTAGTCAAATAAATAGCTTCAGTGCAACAGAAAGCTTTATTAAAAGACTGATGGCAATAAACAAGCAATCTATTCTGAATTTATCAGCTTTCTCTGATATTGAGTGGTTCTTAATAACTCTCAGCAAAAACTTAACAAAACAAATTCTCAGGCTAATAAAATAATTTTTCTCCTTGCTATAATTCTAAAATGATGCAAACTTAACATTCAACTTAAAGACAAGTTTTTATTATCACATAAACCCTAACGTAAATTTCACATCTACATATCAATTTTAACACTTGAAAATGTTGTATGAATAATAGAGTATTGATTAAACTTCTAACGCTTCGGTAATAGTCACTGACCATGAAACTTTTTCTCCCTGTCATGTCTGTATATCACAGATTTTAACACACCTTGACTCACAAGGATAAGAAACTTAAAGAATTTCCATTTCCTTTGCTACTTAGCAGTATCCAAACAACATAAAGTTTGCACAGAATTCAGTGTTCTTGCATTGTCTCATACGTGTCCAGGGAAGGGCAACAAGGTCAATGAAGGGTTTTGAACAAGAATCCTGTAAAGAATGGCTGAGGGAGCTGGAGTTGTTCAGCCTGGAGAAGAGGAGGGTGAGGGAGGACGTTATTGCTCTCTACAACTACCTGAAAGGAATATTTAATTTTATCAGACAAATATTTTTCTAAGTACTCTAATTTCCCTGTTTCTATGTACAATGCATACAATTCCTTATCCTTACTCCAGTAACTTCTGGGTTCTGGCTGCCTGGGTTCAAAACTCTACACAGTCATCTCAAAGTAACAGGAAAATATATTTTGTTTCCAGGTCCTCTGAGGCCTGGGTCTCTGTTCAATGCCCTCCTAGTCTCTGCTTCTACTGCAAACTCCAACTCACCCTGTCTCTTCTTCATCTGCTCTTGAAACACTTTTCTCCAGTAGACCTCTCTTAGCCGACTTTTGGGAAGGTAGAGTCCTTCCCTCCAACAGGAAGTCTCTGTTGAATCAAAGTACCAACAGCTGAACAATGAAAACACGCAACACTTGCAGCGTGCTGCACAACAAAGATAAATAAAAAGAACATCTGACACAAATCTCTCTACCACCTTACTTTAGCCTCCAAAATAGCTTCCTGGAAACAGGGTAGAAGGTATCGGCCAAATGCTAAGATGAAGGACCAACTCCAAGTCTACCTATATGGGAGAACAGAATCCCAAATATTTGTGGTGGGAGCATGACATTACCACAAAGCCACAATGGCAGAGAGCAGTGTCCCTTCCTCCTGTCGGGGTGCTGCACACTGAGTGTCTGGATGAAATGGAATGGAAAGGCAGCAAGAGTAACCTGGTGATAAGGTATCAACATTGGAAAGTGCTGAATTCAAGCTTGTTTAGGATCTCCTTACTTATCCCCATAGGGTGTATCACCCTCTTCAGCTGCATCTCTCCACTGAGCATAGATGTAAATATGTAAGTAAAGCATATAAGTAAATATGCTTTTAAATTTGAGGCCTAAATTTAAGTGGGATGAATTTGAACCTAAGTACCAGTACTAGATAGGCTCATCCAAGGTAGAGGAACTCCTCTGCTTAGTGACAGAGCTCTGGGGGGAGGTGAGTAGGCAGAGCATATATCAAGGAGAGTGGGAGGCTAACTACTGGAATTTTATCCTGCCTTCCCTAATTCAGGCCCAACAGGCAGATAGGACAGATGATACAGAGGATTCCTTATCCTTTCTTCATTTGGCTGAACACAGTAACTTTAAGGGGTAAGGGACAATGATGAAAAGTTCCTGCTGGATGCAGAAGTAAGTCTCCACTGTGACTGCCCCACCTTCCCAGCGCCCTGGTATAGTAGGCACAAGGCTCTGCAAATGGAACCGAGCAATGACAATGGCAATGTTGATCTAGGCCAGAGGTGTCACTGAGGTCTATGCCCTGTGTCAAAACTGCTTCCACAAAGGAAAAAAAGAAGACTCCCTTCTGAAGGCCAGATATGTAGAGGGATCAACTTCGGGAGCTCTTCTGCTTCCCTAGAAACCAGGATGAAGACAAGAAGAGAAAGTTTGCTGTCAGGTAAGGCACATCGTTGTTTGAAGGACAGTGTGCTGGCACGGTCCTTCAGTCTGCCGTCTCAGTGGAGACAGGGGATGGAGAACCATGCAGCAACAAAGATGCCAGGGATATTGGTTTGTTAGAACCCATGGAATTGTCTAAGGCTGATCGTTTGTTAGAAACCCTGGAAGTGTCTAAGGCTGATCACTGAAAAATTCAGGCTTTTCCCCCAGAAATGTGGTGGCATCAATAGCCCAACAGAAGTGCACTACACCAATGCACATAGAATGAGAAAAAAGAACTAGAGGAGCTGGAAGCTTCTCTGCAGCAGGAAAATACAGATGTCATCACAGAAACATGGTGGTTGACTCACAACTGGAGTGCTGCTATGGCTACAAAGGGTTCAGAAGGGATAAGCAAGGACAAAGAGGCAGTAGGGTAACCTGTATGTTTGGGACCATTTTGACTCTTCAGAGTTTAATGATGGTGATGATAGGGTAAAGTGTTTATGTGTAAGAATTAGGGTAAAGGTTAACAAGATATATAATGGTGCATCCCATCCAGGATATAGCTGGGAGAACTGTCACGATCACAATCCCAAAGAGCTGTGAATGGAATTAAATCTAGTTGGCAGCTTGACATTCAATTACACTTTAATCTCCAATATTTCTACTGCTATAACAGTGCTCATATTCTCACTTTATTTTTCTTGGGTCAGCAGTCTGTTTACCAGAAGAGACTAAGGATACCTTTGGGAAAGGACTGTTATTAGATCAGTTGTTTTCCCCTTTTCATAGAAAATAAATAACTGTATTTATTACTACAATGTACACCAAAGGACGGGGGGGGAAAGGATATTAAAAATATCTTTTACTGAGGTTTGCTTTGAAACAACTATGCTTTTATTTTCTGCACTACCTCATCTTTGTAATTATCAATGGATATGAAAACAGGACAAGCCATTAGACAGAAATTAGAAGATGAAAGCATACAGAAAACTTCTTGAGCTGCCTATAAAACTGAAAAGATTTGGGGGGGAGGGGGAGAAAGGGGACATTATTTTTCCACTGTTTCATGTGCAGTACTCTGAGCACATATGAAAAGTATCTTGTTTCTCACATCTAATATCAACCTGAGTTCTTGAGAGAGAGAGTAGATTCTTTATTAAACAAAAAGAAAGTTAAGAGTGGAAAGGAATAAAGGTCTTATATAAATAAAATTTTAGTTGAATGCATTGAAAATTTAGTGTATATAGAGAATATTGAAGATGAATGGCAAATCAATTCACTATGCCCATACCCTTAATCCAAGAGCCTGCACTGAATAGCTTCTCAAAAGTAGTTTCCATGTTGTAAGGAAACACCTCATGTTAAAGAACACTCTTAGTTTTGTATTTTAAAGCTGATTGCTGTCTTAGAACTTTATGAAATACAATTAAAAATACACAAGCAGATCTAGAAACTAAAAATGCAGTTGACATATGAGAGATGAAAACACCTTGTGGAGTGAAGTAGAATTTGGCTGTTTCAATTTAGATTATTTTCTTTGAACCCAAAATTTCCATTTCTCACAAATTTTGGCTTAAGACAAAATTTTGGCTTTTCAAGACAGATGCCTTGAAAAGCAGAGAATCTGAACTCACTTAAAACTGCACCTATTTTCAGTTAAAATATTTACTTGATTTTTTTAAGGAATTAATGTTCATCATTTCATGTTCCTCTTCTTTTAGCATTCTTTGTCATTAATGAGAAAAAAAAATGTGGGATAGATCACTATAGACGAGCAAGTCAAGGGCAATTTATACTCTCTGAGATTCTAAGACAAATTTCCACATATCTATCTGAGATTCTAGGACAATTTTCCACATTTCAATTTTTCACATTCCTCTTTGTGAAAAATTTGTCACAAAGAGAGAAAATTCACTGGAGAAAGGGGAAAACCATACATTTTAGCCAAATATTTAAAGGCCAAATAAAAATTGACCTTCAGAATAACTGCTTCTAACTTTCTGTTCTGTATGTGCTAGTGATGGGTCTTTACCTGTTGCAGTTTGTTTAAAGGAACTAATTCATTTGGTTCAGAATCACAAATCATTTTTTTATAGTGTCAGCAACAAATGTAATAATGGAATTTCACTGCTCTGAGATTAAAATCTAAAAAATATAGTACACCCCTCCTTTTTTAAACATGCCACTTGGTTCAGACTCTAGCATTTGCAGTAATCCCTTGCAACAGCAGATGTAACATCAAATATCATGGAAAATCTGTTCAGCAGGAAGAATTCAACTACACACATTTCTGCACAAGAAGTAGCCTGAGAAAGTCCTAATCCTGTAATGTCATTGTCCGGATGTGCCGCAGGATTCTGGTTCTCGAGTAGGAGCCGAGTGAATACATTTTCTGTACAATTACTTAGATAGCACCTGCATACTTCAAAGCACATAGAAGTGTTATAGCTCCACGAACATTTATTCTGAAGTGTTACCAAAGTTGATTGCAATGATTTTAATATATTTCTGTATCTACTTAAAAATTCCATTGCTCCATGAAATCCACATTAGTCCTTCAGCCTTTCAAGTGCTCCATTCCCCTTTAGAAACCCTCCACTGAACTCACCAGTTTGTCATTATCTCCCTTGAGCTGCGAGCCCTAAGCTGGACACAGGACACCAACACGCCTCCTCCTATCGCTGAAAAGAGATGAACAATTCCCTTCCTGGAGCTTTTGCCTTTTTTGGATGCAGCCTAGTATGCAGCCAGAATTCCTCTTCCTAGGGACTGAATATATTAGATTTTTTTCAAGGTATTGGAGTACTGCCCTGGACATCACAACTTCTGAAAGATTATAGTGGCCTTTTAATGACAGCAGCCAGCTCACCTTTGAATGCATCATCTGTATATGGGCAGTTTATTAAATTAATCTCCAACTCAACCCTCCTTGATGAAAAAAGTGTATATAATGGATTAATTATATTAGCAGGACTTTGTGATCTTACAGCATCTACTCATTGACTGGAGTGGTACACAAGATGCATTAGTAGAGTTTGTCAGCTTTTCCGAAAGAGACACTCAGATGGCCACAAAAAAGTGCTGGGCAAGGCTTTTCCTAAGAAATTCTTTTGAGCATCATCACAGAAAGTAATGGTGTTTTGTTCTACAAAAAAAAAGAAAATCTTCTTTTTCATCTTGTTTAGGCCAGCAAGAAATAAATTTAACATTGTTTCTTACTGGTTTGCTCCAGAACAGGAAAAAAATTCTTTTGCTTACACGAGCTGGTAATGCTGTTGCCCTTTTATTTGACAGCCCTGCCTGTACTGCGTTCCTGTAGACATCAGTTTGTTTTATTCTCCTGTTTGAGAGAGATGAAAATCTTCTGTCTTACCTATAAACAGGATCTCTCAACACATACTATTAAGAGCAAAGAAATCAAACTTTTAAAGACAAAAATAGCCGTTCCAGAAGTCCCTAGATAATTTCAAGCCTGTGTCTGGAGATGAGAGCCTGAAACGCTAAATTAAAGAGACAAACCAGGCAGGATATTTTCAGCAGTTCCTGTTTATGTTGCTCTTTCTTAATTAGCTGAATATATATTGACAAATGTGGAAATGAACTGCTGGCTTGCAGGACCTTCACACCTTCTGTGGCAAATGGAACTTGAGAGTCTTGGTTCCAGCAAATGTTTCATATTTTTTGTAAAGATAAATAAAGGAACAGGAAAGAATGAATGCATCACTACTGTATTTTGTTTAAGCCAGTTTCTTACAAAGCTAGAAGCCAAACTCAGTCCTAAGTCAGGACAGGCAAATCAAGACAATTTAGGTCTCAGTGTTAGATCATTAAGGTAACAGTAGAGCCTCATTTTCCTATGAAGATTCAAAAATCTCTTTCCTCCAATCTTCCCTCCTTCAAAATTTAGGTGTTTCTATGGTGAGTTTTGCTTTAGTGTAATTTTGAATAATTATTATCATTATTATTACTATTACTTTATAAAGAAAATAGATAACAATAATCAATACTGCATCAATTATCTTTGAAGATTTTAGATCTTCAGGGGAAAAAATTATTTAAACTCTGCAGCTGTAGTTCCCTATTCTAACTATCTACAGTTGAATTTTTGAAGTTGCAGCCAATGAAGCGTTTGCTTTGTTCACAGAGAGCAAAGAGAAAGACTGATTACTAAGCAGGGAAGTGTCACCTAGGTCTGCACAACTCTCCTTTCATGGCCCTTGAAAATGTAGAAGCAAGTGTTGAAAAGGCCAATCTTGTTTCTCAACTTCTGTATAAGAAACAGCATTGCAACCTCAGGCTGACCCTAATATTTTCTATTTAAGCTGCTAAAACAAATGAAAATATTAAAACTGTAACAGTAAGAAATTCACAAGGAGGACACAACGAAGAGAGTAAGAAGAGGGAAAGGCCTCATGAAAAGAGAAGATAAAGAAGGAGGCAAAAGCCCCTAAAGTGAGAAGTGTAGAGGAGGCACAGGCACTCTCTGTATGTTTGACCTCTGCTGCAAAAGGATTTATTGAGACAAATAAAGATACCTATTGCTTGGACTTTAAACAATTGTCCCTGAATATTTTACATGGCCTCTCTAGTCTTTTGACAGTTGTTGGAAACTTTATTTCTAAGTCTAAATAATATTAAAATGATGTCATGAAATTCAGTCTGACAGGTGAAAGGACAGGAAAAGGGTAGAAACAGTTCTGCGGATAACATATCAGATATTTTACTGAAGCATTTGGAACTAATGGGATGCATAAAATCTGGAAAGTAAAAAAAAAAGGCTTGCCACAGCAACCATCAATTTACCTGATGGTTACAATGCATTCTATCTTAAAGCATTTACAGATGCTAAGACTGTGCTTCCCTAAAAGTACTGCATTACAAAGTTATTGTCACTCCAAGCTCTCAACTATAGTCAGGCAAAAATTGTAGACAGTTGTAGAGCTTCACAGTTCTTCTATCCTATAGAAAGATATCTATCCTTGAGAAAGATAACCAAATAAACAAGTTAACCCATATAATATACTTTTTGACATCTTTGAAAGCACTTACACAAGTCTTAAATAATTAATATTTCCAAGATAACTTAAACTGTGATTACCATTTTTCTGGTGGCAAATATAATGCAAATAAAGCACACAGAGAGGCAATATCATATTCAAGATTAAGATATTGATGTTCCTTCTAGTTTATTACACAATGTTGCCAATTTGTTCTATTTTTCTAATTCTTTGCCTTGAATAGCAAAGGTTGCAGTGTCTCAGAAAGTCTTTGAGGATAAAGAGGATGTTCTGATAAATGTCATTGTCACTAGATGGTGAAAGGGAAAATGTATCACCTGCACAGTACATGCACCACAAGGAAGCCTCTGAGCTTCTTGCATGAACATGGCTCAAATACACACAGTAAATCTACCATGACAGGGTACACAATTTGTCATTTGTACAAGCATTGTTCATGCAGTGCACACCACAAATACATGGTTTTTTCCCCTCAGAAAATCCTGGATAGAAACAAGAGACCCCTATGAAAATCCTAGCAAGCAGGGTAAATCTGATGAGAAATAATGAATGCATCATCAGTTTTTAAGAACTACCGCTGTTAAGACATGGGCTCACTGATGGTACCTACCCTTGCAATAAAAATTAGGTTAATGAGTGGAACTAAATCTGATAATAAAGTTATTTAAAAGAGTATCATTTATTTAAGAAGCAAAGTTAAATCAGTTTTGTTTTTGTTATGGACATATCACATTAGCCATATAAAAACATCCATTCTTCCCTTCTGTTCCACAGTTTGAAAGTAAATTTTTCATTAATAATGGAGAAATCCCAGAATATTTTTACTGTACAACTCATTTGCCTTGAGGGAAGCTCTGAATATTGGACTGTGTGAGAGAAGCCTTTATACTGGAATAAGCTAGTAAATCTCAAAACTGGTGAAGGTCAGTGATCAAATTCATCAACTCCCATTACTCTGATGATGCAAGGACCTAGCAGCCTGCACAGGTAAGTACGATTTAAAGAAGATTTCTGTTTCAATGCTAGTATAAAAAGGTTGATAGGCGGATAGATAGATAGATAGATAGATAGATAGATAGATAGATAGATAGATAGATAGATATAGATTATATAGATAGATATAGATATAGATTATATAGATATAGATTATATAGATATAGATAGAGATATAGAAAGATGTAGCTAAAGATTAGATATAGATACATAACGGAATCATTTGATTCACTACAGCAAAAGTCTATGACTATTTGCATGCATAGAGAGTAGATATTGTTTATATAAATGCTATTTCTTAATGTTTATTCCTTCTGATTCCCCAGGATACCACTCATAAGAGGTCCTAACTAAAGGGGGAAAAAGCCCAAAACCATAAACTGCCCCAAACAAACAAAACAAAATCATTACTTCCTGTCTAGTTAGGCTAGGTCCTAGTTGATAATGATAATCTCATTTGCCTAGCAGTAAGCACATTAATGAAAAAAGCTATTATATAATAGCTAAACAGCAAGCTATTAAAAAAAGTGATAGAAGGCAGCACTAAATAGTGCCATAAATCTTTTGCAGAGCTTTAAAGAGATACTCAGAGTTACATTCAATTATAGCAATAGACACTCATAAGCAGGTGTCTGCTAACAATTGGCACCCAGCAGCATCTCAGCTGTCACATATGTTTAGATCTCTTAGCCATAAACCCCTTTTTCATGTATTTGGAAAATTGCTAAAATAAGCTATCAGCTATTAACAGTCTTAGGCTGTGAAAATAGCTTTTCTAAAATATTTGTACTTTCTAGTCCCAAAAATTTCTGCCTTGTAATGTTTCTAAGGACATATTAGCCTTTGTTACTGACCCCTATAGAAAGACTATCTTCACAACCCTGTAGAATAAATACAGAAATAAAACAATATATTAGGAAAAAAAATTATCAAACTGTAGAGGCATTCATCTTGTTCTGTGGAGATAGGCTGAGAGAGCTGGGATTATTCAGCTTGGAGAAGAGAGGGTTCTGGGGAGACCTTAGAAAAGCCTTTCTGTACCTAGAGGGGGCTACAAGAGAACTGAAGAAGGAATTCTACAAGAGCATGTAGTGATAGGACAAGTGATAATGGCTTTAAACTGAAAGAGGGCAGATTTACATTAGATATTAGGAACAAATTCTATACTGTGAGGGTGAAGGGCCCTGGAACAGGTTGTTCAGACAAATTGTGGGTGCCCCATCCCCAGAAGCGCTCAAGGCGAGGTTGCATACGTCTTTGAATAATGGGGTGTAGTGGAAGGTGCCCCTGCCAGTGTCAGGGGGGCTGGAACTAGATGTTCTTTAAGGTTCCCTCCAATCCAGGCCATCCTATGATTCCACGATTCTATGATTCATCTGCTAAGTCCAGAACGGACTAAGTTCCTATAACAGTGTCAGTAACCAATGCTGAGATTGGCTGCTGTTTAAGATTTAAAGTTTTGTGTAAATGTGCTAGTGAAATAAGAGCTTAAATACCTATCATTTTATTATTATCTCATACGGGAATTTAATTCAACAAAATATTGTACACACACCGTTACCTAACTGGATATTGGACCATCCTCTATCACTTCTTTTTAATTTCACATAAGTGTAGAGGAACTCATGGAAATTCTTCATTTTCAGTGCACAGCAAGCTCTGTAAAGGATAAGAATTGATGTTGTTGTCATGCCAATCAAAGCTAAAAGCTTTTTTGAACGAGTACTCATATCAAGCTGATACTAAATGTCATTTCTTTCCTACCTCATGGCTGAAAGTGCTGTAAATTTTAAGTACAGTTATCAGGAAAAAAGACTGTGTGAATTTTGAAGGAACCACCTGAGCTTAAATACTGAAAATTAAAATTGAATACTTGAAAAATAATGGAAAGCAAAAGCAGAAGTATTCAATCATTTTAATTTTATTATGAAAAATTAAATTATTAGAGTCCAAAATGCAGTAGTTACAATAAAAAAAAGATAAGAAATTGCCTTATAACACAAAGTATAATATGCATTAACTTGTTCCACAGAATAAAATATTCTGTGACAAAATTCTCATTGTATCTAAGGGTATCACATAAAAATTTTAAAAATTTTAAAAAACCAACCAACGAAAAAAACCACCACCAACAACAACAAAACAGGAGTTAAGGAATAGCTCATTATCTGACAGGTATGTCACTTGATAGTAGGAACAGTTTTGGCTTTAAAACTTTTATTTCTCTGGATAAAATGGAATAAAGATAGACCATTATGTTTTGCAGATATGTGTATTTACCAGTATTGCAAAAGCATATTATACAGAGGAAAATGTATTTAAAGATTTGTTCAAGATAACTGCCAACAGTAAAAGATCTCTAACTAGAACCAGAGTTCAATAGCTCTGCAGATATCTTAATGGTCTGGATACAAATCTGAGCTAGGAATGAGGACATAAACATTTTGTGTAAACAGTTTTAGAAAAGGAAGATAGGGAGGTATTATGTGAATTCCTTTTTCAATCAATCTTATCTTCCAAATCTACCTGCAAATACCATCCCACCTGAGGCAGAAGGCAGAATTATCTTGTAAAGAGGCAGAAACTGAGTTCTATTGGGTCAAAACCACCCAGAGACTTAGTTCTATGACCCAGTTACATGGAAAGCAATTCATTTATTCACACCAGAATCTTTGAAATTTAATAAAAATATGCACATTCACAAGCCAGTTAATTTATTTCCTCTCTATTGGCTATAAAGGGGTAGACTGTAATTTGCATATAGACTTGTAACATTTAAAAATCTAACTTAGGCAAAGGGATCTCATCAACCATTTCTATGACACACAGTCATAGAAAGCAGAGAAAATTACTTTAAACTTAACCAGATAAAGAAGTGTGTGGCATTTACCAAGCTAGGATTCTACTGGATTTTATTTAAGGAGCAACTAACTGTCATACATATATATATATATATATATATATGTATAAAATAGTTTATGTTATAAAAGAGACTATGTGCAACATATAATGCATACATAAAACACTAAACTTGTACATACATGCACAATGTGGAAGTGCAGACAAAAATTAAGCAATTTTCTGAGAAGGCCAAGCAAAAGGAAAGGTTTTCTTCTTGTTAAATATTTTCCATCTAAATCTTCTGTGAACATTTACAGCTGTTAGACAGAGAAAAAACAAGAGATACCAAATACAGAAATCCAAAATCTGAGATCTATATGTAATGCTAGTAAAGTATTCATGCAGTGCACTGTTATATACACACTTGGAAATAAAGCACAGTTACTTGAGCCAAATAGAAAGATGTTGAAACCCCGGAACATAAATCTGAATTTTAAAGAGTGTCAAGTTAAACCCATTAAGTCAACATTGGACAAAGAAGGAAATAACTAGTTTTCCCAAGAAACTTTGCATATACAAACATAAGAAAACAAATTTAAATTAGCATAGAAAATGTCTTTTTTTCATGCTTAACTTCTCTTTACTGTTACTATTATTTAATTTAAATTTTGTGCAATACATGGCACTTACATAACAGCTGAAGGGATTTGTATTTAAAATTTCATTGCTTTGAAC
>VXBC01000589.1:232985-354195 GCA_013399945.1 Ploceus nigricollis | reverse complement strand
TTATCTTCCAAATCTACCTGCAAATACCATCCCACCTGAGGCAGAAGGCAGAATTATCTTGTAAAGAGGCAGAAACTGAGTTCTATTGGGTCAAAACCACCCAGAGACTTAGTTCTATGACCCAGTTACATGGAAAGCAATTCATTTATTCACACCAGAATCTTTGAAATTTAATAAAAATATGCACATTCACAAGCCAGTTAATTTATTTCCTCTCTATTGGCTATAAAGGGGTAGACTGTAATTTGCATATAGACTTGTAACATTTAAAAGTCTAACTTAGGCAAAGGGATCTCATCAACCATTTCTATGACACACAGTCATAGAAAGCAGAGAAAATTACTTTAAACTTAACCAGATAAAGAAGTGTGTGGCATTTACCAAGCTAGGATTCTACTGGATTTTATTTAAGGAGCAACTAACTGTCATACATATATATATATATATATATATATGTATAAAATAGTTTATGTTATAAAAGAGACTATGTGCAACATATAATGCATACATAAAACACTAAACTTGTACATACATGCACAATGTGGAAGTGCAGACAAAAATTAAGCAATTTTCTGAGAAGGCCAAGCAAAAGGAAAGGTTTTCTTCTTGTTAAATATTTTCCATCTAAATCTTCTGTGAACATTTACAGCTGTTAGACAGAGAAAAAACAAGAGATACCAAATACAGAAATCCAAAATCTGAGATCTATGTGTAATGCTAGTAAAGTATTCATGCAGTGCACTGTTATATACACACTTGGAAATAAAGCACAGTTACTTGAGCCAAATAGAAAGATGTTGAAACCCCGGAACATAAATCTGAATTTTAAAGAGTGTCAAGTTAAACCCATTAAGTCAACATTGGACAAAGAAGGAAATAACTAGTTTTCCCAAGAAACTTTGCATATACAAACATAAGAAAACAAATTTAAATTAGCATAGAAAATGTCTTTTTTTCATGCTTAACTTCTCTTTACTGTTACTATTATTTAATTTAAATTTTGTGCAATACATGGCACTTACATAACAGCTGAAGGGATTTGTATTTAAAATTTCATTGCTTTGAACTTTTTTTAGTAATAAAGAATTTTAGCATGGTTTTTAATGCACATAGATAATGAAATTCTAAATACCTCTACTAAGCTGGAGATGCAAATTCAGGCAATGAACTCAGTCCTGCAATTAATTCACAGTGAAAAGTGTAAGGGACTCTGCCATGCAAATGAGCTTAGTCACCACTCCTAGGTCCAAGTAGAGACTTGGAATAAATCAATATGTTTTATTTTGAATATGTCCATGTTTTCAAATCAAACCAGGGTTACCTGAGTCATTAAAGTAGATATGAGCCAGAAGGCAGCTTCTCTCATAAATGCTCCTCCAAAAATTTTGCATGTGACATTATAGCCAAGCATATTGTATGAGACTAGTTTAGGAAAGCTGAACATAAAAGTAGCAAGAAAAGCAAAAATTGGATATGAAAACTAAGACTATCAATTCAAATTATGACTGCAATAATAATGCAAAAGTAAATAATTCTTTCTGATTCAAATGGCTATAACTACCATATATGATTTCCAAGAATCTCTGTCAGAAGAATGGGAATAACAAAGTGAATCTGTGTTCTCATATGCACCCTCAAGTGCTTCTGAGAAGTGTTGAAGATATCCCCTTGGTCTTGGGTACCTTATCTTAATTGCTCTTTATTTGCCCAGGCTGAACAACTGGCAAAGCAAATTCATGTCACAAAGGACTGTGTTCAGTGCACAGCACTCTAATACCCGATTATGAACTTCATCATATCAAACTGCAACTGCTTAAAAAATCAGTGTCTAGGCCTCTTGTTGCAGAGCAGCAAGCACTTCTGGAACCTAACAGACCCCCAAACAAGATAAGTTTAAGACTCTTACCTCTCCTCCTCTTTTAAAATAGAGCATAAAGAACTAACTTAGACACCTATCTTATGCATGGCAAAGGTTGGATGAGATTAACCACCCTCTTAAGGAGAAGTACCTGTCAGAGAACATCTGGCAGTACAGCTTCCTTCTCTTTTTCAATTATGTGGAGTATTTCTGCCACAAACTGTCAGATAGCATGCCTGTGGCCAACTGATTAAAGTGATATTATGAAAGGGCTGAATATATATAGCCATCTTTGAGTGAAATTTAGTAGTATTTAGAAATAAGGAGAGAGAGCAGAACATAATAATTGATGGATAAGAAAAGGAAATGTCCTTAAGATCAATTGTGATTCAAGGACAACAATATGAGACTGTCTGTTCTGGGCAGTTTCAGAGAAACACGTGGATTTCCCAGTGCTATAAGAGACATTTCCCTTTCTGAGTTATACCAGTTTGTTTCATCACTTCAGCCTTAAACTCTGCAGCAAAGTTCTCCATTTTGTCCATTTATATTTACACAGTGCAAAGTTCACAAAACATATTGTAGATGCTATGGGGTACACTAACACTAGTGCTCAGAATAATGGGAAGAACACTGATGCAGAAGGAAAGCATGCTGCATTAGCAATAATTCATGCCTGTGTAATGTACATAAAATGCTACATTGGAGATGATTGCACTCTGCTGGACAGTATAATAGTTATGCAACATCCAAGACAAAAGGGAGTATAAGGACTTCTGATGCAATCACTCCCACATCAGACTTGTCTTACTGGAGTTGCCATTTAGAACATTATAGTCAATGATTCGGCTATGGGTAAATCTTCACTATGGAGGTACAAATGCTGTTCCACAGAGTTATCAATTTTTATGCTTTTACTGTGAGTCTGATTACTCCAGAGCTGAAAAGTCCAATAAAATATTGATAAAATGCATTTTGAAAAAAGACAAATGAAAAAAAAATTCTTTCCATTGACTGCACTTGCATATTTTTTTTATTTCAGCCATATTTATGTTTTAAAAGAATTTAATATATTTTTCTGAATATTTCAAATTTATAATTTTGATGTCAGTACCTGTTCCCGTTTTATTTGTTTGATTTTTAAAAGGATCCTGCCCCATCCTGGACTGGCAAATCCTAGAATTCAGGATCCTAGCTGCAGGATCATACAGAAAATATTAAAGCAATACATTATTACCAACTTAAATAAATAAGCTGGCCAGCAAAGAGCAGCTTTTTTGTTTATTTAAAAAAAATCCTTTTAGGCAAAAAATCTGATATCAAGGTAAAAAAAAAATTTGTTCACACTGGTTATTGCCTGTGTGAGACCAACAGCATACTGTGGGTAGACCAAAATAAAAGACAGGGTCATTTGTAGCTTAGCTCAAAGTGTTTCCCGAAGGGAAACTGTAGCTGCTCTACACAGTGGGAAATGTCATCTGAGGAGAGCACGCTGTTCCAATGGTTAAGAACGGTACTGGATTTACATATCCATACCCCTGCATGTCCAAACAGAAAGATCACTGCTGCAAGCCCTGTGTGTGCAACCACAGAACTGCTGCCCCTCCTTGAACTATAATGAGTTGATTTTCAGGTAACCAGAAAGACAAAGTGAGTGTCTCATGTCTCTACATCAATGCATGAGTAAAGTGAACAGGCAGATGCAAACTAGGCATGTACTATTTTTTCCTGCTGTTTCAAACTCAGACTAATTATCCAGGCAAAGAGATAATTTTTTTGAAAGGATGTCTGCTCCACAAGGATATGGTTCACATAAATATCATCCTACTGCTCTCTGTGCTTCCCTGTCTTCTCCCCCCAACATCCCAGCCTCCCATTTCAGGCATCTGAGAATGCTTCAGGGAGTATTGCTGACAACTTGGGGACACACAAACAAGAAACTAGTGCAGCTCAGATATTTTTTATTTCATAATCCACAAAAAACATTTTAGCTCACGATCTGCAAGAAACACAAAGTACCAAAGCCTCAGCTTCTCAAGATGAACTAAAGAGGAAAAATAAAACATTTTAAATCCAATTTTTCCTTATTAGAAATGGTGGTAAATAAGAAAAAAATATCCATTACACTCTAAATGCTTACCTTTTTCAATGTATGATAGAAAGAAGGCAAACATTTTTCAACTCTTACTGAAACATGTAAACATGGTAATGCCCATATTGTAGTTAAAGTCATCATGATCTGTTTTTTCTTTTCTCCTTAATCTGCACTCACACCTTGGAAATAACACTGATCAATTAGACATTGCAGTATACTTTGAAGGCTGCAGTAAGTGTCCCTCTGAATTAAGTTCCCGTGGTTCTTTAAAGATAAACATTACTCTAAAATAGTATTAAAAAAAAACATTGGATAAATCTGAAAGCATGTTTTCTGGCTTGAGATGACAGAGCTCCCTTTTTGCTTGAAGCAGTAAGTATGAACCCAAAGGACAGAGATCTGAATTCTTGTTTTGCCACCCACTTCTCTGTCAATGAATTTTTTAAGTGGGATGTATACCTGCTTACTTTGGAGATATTAGCTGAGCATGTTTCTATTAAATATACTGTAATCAGGGCAGGTATCATTAGAACAGACACTAGAGAAGAGCCAGCTGAACATTGAAAGGTACTTAGGATAGGTTGTTGCTAAAAAAGTTCCCTTTATCCACACTTTTACAATATTTTGCTTTCTACTAGTATTTCTAAAAGCTGTTATGCAAATATCATGTCTCTGTTGCCTGTCCTCAGTGATCACTGCATTAGTCCAAAACACCCTTTAAAATTCAACAGTAGCTCTTCCAGGCTATAGCAGCAGGGTATCTTTCAAATGAATCCAGCAGAGTAGCAAAGCTGCAGTGCTTATGTTCAAGGCAGGTACCAAGTCTAAAAGCAATTTCACAGATGAAAGACAAGTTATCAACAGCATTACAGCCAGACTGGCATATTTTCTTTGGAAATTATCTACCACATTTTAGAGAATAACGATAAAGTGGAAATCTACGAGGCTTTCTGCCTCTGCAACTAACTTCACATGTGGCTACTGAAAGCCATCAAATCATGTCCTGTACCTGTGTCAAGAAACTGAATGACAATGACCCTTCACTGTGCTTTGTTGTGCTGAGCTGATTGACAAAGTGACTAACTCATGCTTCAAATGATGTGGGAGATAAGTGTTACTCTCCAGAGCATCTGTAAGAAAGTTATTGTTGTTAAGTACATCTTCAAAATACATTACCTGCTTATCAAGTTTGTGTGTAACTCAGGCAAATGCTTTCATTAACTTTTCAGTTCTTCCTCCAGGCCCTAGAGGAAACATGCCTCAGCTTTTGTGGTTCAAGATGTGTATTTCTAGTGGCAACAGGAGACAAGCAATACAATATCTGACTCCAGTAGCCAGTGTCATAAGCCACTTGACTGGATTTCTCGTCCTTCTTTCTACTCAAGCTAAAATCTAGATAGTAACAAGAACTGGCATTATTTTCTGTGTTGATTTCATTTTATCTAAGTTAAAGCTTCATGCAAAATCTGTGGAAAATACTGATCTTTGTTCATATAAAGCAGCAGTTATTACACTTAAAGCACATTCAGAACAATATGACATAGGGTGTCTTGTACAAAATTTCAGATAGGAGAAATAGTTGCAAATTGAAGAACTTCTCCTTGATATTTATTCATCAATGCTACTTTTGCTACAGTAGGGAAAAAATAAATATTGTGCACTTACACACAGATGATGAAATTCTTCAATTTGCAAACACAGTAAAGAGGTTTTTGAGGGAACAGCATTGATATCAGTTATTCTGTGACTATGTTTGTAAGGTAGGAAACACTGAATAAGTAAAATAAGACATTAAGCAAATGATCAATACGGAAACCTTCACTGAATTTGGAAAAGCAAACAATAGCTGCTGAAGAATACAGTCCAGTTTATGTATGTGACTGAGGACCTCTGAATGAACAGTGATGGTCTCAAGATTCTCATTATAAATATCTGATATTTCCTATTAAAGTTAATAATGTTCTCAGATTCCTGTGCCTGAGACCAGGAGAAAAGTCTATCTAGGTACAATGAAATGTATTGAAAAAGTGGTTTCTATGCCATACAATCCCTTTTCTAGGAGAAAAAAAAAAGCCCTTCCAAGTTCTTCCATAACTATAATATAAAAAATTTAAAAGTAAATACAAAATTAATCTGCTTGCTTAGTGTGGAAACAATACTTACCTCTGCATTTCTATTTATCAATTCACATTGACCTACACAATATATTACCAAATGGTAAAATATTAATAAAGCTAATAATTAGGTCAGCAGGTACTCATGAAACTGCCACCCTCTCATTCTGCTTTGAACCTCTTCTCCCCACAAATAAAGGATTACAAAATGTATCACTGGACTTGTATAAATGGACTTCTGCTAGAAACTCTTTGTGATGGCTGTGCTAAATGTATCTCTTATGTCTTCTAACACATCCATTTTCCTCTTCTGTTTCTCATTTAGTTTTTCCCTGGCTTTTTGTCCTCCTTGTGTTTTCTTTATATTTTTTTACCAAAAGATTCCATCAAAGTGGTTCAGTCACCTCCCTTTAAAGGCATTTTCTGCACTTTAAGTTATTATTGAAATGATATTAACTCATGTCACACAGCATCAACATCATCTATTAAGATGTCACACCATGCAGAGATTGCTAATTTTGTGTTGGGAATTAGTAACGTTTGTAATGGAAATGAAAAAAGAAAAAGAAAAAGAATCTTAAACACACACATGTAATCAAGTAGGTAACAAAATGGAACTAAAAGCCCTGCAAGCCCAAAGCTTCATGAATAAGTTAGTATTTAGACTCTAACCTTGGATTGTTTGCATTAAGTGTAAACACTGTTTCCTAAACTTTTTATGAAATTCACAAACTTCATAAAACAAAGCTCTTTAATTAGTAATAGCTTCACACAGTGAACTGTCAAGTAATGTACCTAAGAACCAGAATTTTCAGCTTACACAGCAACATAAACCACTCTGCTTCATCTTTGAAAGGTAGAGCTCTAATAGGTATTCAGGGGCACTCTACCCAGGAGGAACTTTTACAGTCAGGCAGCCATTATACAGGAATGCACAACAGTAATTTGAAAGGGTAAACTTCTTTTCCCAATGCTAGACTAGATTTTTCTATCTGCTATGACAAAGGCACAGTCTGTTAGATGTCTGGTGTTGGGATTTGTTGTTATTCTGAGAATTCTAAAATAAGGAAGACCTTTAATGCTGGAATAAGAAGAAGAGTGTTCCTCACCACCTTTCTTTTGTTCAGTAATGAGCAAAATCCAGATTATTGTGTTCAAGTATTTTAAATGAATTGCTTAAGTTGTACCAATTAAGTCTGCTTGAAACTCATCTCACTCTTAAACAGCATAGAATGAAGAAAGATAATTATTAATTGCCTTTTATAATGTTCAGAAACTTGGGTGTGTGGAGTTTGGATTCAAATCCCATGTGATTTTCACTCCAGTCTTGCTTTGAAAATCAGAATATTTAATTTAATACTTTCTTCTTTATACACAATGTATTTTAAAATTAATTTTCAGTTTGCTTGGGAGGAGAGGTGTTGCCTTTTTTCTGCCCAAGGGAAACATTTCTGAGCAGTGCCCAAACAGACCTGTAACAAACACTATATCAAAAAATTGGACTCCATACTTATTTTACAAAACTCATAATGCTACCTGAAAGAGCCATACATCAGTCTCACTCTACTGATGATGAAATGGGTCTATAAAAACAGAAGACACCATTGTGAATAACTAGAAACCCTTATGTGATCTGCAGTAGCTCTCCTCATGTAAATTATTAAATTAATATGTGATTTCATGACAAGGAAGAACTTAATATGCAGTCTCCTGACTATCTCCTCCTGATCCTAACTGTGGTTAACTGCTAGTGGAACTGCTGTTTCTGAGGTAATTCTACAGCACTGTTTGATATTTAAGCTCCCAAAACCAAATTCAGAACCTCTACTTCACAATGAGCCTTTTTTAATTCACAATTCAAGGATTAATTTTTTCTGCTGTTTGGTCTCCTAAAACCATCTCATTTACTATTTTTCCTTTCTTTTGGGTTTCCTGTTAATTCTGTTCTTATAATTTTAATATGATTTCATTCTCTATCAAAGAATTGCCACTGCAGCTTACGTGATGATCAAATGGTCTGGATGATCTAATTCACCTTTATCATCTTTCCTTACTTTAAAGCATAAATCACATCTTCACTCATAAACATTTTCAGATCTATAGCCAGAGGTTATAGCATTAGCCTAGGAGATACAAAGTAAGTTCCTTCATGTGTTTCTCAGCAATTTTTTTTTTCTTTCTGAAAGGTTTCTGCCTGCTACTCGCAATTTAGTGGGAAGCTGAGACATGAAAATAACCTCCTATCTTGTTTATTCAGGAAGAACACTGAGCAAAAATTCTAAGCAGACTGTACATGGCAAAAAAAAAAGACTTTTTAGATGGGCTATTTCTGCAAGGAAGAAACTCTTAATGAAAGGTATGATTACATACATTTTTTCACATTGCATACTGGAGCCTCAGATATATGGGTTTTTTTCACCATAAAACCCAAACTAGATAATATAATTGGTCTAAAATGACAAGCTCCTGTCTAGAGATAAGAAGGATTGGTTCTGTTCTCAGTTCTGCCTCTGACTGTATCTTACTTTCTTCCCTGCATGAATTAATGAGAGTGTTCAAACTTTTTCATAGTTCTCTTTGAGATCTAAGAAAGAAAAGAGGCATGTAAATGTCAAGTGTCATATTTAACTGCCTATAAATCTTCCTGATAACATAGCTGTGTTGTCAAAATAGTATTCTGGAGGCAGCCACAGACAAAGGAAAAGAGTACAAGTGAGGAGAAAGATTCACTTTATTCCATGAGTCTTTGTAATATAGCTAGAGCAGAGATGGGGACAGAGAATTATAGATGGACTATTTTTTGTGTGAGGGATAAAGCCATAAATATTTTCCCAGTATATATTATGTTTTCAAAAGGGAAGTAATGTGGAACAAATTTATGTAAATTCTATTGATAGCTAAAATATATCAGGAAGTATCTCCTAATATACAACTTAAAACACATTTCTGATGCCCACAGTTCTCACTGACCTGAAGAGCTTTCTGTCCTTTGTAAACAGAAATACCTTGAAACAGCAAGATGTTTTTTTTCTTTCAAATGTAAATTCCCAGTGTATATACTTACTTTAGAAGATCTTGTATGCCTGTGAATTTGATTTTTCCTATGTTTTTTCACCTGGTTGAATAAACCCACTTCCATTCACCTGTGAACTTTTTCTTTCCTCTGTTATCAGACAACCACAGCTATAACAGCCACAGCCGTTTCTTTCTGTGCCATTATCAGAGTGCAAGAAGGCTCTTAAAAGCACTGAACTTTCCCTTCCTTTCATGGCTATTTATTTGCCACACAGCCTGTGAGTTAATACAAATTTAGGATTTAATTTGGCTTCCTAGATTAGGGCTGCCCTATTTGAACAACAGATCTTAAGACATAATGCAGCAAGGCTAAATTCACCTTGCTGCCCTCTCCTTAAAGCTCACCTCAGAAAATCAAATGAAATAGTGGCATAAATACAGAGTTCTGCAGATGGTCAGGCAATAGGCCAGACAAATAACAGGAGAGAAGAAACAGAGTCAGGGCTTCATCTGAGCCCGGGGGAGGCCTTGAAGACTGCAGAAGCATATTGTCCACCCCTTGGTGTAGCAAATACTGCAGTATGTGAAGCTTTATAGACACAGCATCAGTTCCAGCACGTCAATATTAATGACATTTTGAGTCAGGAGTGAAACCTAACTGACACAGACCATCCCTCCTTGTTGACTAGGGAATACTTTCTACAACTAACTCTCATTAAGGATTCTTCAGTGCTAGCTTTCCTACTTTATAGCTGTGAGCTGACAAAGCTACAAATGAGGCCTCAGGTAAAAACATAAAAAAAAAAAAGGCAAGCAAAGAAAACAAAAAAAAAAACCCCAACACACAAACAAACAAAAAAAACCCCAAACCTTAAAAATAATAAACTGGAATTCCTCATATTTTTTTGAAAAACAAACACAAGGAAGTGAAACTGGAAAGAATCAATAAAGAACATCACTTTTGATACACTTCAGCTGAAATTCAGCTTTGTTTCTTATATGTTCTTTATATTTGTTTACAACCTTTGGTGGTGGGTAGTAAATTGTTAGCTGCAGAATTAAACAGTTCTTACAGTTTCTTTTGCAGAACAGCAATAACATAGATTCCCTGGCCTAGCTATGCACAGGGCTTAAGCAATTTCTTCAAGGATCTTAACACTTTTAGGTATAATTTTTCATATACTCAGTTTTTTCATCTTAGGGTTCCGTATTTCTGTGTTCCCTTTATCATCCTGGTTATCTGGTGTTGAATCTATCAATTTCCATAAAGAAACAGATCTGAATCACTTGGCAAGACTATTTGTATGTCAGGACAAGAAATGGAGATCACCTTTGAAAATCTAGAAATGGTTACATGAAATGCAGTAAAAATGCAATGATAAAAAAAAATATGATAGAAATTATCTTTCCTAATCCAAATTAGATGTCTAATTATGGATTAGAAAAAGGTAAAATTCTTTCTCCTCTAACAAACAATAATTAATAGGCACTGGTAAAAGAAAACTCATCTCACCCAGAGATGGTTATTAAAGTACAAATCTTAGAATGACTCACCTTTTGGAGATGTTTATTGTGTGACTGCCCCAGGCAGTTTCATTCTTGATATCTAAAGACAGACAAATCCCTTCCTACACAGAAAGCTATGAAATAGTGACTTGGGAGCTGGACTGCCTGGCATACAAAGACAGGTGTGTGTGAATTTGCAGCTCATCAACCACAGGTATTATTGGCTTTTTACATGTTGTGAATTCATGTAACCCACAAAATTACTCAGGCTCACTGTTCTGTGAAAGTAAGATAGTAAAATTAATCACATGGTCTCTAATTATGAAAACAGATGTAACATTCTGCCAGTGTTAATGACACTATTCTGTGTGGCTATTCCTGGCACTGACATACAATAACATGTAAATTTCTGCATCATTTAATGCAGCTATATCCATGAAACAGATCCTCCTACCCCTCTTATCAGTTTGAATCCCATTTCAGATTATGATTTTGTTTGCCTTTAGGATCTGCTTTCTCTTAAGCAGAGCAATTCCTCTGAGGATATAGCTTGGCATAGCATCATGCAGTCCTGAGATCTACCTCAACAGGAGCTGAAAAGCTAACTTTACTACTTTTCCCTGAATCACAATTACTCTTCTTTTTTCTCTCATAGAGCTAACATTTGCATGTTGAGTTAATGAAATTTAATTCAGATTATTTTTATGGGCCTAATATTGAGATCCTGCTGCCAACTTAAAATGTCCATGCAACAGCTCCACTGACATGATTAGAATTTTTCATAGGAGCAAGAATTTACTGCAATGTGATCAGAACCTCGTGAACTCCCTGTGAAAGCAGTGATTTGCATCACTCACAGAAATCTCTCTGCTGCTTTATATGATCATCTATTTCTGAATGAAACTGTATGTCTTCTAATCAAAAAAATCTGAAACTTGCTTCCACAAAACTCAACAAGTGATATCTATCTACCTTGCTTAGGAATAACCTTCTCACACAGACAATAAATCCTTGAAAGATTTTGCCCAATGACACTCTGTGATCTCTCTCCTTGGATACTTTGAAGGCTAGATCAGCCCTGAGCAATCTAGTCCAGCCTTGATACTCACCACACTTTCAGCAAGAAGATGGATATTATCCTGAGATCCCTTCAAGCCTGAATTACCTTGTGATCCCACAAGCAACTGTCACAGCTCAAAACCAGAAGTGCCTAACATTTGTTTTTCTAATATGGTGCAACAGAAGTAACAAAATTATCATGTGTGAAGGATGGAAAGAGAGGAAGGATATATCAGAGGGTATATCAGAGTGCAATACACTGATGTCCACTACATTTACCAGTCACTGGGACCCCAGACACCCAAGTACAGTGATTAAATCCTGACAAGGCACACAGCTGGTACAGAATAGAGAAGCCAACTGCCAGATGAAGTAAGAACAGCCAGTAAGATTCCAAAGCACCAGTCATGTTCGTGGAGTTTATTCTCAGTACATCACACGACACTTTGAACACCATGATTCTGAATAGAAAAAAACAATTAAAGTATTCGTTTATTCTTTCTAGACATTGTTCTCAGACATTTCTCAGAATTCTGTTGTGTTCAGTCATTTAGATTATGTTCTATTTTCTTGTTTTTATTATGAAATTTTCTCCAGCTACAGGAAAATTTCTCAATAATTAACTGTATTTTCCAGCCCAGGCAATCAGTCTATCAGAGTAATTTTGTACTATACTTCTTCTATCAGTGGCTACTCTGGTTTTTAGTATCAGGAAATTTTATCTCTACTGCACATCTCTTCCTCTGGGTCATTGCTTTACAAAGTGAACAGAATTCCTTTAGCAGTTATTCCTGCCTCTGACCATTTATTTAAAACATTTTCTCTTTCTTGGAGTTCCAAACCAGTAGGTCAGTACTGTAATGCATTCACCAAATTTGTAGGTGTATTTCAAAAAGCATTTTTACATCTACAATTTGAAAGTAGGAAATAAGCTTTCATTTGCCTTCTCTAATAGAAATTGCTTAGCTAACAGCTTCTGTAGTACCTAAAAATTCAGTTGTAAGTTAATGCATGGACATATTATGTCTATGACTTTCTCTTATCAGCCTTCTGCTTCCTCTTCTTAGAAAAAAGTCAAATATTGACTATAACCTGATTTTTACACAAATACACTGATATACTTAATTAAATTACTGTTTACTAGATAGTACTGCCACTGACTAGTGTCTCTGATGCATTGACAACTGCAGTATTCTAGCTTAAATGTCCATTGTGACTTGACATTTCTTTAATTCACTTTCAAAATATAGATGAAGTATAAGACTCTTTATTCCATCAGTTCCACAATCTGCTTCCAAATGTACATATACAAAAATGTACCCTTTTCTGAACCAATGCCAATCTATACCCTTTTGGTGATAAAGGGAAATAAATATAAAGCAAAGGATGATTTAGACAAAACTTTCCATCCTAAAGCACCTGGTGAAGTTGACCTGAGTTTATGATGTCAAAGTTCCAGTTAAGACCTGCATGACTGCAAAGAGGTTTTCTATACATGTACATATGTACAGACCAAATGGCAAGTTTTTTTTAGCCCCTTACTAACTGAGCTTCTCGTGATTTATTCTTTTGCATTTCTCATCAACTGACCTCATGTATATTTCAACTACACAGGTTGTGAAATGGATCTGACAGGAGATTAATGTGGCAAGTATCACCCACAGGCTTGCTTAAGGAGCTATCTTCTCTACAAGGGTAGCAAACAGAATGAAGTAGTCCCTAGACATTAAATTTCCTTGCTGGTTTACCCACTCAGGCACTGAATATATCAATGAACCAAGTGGCTCAAAGGGGATAAGTGCCACTTGTATCCTCACCATGCAAAGTGTTTTAATTGACTGCAAAGCAGCTATTGCTTCTATTTTTCCATCATACTTAATAGAAGTCTATTAATTATCATATAGGTTTGTGCTTCATTTCACAATTTCTGGTGGCCATGAACTTTCCCATATTCATCTTATCAAAACAGATGAAAAAATGTGCTTGAGAGCTTTGACTTCAGCTGACCATGACACCTGATTTTGAATACCAATTTGTATCCTTTAAAAGCTAAAAACCTCTCATTTTTCTGGCATGAATGTTGTTTTTGTTGTAATTGAGCCACAATACCATGTGTAAAAACAGCAGTTTCTTAAAAAATAAACACATTAAGAGGAAAACAAGAAGTACATTTTTACTTGCCTGAAAAAATGATAAATAGTGTTGCTTAAACCGCAAGACAAGCCATAAGACAAGTTGGTAGGAAAGTAGTACATAAAACAAAACACAATCAGAAAAAATAAACCAAAAAGTGGTCTGAATATACACAGTTCCTGTTGCTGTTACTTTTTAATTCTTTTTTTTTTTTTCCCTGCATCTCATTCTGAGTATAGTATGTCTGGTTTTAAACTGAAAAAGGGTAGATTTAAATGGTCCATAAAGAAGAAATTCTTTACTGTGAGGTGAGGCACACAGGTTGGCCAGAGAAGTTGTTGACATCCCATCCCTGGAACTGTTCAAGGCCAGGCTGGATGGAGGTCTGAGAAACCTGGTCTAGTGGGAGGTATCCCTGTCAAAGGCAGGGGAGTTGAAGCTAGACAACCCTTTTAGTCCCTTCTGAACAAAATGGTTTTATGATACAGTAATTCTATATGTTCTGTAAAGCTGAGTATAAACAGTATTCATTTTTTCTCCAACTCAAGTTCCAAGAGATAAGAGTTACTGAGAAGCTCCCAAAACTTCTCATTTCTGAACAGAATTTCTCAATATTTGTGTGTAAAAATCACCTATTCATTTAGTAGAATAAAAGAAGTTACATTATCTACTTACTTTGGAAATATTTTTTGCAGACTGTAGAAAGAGAGAGACAAGAAAAATGCATGAAGAATTTGCTACCCTTGTGAACCCAATTCTTTAGCTTTCCAGAGCCATAATCTATTTAGGCATAGACCTATTCAAAACCAGCTGAAGGGTACATCTACACTGTGAAATAACTTTGCAATTAAATTTACCCTTGAACCTTGGTCTCCTTTTTTGTGTTAATTGGTATGGATAGAACACTGCAGAAGACAAGTTTTACTGTCCTCTAACATGGTCTTGCAACAACATGCCAGCAAAGCTTTATGTCCTTAATGTCCTTTATGTCCATCATGTACCTTCATTTTCATTTTAAAAAGTACACCATTCTAGTGAGCTCTGCTAATTCTGAGTTAAAAACAAAATTAAAAACAAATAGCACACGCATAAAAAGTGGGGGTTTTAGTCCTAAATTCTCTACTCTGGGCTCAGGGGAGGTGCGCAAGCAAATCTTATACAACGTGGATATGTCCAGCCTTTCTGTGAGGGAATACGCTTGGGCATGTGGACAGAAGAACTCATCTCTACCAGCTTCGGCTCCAGAGCTCACTGTCCAAGGCAGAGGTACTTCATAGTGTAGACCTTCCGAAAACAGGGCAAGAATCCACTGATCAACCTTCCCTGCAGATCTGGACACGCACCCAACAGGAAGGGTACTGGCAACGTGTTACTACACATTATGTTTATCACTCACTTCATGAGTGATGAAGGTTTTTTTAATATATTTCATTATTGTTTCTAATAACCACTTTGTAGATCCCTTCCTACTGTCTCAGAGACTAGCAACAGTCTGGAGAAGTTCAGAATCGCTTTATATTGGGAGAAATAAGAGGCGAAACAGCAGAATACGAGGGCAAAGTGATGGGCTTCACGTCATAAGCCCACCTTATGAAAGCCCATGTTTTGTCTCCCTATATGAGAAGCTTTCAGTGAGTCACAGACTGGGGTGACCAGCTGGGACCATCACAGAGGGTCCCAAGCTGGGAAAATAGATGCAGCACAGCATGGCAAGCGGGAGATATGTGGGCTTACATCAGTATGCTAAGATTCACATCTTAATTCTCACTATTACTTGTGTAACCTTGCAGCATGTCTAGAGATTACAGATTTAGAAATATTTAAGTCACATAAGATTAAAACTAACCAAGAAGAGGTTTTGAGGTACTTTGTTTTGACATAATGTATAAAGGGATCATAGACTGACCTTGTTTTTTGTGGATTTGAGATTTAATGTCACTTACTCCTAAGGGAGTATATTTAATGCATTGACACTATTCTGCAGCCACCTGTGAGTTACTGATTAGACAGAATATGTAAGAAACAAAAGGTATCTTTGGGAAAATACAGGAACAAAAAATGTCACTGAAACACTGTTGTGTATTCCCTTTGGAAACCTTAATTTAAGGTAATTACACTTCAGGAGTGAGCAATGCTTTTCTAATTGCTTGTATTATCTCCTTACCAGTGTTTCACAACAGGTAGTAGATAGATTGTAACTGGCAAATCTCTAAAGACTCTAGACAGAAGCATAAACACACAAGAAAAAAAAATATAATTTCAGTGATTACCTTCCAAGCCTTTAATAAAAGTAGTTAAGGCCTGATTTAAAAGCCTCCCTCTGATGGTAATAGCCTATTTGTCAGATGTTATTATACAGTGATGATAGTCATTGTGCAGTAAAATGCTTAGCATTTAGCACTAAATGCTGATTTTTTTTTTCAATTTTTTTGTCTCTCTAGATGTTTGTATTATGGCAAGTAGTGAAGAAATTGGCCTGAAGACTGGCTCTCTAACCCCAAATGCATTACAACTAAAAACAAATTTTGGAACTGTATGTTTACTCACATGATGAAAGAAAAGCTATTTCACATCAACAAACAAGAAATACGTCTAATTCATATACTGAAAATAAAGATATTGCACATTAACAAATAAGAAATATGTGTAAGTGCCTACATGATATAATTCCTAAAATGAAAAGGATTTATATTCACTCTAAATAAACACTGAACTAAGGTTTAACCCATTACAGATGTCACCTTTGAGTTGAAACTGTCTCTTCCTTTTGACTGAAATGGGACTTTCATTGATGGACATATTTCCCTGTAAATTCTAGCCCTCAGGTTCTGTCTTGTAGAATAGTATGTTTTGTCTGTCTTTCACAGAGTTTTATTACATGACTTTATGAATGGGTCAGATCTTGGACTCTATTTATTTCACTCCTTTCATAGAATATATGGTGTGGAAATCCGACCACTAGTGAATATGTATTATAGGAAAATTACTATTAGTCCTCTCTCAGGAGGCAATGCAATGGTCTTTAAAATCTCTGTGATTTTTTCCCCATAAATTTACATTAAATTAGATAGATTATGAACTAATAGTGATGAAAGAAGAAAGACTAAAAATTTCATTTTAGTACACAGAAACTGAAATACTTCTGTATTTACTTTTATTTTATTTACAATGAATTCTTGTATATGGTCTTTATCTAAACCAGCAAAGTTAATAAATAAGTGTGATAGCAATAAGTGTTCTGGAAAAAACCTTCAGATTATATTTTCCATAATCAGCTGTTACTGTATAAATAAGATACTTGATATTCAGTTCATGCAATGCAGTAGACACTTCACATCATTTACTTAGTGCAAGAAAAAGACTTCTTTTTCTTCCAAAAAACAATCAGTCTGAAGTATGTCAAATTTCCTGTGAAAAGTACTAACATTTTCTGTACGAATGACAAGTTATGCACCTAATTGACAATGTATTCATGCAGAGAAAATGGGAATGTGCTCATTGCATAGAAATAATAAACTGGGGGAAAAATTAAAGAAAAACACTGAACCATTACTAAAATTGAGTAGAGATCCCCTGTTACGCTGTTGAGTGGTTACAATCGCCTGGATAAAAGTTTTTCATTTTATTTCAAAAAATACTTTAGAAGTATATAATATTTATTTAACTACCTTTCCCAAATTTTTCAGAACTAGCTAGCTTATATTTATTCAAAATGTAAAGTACTATTAATATGAGATAAAATGTTTAATGATTTTATTATTATAGAAGACACAGGTTCATTAACGTGTTATCCTTAATGAGTTTTCTTCCATCATTAATTCTAATTTAGTCTTCAGTAATTTGCAGTAATATATTAGTTTGCTATGAAGGAATAGAAGCACACGCAAAAGCCATGTTAGGATTGGCTGCTGAACATAGAGAGTCAGTGTTTTGGTGACTTTTCTAGATAAGGAAGGACCTCCTGCTGCTGCACTGATAGCAGAGACAGTTGTATCTGACAGACTTGTGTTCTTATGTGAACAACCTCCCAATACACTAAGTTCCCCCCAAAAATATATCCAGATAAATGGATAACTAAGAAAAATATTATTATTGCCAAAATAGTTTATCAGATCAAGCATCAAATTCCTCAAAATTTCACAATAAATTTCTTTAATTTCACAACAAATTCAGCATACTTAAGTGCAATACGTTCTGGTTTTGTCCTGAGCCAGAAAGAAAGTGCACAAACATTTACTAAAGATATAGATATGCTGCTGAATATGTCCCATGTGGGGTCCCTGGTCAAGAGGGGTTACACAGACTTGTGTACACTCTCCTCATGGGTGCCCCATCTACATCAGATTGGCTGCATCAAGACCTCACAGGTTCAGCTTTGGGTCTCCTGCCTCCACACAGCACTTTGGTTGCCACAGGACAAAACTGGATGAGGAAGAGGGAGACTGAGTGTTATTCTCAGTTCAAGTGTTTTAAACAGTTTGAGGACTGTGCTGTGGCCAACTAGACTTTTTTTCTGAAAAACAGGAAGACGCGACTGTGCTGCATAAATAGTACATTGTCAGTAAGACAGGTAATGGCATCTGAAGGTTCAAAGCATTCTGGGATAGTACTGAAGGGCAGAAAATGCAAAAACCTGGGGCAATCATCCACACTGCTTACTTGGAATGGGTCACTTACACTTCCTACACTATCCAGGAGAAAAAGGCCTTAGTTTCTTCTGAACTGTCTTTTGCAAGCAATGCTCCTCACTGAATATGCTATAAATCAACTTCCTTTTAGCACCAGAGTCTGATGATCTGGGTCCACTTCTTCAGTGTTGCCCTTTACTCTAACTGTATGAACAAGCAATCTCAAAAAACATGAGATCTTTTGAAAAGCTAATAATTTATGTTAAGCACTTAATAGAAACTGTGGAATTTGAAAATCTGGCTTTAACTCACACTAAGTCCGCCACAGTTTCATTAACTATAACGTTCTGATAATATTATCACTTACTCACCGCATCAAAATATCACAAGGATTGTTTAGAAAGTGATTGCAAAATAGGTTTTTCTCAACTGAGGAAATAATCACTTTTCAGGAAACCCTTTAGGCAGTCACTTAAAACCTTTCCTGACTGAGGTTCACTAAAGTTTGGGAGACAGTTCTCAGCACATAACTCTGGTGCTTCAATGGATTTTAAGGTGAAAAATAGCATCTAATGATTGTGCTCTACAGACAGCAGCATCTGGATTTCTTTTTTAAGCAAGATGAAAATATAAACAGAAATTCAAATCTGTATATAATCTCTTCAGTAAATCAAATACTGTTATATTCCAAGAAAAAGATCCAGGTTCAAGCACACTGACGAGCATACTGTTAATTACTTTTGATTATATAATATCTTTTGGGAATATTCCCCTTTTATTTTTCCCCTCTTGACACACTGTATATGATGTGTGAGTTTATTGAAACAATAAAAGATACAACTTTTAATTTATTTTCTTCTGGACAAAACCAATTAATGCACCACACCTCCTGAAGAAAAGAAAATTACATTATTGTGCTGAATTTTCTGTCTCAAGAAACCTGAGAACATGTCAAGTATGTTACCCAACAGAGTTTTGGAAAGAGAATTTTGCACATGCAAGTGATGTTTAAAGGAAAAAAAAACAGCTAATGACTGTTTAAAAGGCAGCGTCATTCTTTCTTGTGCATTCATTATTGCAAACATTACAGCCATAATACATTGCTCCACTGTTTTTTAATGTTTGATTTAATGTTAGTGTATAAACCCCACTATCATCGTCATGACATTACTTACTGAAATTGACAATGCTGCAGATCACAATGGAAAGCTTGAAAAATACAATGCAGACTGCACCAAGATAAAACCATTTTAAATTCATCAGGAATCATTTTTTAATGTCTGAGAAGGAAAGTTATACCACAGTCTACAGCTATTACTGAAATTCTCAGGTTAGAGACTTTAATAGCACCCTCTCAAGATTCTGAAATTGCAGCCTGAGATGTACACAGTTTTTCTCAAGTTACTTTCCTCCTTTAAGAACTTTTAATTACTTTTCTGTGAAGGCAAAAGCTACCACAGAGACTATAATTACAGAAACTCTCATGTCTTTCACCAGTCATACTCAGGCCATTTGCAGTTTATTCCTATGAATTACACAGAAGTTTCTTCATCAAATCCACATATAAAAACTGTAAAAGGTATTGATGAATAATAGTTCTTGCCAGTATTATACTACATTACACATTTTCCTAAATCCCTGGGTAAGAGCAACCCCCATTAAAATTCTCAGCTATCCAAGATTGACTCCCAAATACTCAGAGAGATCTCTTTTTAAAAACTTTGTACAGGTTTCAGCTTTGGGTCTCCTGGCTCCATACAGCACTTTGGTTGCCACAGGACAAAACTGGATGAGGAAGAGGGAGACTGAGTGTTATTCTCAGTTCAAGTGTTTTAAACAGTTTGAGGACTGTGCTGTGACCAACTAGACTTTTTTTCTGAAAAACAGGAAGATGTGACTGTGCTGCATAAATAGCACATTTTCAGTAGGTCAGGTAATGGCATCTGAAGGTTCAAAGCATTCTGGGATAGTACTGAAGGGCAGAAAATGCAAAAACCTGGGGCAATCTCCATTGGAATTTCAGGAATTGGGCAATTCCCTGAGATGCTTTTGAATTGTATTGTCTGTTGGGGCATAGACTTACTCACATGGATTGGTTAAGTATTACATATGCGGAAAAAAATTAATTGGTTTTACAAAATTGACTAAGAAAACAGCTGAAAAGACTCAAGCTGCACTACATGCCATGAGATCTTAGCTGTCTTAAAATGAAAAACCTCAAATTTATCAGCCCTTGTGGCTGAATAAGTATCCATGTTTAGCAACATGCTGCATGAAGAAAGGTGCAACCATATTTCCTCACCAGTCTGATAGATATTCTCTTGTACTGGGTAAAATATGATTTCCAGGTTCTTTTAGGTCCTTTGGATTCCTTATCAAGCATATAAGTATTGTGGCCCCTTCAATGCAGAGGAACAGTATGATCTCAGGAGACAATAGATTTTAGTCTCTACTCTTGAGGCTTGAATTCTAAGTGAAAATCTAAAAATACATCATTGATTCACTATGAACTGTCTCCATTATATGCTTTCTAGACAACATGAGCATATTTTAGAAATATAACCTCAGTTCAGCTGTTTTATTAATTCTCAAATGTAGATATAGAAGTAGATAGATTTTTATATGGATACAGAAATATTTTCGCACTCCTTTTCAGCCTACAGACAGGTAATTATGGTTGCCCCTACACCGCAGGATTCCCCTCATTGCAAATTTGCATTCTGGCTATATCTCTTACCCTGTTATGGTTTCTATTGGATGGAAATTTGTGCGTGGGTAGGAAGAAAGTCACAGTGCTCTCTAGCTGTTTTCCTGATCTGGATGAGCAGGCATTTTGTGAAATATAAGTGCAGCACAGTCCAATTTCAACCACTGATACAAAGTAAAGTGCCAATTATATGCAGAAGACTCACAGTGAAACTTAATCTTCACTACATCTGATTATTATAATTGCAATATTAGAGTGATGGGAGAGAGTTGCCTCTAGAATGGAGCAGTTGGATAAGATTCAGCTGTGCCTCAAGCTGAACCCGACCCACTCAGCTATATTTCTACAATCTATACTCAGGTTGGCAGTATCTCTTCTGTTATATGATATAAAGCTTTGACCTATCTTGATGGAAAATTATCTGGACTCATTAATTTATCGTTGCTAAGACAGACACTGCCAAGGACATTTCTGAAAGTATGACACCCTCAGTGCTTTGCTATTCTCAACAGACATAGGTGCTTCAATCCATCAGATCTGGCTTCCAGTAACCAGTGCATCCTCATAGCATTAATAAACAAGTTCAGTGCTTCTAAATGCTTTGTGTACACACACTGAGAATTCCAGCATGTAAAAAATTGTGGGGAAGAAATCATGGGGTTATAATAGGAGTAAAGTCATGAGTGGGGCAAACAGCTAAGTAGGGATGGACTATTCATTATTCTTTGAATGAAAGCACCACAGGCTACCAAAAAAACTATGTGTGACCTTCAAAAGAAGAAAATGTGGATCTTTACACACGGTATAAGTAATCTGTGGAGCTTCCTGCCACAAGACATGCTAAATGGATTTTTAAGTTCAAGCGGGACTGTGCAAGTTCATGGGAGAAATTTTCATCAGTAGTTATTATCTTCAAACACATCAGCTTTTCTTGTTCAGAAATTTCTTATGCTGCAAGGTTCTAAAGACTGCAAGGCTATGCTGAGAAAGTTTAACCATATTTTTTCCATTCCTATACTCTTTTCTAGATATCAACATTTGGTTAATATTAGATAGACAGTGCAGGATCTTTTGACATGTGATTCTATCTCCATCACATGCTCTTTATCACAAAAGCACTCCATAACCATGAGCACAAATATTTGAGTTCTGTCTCAATGAAAGAAGGCCAGCCGACGAATTTGAGCAGTAGACAGACCCATTATCTATCCTTTTCCAAAGTCATTCCCTGGCTTTGTGCTCATTTCCTATGTATTAAATTTCTGTGCAAGGGCAATCCAAAGAAATCAGAGCTAGGGAATGAAACCTTCTAATTGTCTACAAGGCAAATATGCTGCATTGCTTGGAACTGTAAATATAACCCAGGTGATGCCCCCTGACCTTATGATCGTGGATTTGTTTCTGGCCGTAATTATATCTTAGGATAATTGGAGCCCTTCTAAATAATGACCCCAAGATCAGGTTTGCATCTACAGGTTGAAATACTGTGTTACATATATTTCTTCCTTATTGGGACAGACAAGAATAAACACAAGACTAACATTAGTCACATTGTTTAACCTGGCAGTGAGAGCCACTTGGATGTGAGTGCAGTATACGAAACTATACATTGTGGAGCAGAATTTCAGAAAAAAAGGGATGAGGCGCAGACAGAATAAGTGGCCTCCAGAGGTCATAACAGAAGTTTGTGTAAAAACAAGAAATAAATCTTCAACTTTCCAGTCCAATGCTTTTATCATAAAAGGATCATCACAAGAGGGAAGATCTCTCTGGTTAACACTGCATGCTCTATTCCCAGCTGTGCCATATTCTCGTGACAGCAGCTATCAACTGTTACAAAGCAACTTAAGACCCTTTTATTACAGCATTAAGCCAACCTTTCATAGACATAAAGCTGAATCAAGATCTTGATTGTCAGTCTGCCTCTGCTTAATAGCTCCACAGAGCAAATTTATGAACACTAATATCTTAACACCCACTTTGTTTGTATCGTTTTGTTATAGCCCTGTCCCTAAGACTGAAAATGTTCTGTACCACTGAGGAGAACTGATGCTCCATGTTTAATGCATATACAGAACTGTAACCTCTCAAGATTTTTTTTTCCAGTGTATTTTCCCAAATATCAGAAGTACAACTGCAGTCTAGTCCTTCAAGATAAAACTTTGGAGTTCTGAATTCTAGCTCTGTCCTTAATCTCCATTTTTGCAAGTAGGAATAATTCTACTCCATCTCTCACAAGAGTTACAAGCACAAATGTTATTCTTAAAGTAGATGAAAATCTGTGCAGGAAATTCACTGTATGAGCTGAAAATCTTACTAGGGCCTATCCTTTTGATTCATTCTACAATTTGTCAGGACATGGAGAAAATTTTGTGCTGAGTTGTGGTGCCCTAGTCATAATGGAACAAGTGTTCCACAGTCATGGCTACAGCTAGATTGCTCAGTGCAGGTTTAGCACTGTATAGACCTCTCCACAATATTCTATCCAGTTGTTTTGGGGGCATTTTACTGAAGTTCAGATATCAGTTATCTGGATGTCTACATCTAAGGTAGATACTCTACTCTTTTCTTCCTGATCAATGAAATGGAATGGGCTCTTTTAGGACAAAATCCTTAGGATACTTTTAATCATGTCTAAGTTAGAATGAGATGAATCAATGATCCTGAGTGGTTTCCTGCAAAAGGAACAAAAGTAAACTATTTTGATATTGACAATTGCACTGGCAATGTCCATATTTCTCAGAGGAATTCTACCTTTCACTATGTGTATTTAATGGACCACAGTGCTCCAGTGGCAAGTTGAATGCTTAAGCTTTCAAGTTCTCACTATTCTTTGCTTTCTGCTGGACTGTACATCATTTTCTGTACTTTCTGATATAGATCCTCATTTCTATATTCCAGTAGGGAAACTAGTGACAAAATATTTCCTCTCTTAAGGTCAGTCAGTGTATGTCAGTTTGGACAAGGAATTGCTGGTAGCAGCACACAAGAAAATGTGAAGTGACATATAGATCAACAGCTTGTGAAGTTGCATCTATTCATAAGGTTATGATCCAACCACAGAAGTAAATGAAGCTTTAGCACTCCTGGTGCTGGATAAAATATTCCATCCCAAAAAGCACTGATGTGATATCAACTCTTTTTCTAATCATTTGAACACAGAACTATTGCCTCAGTTCAAAACTTTTTATGGCCTCATTTCTAGGAGGAAGAGATTGATCTGTGACAATGTATGAGAATATCAAGAAAAAAATATATAATTTTTCTGGAGCTCTGTGCAGATGTCATTTCAGAACTGCAAGTCAGCATAAAATCACCTCTATACATAAAACTGTGGTCATCATTCACCACTATGAACATCACTGTAAACTTCAGATATAAATGGCCAAAACTCCTCAGCAGGAACTAATACCTTCTGCAGTTCTGATTGTCTGTATAGATTTTAAAGTTTTAAAATTCTCATAGGCTGTGATTTTTAAGTCCCACATTGAACAGGACAAGAGACAGAACCCATGTCCTTATTTCTATTGCCCCTCTTCATTCAAAAGTTGGTTGTCTGCATTGGCAATGTCACCACTGTTCTTTAAAGTTTATTGTGAAAGAATTCAAGATGTCAATTGACACAATTTCTATTTAATTTTAAAAGTATATTTGTTTGCAGACATTATGGATGTTAGTGCTGCTGAAATGCCCTTGTAATTTTGGATAATTCACGTCTTTTTACTTGACCTGTAAAGTCTTTAATTAGACATTAGTTAGTCATTGGTCATAACCAATGATTCATTTACTCTGTCTTTAGCTCTGTAGACCACTTATCACCTATCCTCCTTCTATAAGGAATAACATCCCAGACTAAAACAGATATCAAGTGGGATGAATTGCTCTCTGCAGTGCTAATTCTAGTTAAACTTCATGGATTTCCTCTTGGAGTACAGAAAGTATTTATCTGCTGCCTTAACTGACATCCCATGACTGTAAAGGGTGCATTTGGGAGACTAATGCTGGAGGAGTGGGAAGCTGCCACTGCCTCTTGCTGAATGTTATTTGCTTTGTGCCATGACTGTACACCACATAATCCAAAATACCCAAGGCAAAAAGAGAGCTTCCCTACAAACCCTGCTGGGATGCAGAGTAGGGGAGGTTCTTAAGTTGAAGGAAGGAGTCAAAAAAACTTCCCTTCCTCCTAACAACAAATGCCAAGGGCACTGACTCAGAGGCGCCCAGTGTTCCTATTCTGAGTACTAGGGTTATTTGAACAATTTTAAACTTACACTTTATTCACTGACTACGACTTTTCCTTGCATTATATTTTGTCATATATTTCATATAAATGAACATATGAAATTCTCATGAACAATTGCCTAGATATTTGTAAGAAACCTCACAAATAGTTGTCAACAAACTGCTTTCATCTTTAAGACCGGTGATGGCTTTCATGACCAGAGTGCTGTAATGGAAGGATCCTTAGGAAGGATGGGCCAGGAAGACGAGGTAGGATAACCTGGACTTACTGGTGGACAGTTATTTGGACATAGCCAGAAATGTGCCCTTGCAGCACAGGTTGTCTTGGGCTGCCTTAGGCAGGGTATTGACAGCAGGTGGAGGGAGGTGATTCTTCCCCTTTATTCAGCACTGCTGAGGCAACACCTGAAAGACTGTGTCTTCTTATGGGCTTCCCAGTACAAGAGGTACATGGACATACTGGAGACAGTCCAATGAAGGGCAAAAAAAAAAAAAGATCAAGGGTCTGGAGTATTTCTCCTATGAGGAAAGACAGAGAGATGGGAATGTTTAGCCTAGAAGAGGGAAGGCTCATTGGGAAGATCTCAGCTCACATATATAACCACAAGCAGAGTGTGAGGAGGATGGAACAGACTCTTCTCAGCAGTGTCCTGTAACAGGACCAGAGGCAATGGTCACAGGAAGTTCCCTCTGAACATCAAGAAACACTTTTTCACCTTGAGGGTGATTACCTCTGGCACAGATTGCCTGGGAAGGTTGCTGAGTCTTCAACCTCGCTAACATTCCAAAATCATATGAGCTTGGCTCTAGCCAACTGCTTGAGGAGAAATGTTGATCTAGATCACCTCCAGAGGGCCCTTCCAATCTTAGCTACACTGTGAGCTCATGAATGAATCTTCTGGAACTTTCCATGAATGGATGTTTTATTTCATGCGGTATTTCACTGTAGTTGTAGCTCAATGTGCTTTTTTCTTTATACATTGTTAAATATTTCATGAAAATATCATAAATATTACATGACCATTTCAGAGAGATTTCTCCTGAGTGTTTCAGGAAATATCCTATGAGCATTGCTATGACATTTCATGAACATACTTATGCTTGAGGAAAAAATATATCATCAAATATTTCATGAGTCTTTCCAGAATACTATCCAAGTTTCTTATGAAAACTATGATATTTCAGAGATAGTTATGTTAAATACTTAATGACTACTTTCTAAGCAAGTGGGTTTTTTTTTTTTGTTTTGCATTTTTTTTTCTTTTTTTTTTTTTGAATATGCTATCTATTTCTGAAAAAAAATAAAGCACCAATGGATAAACATTTTAATCTCCTCAGGTATTTTTAGATGGTAGTTTAAATGCAAAAAATTGACAGTGTAAATTCATCACTGTCATAACCATACACACTGTGAGAAGGTGTAAATACATGTCTGGAAATCCAACTTGCATCCAGGCATGGAGTTTCCTAGGGAGAGTGGAAGAATGTCTCTTTTGTGTATTTGCTCTTCCACACCTATTACTAGTTTTGTTATAACTACATGCCACATAAATCACTGCTATATGTATTTCAGGCTTTCTGTATGGACACTTGATAGTAACTTGTGGTGCAATGCACCTTAAAAAAATGTACCTCTTGGTTGTGAAGTAATTTTCACACTGTCTGATTTGAGGTGAATATGAGATACAATATGTAGTATTTACCCAGAGTGATAGGCTACCTGAGTTACGTTTCAGTGGTAGACAGAAAGGAGACAGCTACAACTGTTTTCATGTAAAGCAATCTTTAACACATGTCATTTTTCCTTGGCACTTTTATAATGTCTTGAGCTCTGCTGAATCAGCTCTTTATTCTTGCTATTCTAAGCCCACAGAAACTCAATTTCAGAGATACCTTACTCATGTCCTTCAAAACTCCTAGGAGGAAAAAAAACTCAACTGTTTTTGCTTCCCCTAGCTACCTAGTCACAGTGGTTGGAAAACACACTTGTCTTTGAGTACAAGACCAGTTACAATTTCAGACCTGTGGTGATGAAAAATTAACAAGAAGTTATTGTGCCCTACACATTTTATTTTGCATCAAAGATGGTAAATATCACCCTAAGTTTTAGTATAACATATTCAGCTCTTCTTCCTTTCCAGTATTAGAATAGTGTAGAAACAGTAAGATATTTTCCACCTTATAGCATATTTTAGAACAATGCTGATGTAAGCCTTTTAAGTAGTATTTGAAATTGTTCGAAAAATGCATAGAAGCTCTGTGCACTGCTTTTAGGAAGTGCTTGGAAGTATACACTTAGCTGGTTCATGAGAAATGGTTGATTGATGGACAGGAGTCACTCCCTGCCAGTCAACCTGAGTCACTGTAGGAACTCCCAAGCTAACAAAGAAACTTGACTGACATGATACTTTTGCAAACTGTGGTGGGGTTGTGGAGACCAGGTAAGAAGTCATATGTGCATCTCTGCAGAAATTTCTTGTACTAGAAGAGGTCACTGATACAAGTTGCCACAAAAAAAAAAAAAAAAAAAAAAAAAACCGGTCGAGACCCAAAAAAAAAAAAAGCCCGTTCAGACCACAAATCATAGAATCATAGAATATCCTCAGCTGGAAGGTACCCAACCGGATCATTGAGTTCAACTTCTGCACAGGACACACCAAGTGTCACAGAACATGCCTGAGAGCACTGTCCAAATACTTCTTGTACTCTGGCAGCCTTTGTGCTGTGACCACTTCCCTGGAGAGCCTGTTCCAGTGTCCAGCCACCCTATGGATGAAAAACCTTTCCTAATATCCAACCTAAGCCTCCTCTGGCACATTTCCTTAAGTCCCACTGATGGTCTCAAGAGAGAGAGAAGAAATCAGTGCCTGCCCCTTCTCTTCACCTTGTGAAGAAGCTGTAGTCTTCTATGAGGTGTTCCCTCCATCTTCTGCTCTCCAGGATGAGCAAGTCAAGTGACCTCAACCCCTCCTTGCATGGTTTTCACTTAAGACCTTTCACATTCTTCATTTCTCTCCTTTGGATTCTTTCTAGTAGTTTGATATCTTATATTATTTTGCCCAAAACAGCACAAAGTACTGGAGGTGAGGCTGCATCATCTCAGAGTAAAGCAGGACAATCTCCTCCATTGACCACCTGTCAATTCTGTGCTTGATGCACATTTCTCCTTATACTCTGCGTGAATCTTCCTCCTTGCAGTTTATTCCCAGTGTCTCTCATCCTTACACCATTGAGCACTGTGAAGAGCCTAGATACATTCTCTTGGAACCTTTCTCATAGGTTTTGGGGGAAAGTTATTAGGTCATCGTGGAACTTTCTATTTTCCGGACTCAACAAGACCGTTTTTTCAGTCTCCCCTCACAAGGAACACACTCCAGAATATTAGAAACTATAGCTGAATAGAGTTATAGTTATAGCTCAAGTTAAAAAAAAACTCAAAACTGAGATCTAGCTGTGCTTAGGGACCATTTTAAATCCTGAGCAATCCTCAAAGTAAAATTAATAGTTCTTTTTCAATTAGTGCTCAGAGCCATAGGGGTTTAAAGCATTCTCTACCATTTGCTCCCCTGTATCTTAGTATCTCTATAAATCTTCATCTATGCCTTGGTATCTCTTCATCTATTTGCAATTATAAGTCATGAAATGTTCCCCCAAAAGAGTTGATCTGCAGCTGCAATACTAGTCCTTGCACCAGACACAAATTCCAGATACAATGCTGTGGTTAAATGTTATGGTAAGATATTGTATAAACACCTGGGAAATGTGTCTCAGAAATTCTGTAATTTGCTATAATTTCATCCATAGCATCAACTATATGCTGAAGAAAATTTATTTGGATTGTGTTATCTTTTTACAGTAACAAATTTAATTATGTTACTAGTAAGTTGCTACTTACATATGTAAGAGAGAAGGTTTCAAGCAACAGTAAGAAAGGGACAGTATATAAAATTATAAAGATAAATAGATGTTTTGGAAGAAGTTAAATCTGGCTTCAGGCAGACAACATAAAATTCCCAAAGCTAATGTGTTTTGGAAAGAATCCCTATGGTCCTGTCCATGTTTCAAGTATACAATCTGAAGGAAAGAAACTTGTGCTTCTGCATAAACATAAAACAATGCTACTACTTCTGCTTAAATCAATAGCATCCAACCATCTTACAGTACTTCAAAAATTTTCTGTATAATATTTCTGAATGTCTTTGAAATTCATCATAACATTTCACAAAAAAATACTTGATTTCCATATCACCATCTTCTGAGTTGCTTCAAACTTTTGCCAGATAGTGCACATCACTAATACAATACCTTCTCTGTCAAAACTTGTCTTGGGGTAGGAGAATGAACTAAATTACTGTGCCTCTATCAGCAAACAAAACAAATCAGAAACTACCAGTGCTGTCAGATATCCCAGCATGTCATGTGTTCATACAGCTAAAACATTTTGCTTCACCCAACTACACATCTGCATCTCAAACCAACAAGTTGGGAATGTTCTTTGGCCACTGCTCCCTTCCAGAACCTTCCTGTCACCTTCTGCCAGGGCACTGCTTTGCCTGCATTGAAATTTTCCCTCAGAACATGTACAGTCACTGCACAGACCACCATACGCCAGTACAAACATAGGTCTCCTACAAAAGTTTTCTCTTACTTTTAGGAGAGCCCTAGGTAGGGTTAAGGTGTTTGTTCTCTCATTGGTCTCCACAATAAAAAGATCTTTTGATCCACAACACAAGACTTCTCCCAAGGAAAGAAACTAATGTCAGTTTTCCTTAACATGGGCAGCAGACAACATAAATAGCAGTTTGTATATCATACTAGATTTTTTCCCCATTGCTAGATCATCCAGACATCTCTCCTTTTTTTCTGAATTGATATGATCCTCATTCCATTGATAATAAACATGTTTTACTCTGATGAGCAAAGAAATCCAGTGGAATAAAAAAATCCTCCCCTAGAAGGTTTGGCAGAGGCACAAGAAACAGTAGTATATTTTAACACTGTAAGGTGTGGATCAATGTCATTGATGAAAGGAACATGCAAACATATGCTCCAAATCTGGCTGTCATATAGTATTGAAATATGAAACTTGTACACAGTCCATATAAGCCTGAAAAATAAAGAAGTCCCACAGAAATCTGCCATTCACTCATGCACGATACAAGCAAGTGATGGCTGGAGGACTGCCAAGCCTGGGCATGGTAGCAGAGCATCTGTGCAAACATTAGTCAATCCTAACACTGCAAAGTATATTTGATCTTGAAGAGTTCAGGTTACACGTTATCTTGCACTAGCAACTGCATTATATGTACATTGATTGTTTAAAAAGGAATTAATTAGGCTCACTGAAAAGTAAACCACACCCAGTCAAGATCATACAAGCATTTGTGAAAGTGAGTGGAAATAGAACTCATTCAGATGCCCCTTCTCATTATCACCTATCAGAATAAATCATTAAGCAACATGCAGGAGAGCAAACGACAGTTAGGAGTCACTTCCACTGAAATCATCAAGTGTTTTCTGGAGAAAGATGATAATAATATGGAATTATTATAGCTGTGACATGACTGAAGACGGGCTATTGCTGTCACTGTCATTTTCTGTTAAGAATTTACATTCAAGAGTAATATTTGTTACCTTTTTTCATGACATCTGTTTTTAAATTGTTGTGAATACCGTGGTAAAATAGCAGCTTTCAGACTCTTTATTTTCCAAATTGGCATGAAGCTGTGTCAGGGGAGATTTAGGCTGGATATAAGAAAAAGGTTCTTTACCCAGAGGTTGGTTGGGCACTGAAACAGGCTCCCCAAGGAGGTAGTCATGACACTAAGTCTGCCAGAGTTTAAGAAACCTTTGAAGAATGCTGTCAGGTACATGGTGTGATTCTTGAGGTGGTCATTTTCAGGGTCAGGATTTGGACTTCAATTATTCTGATGGTCCTTTGCAGCTCAGGATATTCTATGATTCTGTGATTTAAATTAATATTTTTTCACTCCCAACCTTTCTGCTTATTACCTTCTTCACATTTTTTTTAAATCCTCACCTTGTCAAGTTCATTTTCCTATCCCTATGCCAAATTTGTGATGTACTCACTATAAAAAATGCTGATAAATACATTTTATGGAGAGTTAAACTTTTAACAATGAATGCATTTCATGAATTATGCTTTAATTGCCTTTTATACTGATATATTCAGGCAACTACAGGTCCTACATATCATGACTGCACTATCTTGGCCAACATCTACTTTCTGAAATTGTGTCTTGTATTAATTGTTCAAAGCACCAAGAATGTTCAAGATAATTGGTAAGAGCATAAAAATTCTAGGCAGTATGCACGGGAGAGAAGGGAGGCAATCACCCAGCTTTTCCTTACAGACAATATTATGCTGCCAGAATAACTCCAGTTTTCTAGTATTGCCAATTCCTGTGAAGGTGAGCATTACATTAAATTCACTGCTGGTACATGCTGCATGTTAACATAGGGGTGGGGGGAGGTTTCATGCACAGAGAGACAACTGCTGAGACATGATAGATGACTGTTTAAATTTAGAAATTGGGGAGGCATTTTAATTACCATTTACAAGGACAGATATTGTGAGTTAAATATCAGATGATGGCTAGAAGCACTGTAAAACATGTCTATAACAATTCTAATTGCCATATAACTAAGCCTTACCATCATGTAAAGCACAAAGAATTTTGCAGCTTTGATCACAAAAAAGACAAAATAGCAAAAAAATACAAAGTAGCAAAAGTTCTTGCTGCCCTTAACTAAAGATATTTACAAATTTCAAGCATCTGGATCTGAAGAGCTATAGGAGACTTCACACAGCCTTAGGTAGGCTATTGATCCAGGACATTGAGAACAAAGTACTAATGCCCTGAGAAATAAATAACATAAGAACACTGTGATCTATGTGCCCAAAAGATTTTAAATGCCATTTGTTCATGAATGACAGAAACTTTAATCTGAAGCAAGGCTGAACAAAGTTCTGCTTCCTGTTCATTATATGAGCCTACGAAAACAAAGTTTTGCATTGCAATCACTAGGTTATCACCTACAATCACTAGGTTATCACCTACAATACCTATTATGGTATTAATCACAATAAAAAATCACTTTGATTTTTGCAAATTTTTTGTGAAAATATATTTAGCTTTTTAAAATGTATGGACTTTATATAAGTAACTGAAGTAGCTGAAGAAATAGTTACTCCACCTCACATCTACAGCTGAACTTTTGTAAACTGCAGCTTAACTTAATATTGTCAAGTACAACAGAGTCCATCTGTGTACCTGGGAAACCCAGTCCACATATTCTAGAAAAAACAGTTTTGAAAATTAAAAGGTGTGTACTTCTGCACCTTTTAGCTCCATGAAAGCTTGGCTCGAATGACAGTGAAGGGTCTGGAAGGGAAGCCATATGAGGAGCAGCTGAAGTTTCTTGGTCTGTTCAGCCTGGAGAAGAAGAGAATGAGAGGAGACCTCATTTCAATCCGCAACTCCTTCGGTAGGGGAAGAGGAGGGGCAGGCATTGATCTATTCATTCTTGTGACCAATGACAGGACCTGAGGGAGTGGCCTGAAGCTGAGTCAAGGGAGGTTTAGATATTAGGAAAAGATTCTCCACACAGAGGATGGTTGAATACTGGAACAGGGTCCTCAGAGAAGTGGTCACAGCACCAGCCTGACAGAGCTTAAAAGGTGTTTGGACAATGCTCTCAGGCACACAGTTAGGCAGGGCCAGGAGTTGGACTCTGATGATCCTCATGAGTCCCTTCCAACTCAGCACACTCTGTGATTCTGTAATTCTGACTGACACACATCCTCACGGATGAGCAAAGCTGGGTGTCTTGATGTACCTTCTTGGTGAAAATTATATGAGCTTATAAATAAACTCATTTGCTGTGTAAGGCACAAAAAAAAGGACATAGAAACTCCAATAATTGTTTTGCACATATTTTGTGTGAATTTTTGATGGCCATCCATAATAATGAGGTGAAAAATTAGGAGCACCCTGATGCACCAAATTTTCTTTATTTACTTTTTTTCATAATTGGTCTGAGTCTGTATCCATTTTAGCCCAGTTTCTCCTACCTCACAGTCATTAATCATTCCCAACATGTCAACATAACACCATGCTATCCCACAGACTCCTTGGGAACAGGCAATTATGTTTATCCAGGCTGGAAAAAATGCAGTAGATAAATTGGAATAAGGCAGATAAGTTACACAGTATCATATATTTATTGCCTAATATAATGTCATAAATTCACTCAAGAGGTATTGAGTATAATGCTGTCATGCACACAGATACAGAAAAAACCCTCACATTTCTAGCCATATTGCTTATATTACTATAGCCTTGAGTAAATAGGTCTGATTTCCTCTAGCAAAGTATCTATGGTGGAAAGTTTCTTGTTCTGCCTGAGTTCTATTGCCCTACTGAGTCATTTCAACAAATGGCAGAGCTTGATCACTACATGGTGCAGCAGCACAGCTCCCTTCTAGAATTATATTGAATTTTTTGTCATCATATGGACTTTGTGACATATTAGCCAGAGATCATGTTGTTGATAAATTGGGGTTATGCCTTATTGACCTGTATTGGACTAGTGCCAAGACCATGCAGTGACCCGTGACATATTCGCTCCTCTGTAACTGAGTTTACAGAAAGGAGAAGATGAAGTGTTCTTGTTCTGTTGTTACTGACTTATATGCAACTGCCAAGACATGAAAGACCTGCTGGCAGAATCTGCTTGTTGCATACCTTTTGCCATAGTATTTCAACTATTTAACTTAAGATAGGAACTGCACTTTTGTTGAAAAGCCTGCTTTTCAACACTAAAATGTATATTGAAGATTAAGGATTTGTTCTAATTTACTTAAAATTTATCAATATTTTAAAAATAAAATGAAACATATACTACTACATTTTTATTCTTGGTGTTTTCCAATGAAAGAAAAAGTGGGTTTGCTGGTTTGAATTTTTTTAATCTGTATATTCCTCTTCCTGTTCCCAGTGTTTATTACAGAACTAGAATTAAAAATATTTCCAGCTTGCTTCCGAATTAATTCTGCTGCCTGATGAAGTTCATCAATTGAATGACTTTGTACTTCTGAAAGCCAAATATCTGCTTACCTCTCAGTAATGAACAATGAAAAATGTAAGTGAAATTCCTATCATGCTAAATGTAAGAAGAACATTGTGGTATGTGTTTTCAAAATCTAACATTTGGTTTTCATACAAAAAAATTTGTATTTAGATAATAAATTTAGATTTAGAAATGCTAATTACAATTAAAAAAAAAATAGCTCATTTTATCTCCACATCATCATTGGTTTGGTGCAAAAATACTGTGCAGTTTGAAGTCTGTTTCTATTCTCCAATCTTGTGCTAGTTCAGAGCACGCTGGTGTGCCTTTCTTAAAGGATGATACAGAGTTTCCAGCAAGGATACCAGTTGATGTAATAGTCCTGAGCATTTTCTGTCAAGATCATTCACAACACCTCAGAGCACTGTGTGCCTAATACTAAAGTAAGTTTAATTTAAAAAAAAACTTCAAAAATCTGTCATTAAACCAAGAAATCATACCATGTTCTCTATTTAATCAAAGCTTTCTGAAATACCTCTAAGAGTTTGAAAGTATTTCAAAGTATTTTTCACCTCATGACTTTGTGACTTCCTGCAGTGAGCAAATTTGGCACAAACAGCAAGACACCATGAATCCAGATGATTATGTTTTCTGTTGCTATATAAGTTTTATTGGATATTATGCAGGTTAGTAATTTTCAAGGAATAGTTATTTTGAAAAGTTGGAAAGAATAATCACAAGCTCATAAACTGTGAAGCTCATATATGTATTGAAATAAATCACCTTAATTTGGCACTGGATTTTAAAACTGTCAAATAAATCCTCAGAACTTGATAACAACAAAATAGAAGAAACATGACAACTTGCACTTATGAATGAGCCTTTTAAACAGCAATAAATGAGTCAATCAAAAATAGTTGAAATTTGACATGCTTTCTGAACTGGCATGAAAGATTGAATTTCAGCAGTTATTCTTTCATTGAAGGGAAAGCACTGAGTTAATATCAGTTTGGTCCAACCAGACGCCTAGTCAATGCAAATTAGTTAAGAGACAGTTAAGCCAGTCAGTACCATCTGTAGAGTCAGACGCTGGGATTTTGCTGCTGAAAAAGAAGTGGCCAAGGCTAACAGGCACTGATTTCCTTTACATCATTTAGAACTTAACCCTTTCTAAAGCTCTTTGCTCTTGGAGAAGGCTTTTTGGAGCAATCCAGAGACTGCAATAAGAATTAGACAGCACTGAATGATGGGTAATCTGTGAGCATGACTTAAAGAGGAACAGGGTAATAATGAACATTTAATTTAAAGAGAAACAGGCGTGTGTCACAGATCAGTAAACAGAAGCCTGTAACTGCCAGCCAGTGGTACACTCATGTCCATGGATTCATTTAAGGAAAAAAAGATATCACTGAAACTAAAGGATTCATTTTTGAGCAAGATTCATTTTAAATTAAACCAATTTAGTGCGCTCACATTTTAGGCTATTTAAATTAGATTTTGACAATTCTCTCATTCATAAAAAAGCTACATTACACCCTGACCCCACATGCACCTTTCTTCGTCCCAGATATTGAGCTGTTTGGCCATGTTTTGTCTATGCATTGTGTAAATTAATTCTTTCCATTTTGCCCAGCTGCTCTGTGAGGATGAGGAATGTCTAACCAAATCCAACAAATGTCATTTGGACATTTGTACTGGACATGACTGTAGTACTTACTTCCAAATTTCTGCCTCCAGTTGGCACTCATTACAATTTAAATACCTTTCAGCACCTAGACTGTTAATTTACATGATCAAGAGCAAGATTCAGAAACACACCTTTTGGATACCTGGAGTGAGATGTATCCTACCTATCAAAAAGACATCTCTGTCTAAATCTCTTCATTCTCTTTCCAGGAAATGAAGAGAAACAGTGACTCTTAGGGTATGGTTCATCTAACTTAAGGCATCTGTATTAGGATAAGAGTCTGTGTCACCTAGGGTTTTTTCTTGTATAATTACTTAACATATTGAAAGCTTTATGCATATACTAGGAGCTCCCATCTTGGATAAGCTGACCACCACACGAATTGTCTTACAAACGTGCAAATTTGAGGTTCAGACACCTCCTGAAGAGACTAATCCGCTGTGTGCACTCACATCTACCAAAAGACAAGTCACTGAATTTATCAAAAAGTCTGTCCATTTGTTCCATTTTCATTCTAAAGTGTGAAGTAAGCAATGCCAGTTCATAACTTTTATGAGACACATTTCATTGCAGCTGAGAAATAGATTCTGTTAGCTTTATGTAAAAAGGCTACAATACAATTACTTACCCAGGCCACCAAAAAGTTTAAAATAAAGATCAAGGCCCGATTCTGTCAATGCCTTCCACTGAAATGCAGCCATTGAGACCAGCCAACAACAAAAAGCTTATAATACCAGATACAGACTCAAGAAAGGCCATGTTTACATACTTTTGTCATGCTCCATGACAGCAAACTTTTGATCTCCACTTTTAAAGGTCATCGGTCCGTTTTAAACCAGAGCTACAGCATAAAACACGCAAAGGCTGAGGCAGTGAAGATCTTCCATTCTCTTACTTCCCAGACAAATATATTACTGTTTACTCTTTAAGTTTGAGTATTTTCAAACTAAAATTTCAAAGAAGGAGATTTAACTAATTTATCATGGTCAAAAGGATGACAAATACTTATAAAACAATAGATATGAGGTTAATCCTAATTATCAGATGGGCATTTATATCAGCATTGCAGAAAAGACCTTAATTTTCAAGGAACATGGGGATTGCAGACACATACATTCTTCTACCTTTCAGGTTGTCCAGTCAGAGCTATGTCATCTCTTCCCTTGTGTTCAGGGCTTGGCAAAAATTACTCCTTTTCTGCATCAGATTTATATAATCCACCTCCAGAGCACAAGGGCAGAGAGACCTGTGGAGGGAGTCTGCATTTTCTTCCACAGTTCTCAAATTGTCCCCAGCCGTTGCTAGTTGAACATGAAGCAGTTTCTCTGTGGGTTTGCAGAATGAAAGAAATGGCTTCTATGTGGCAGGATTTGGGCAAGGAAAGCAGCTGTCTAAAGCAGTTAATAATTCCATACCTTTCCCTCTTACATGACAATTGTACAGTCTTGGAAATAATGCAATGATTGGAGGAGGGCTAAATTTACTGCTTAACCAATCCTCTTTGAACCCTCTGTCTGGATGTATGCCAGACTATGAAGTGTTATTATAAAATGCAGTGAGGTAAAAAAAGAATAATATCTCTTAGCAGCTCTGGTTGATGACCAGGCCAAAGAAATGAGAAGGGCTGGAAAATATATAGCAAAATTCACCTTCCTCTGTAGTGTTCTGCAGTCTCCTTGTATCAGTGTTCCTGAAACACAGAGGCTCTTTAATTTCAGAAATATGAATGTTCATGAATTAGTCTTTGCATGGAGCATGTAAATTCCAAGACAAACAGTTTGTTTTGCTCATTGCTTTTGTTAAAACAGACTCTTACAGGATTCCAGAGGCTAATAAATACATTAACATGCAAGGATTTGAAGCTAATGGTAAATAAAACCTTGGCAAAATGAGCTTAGGAAGTAAGAGCATTAAAAATCAATGGTTCCTTCAAAAGAGACTAATGGAACCACTTAAATTACTCTGCCATTACAATGTTTCTAATCTTAACCGATAAAGGACTGAATAAGCAAATTAGATTATTAACACAGAAGCCAACACATCCCTGTAAGTATAATACGATTTTTTTCTGTAGCTATAGTAGGAGAGAATATAATCACTTAAATATAGAAGAATACAGACTTTTTAAAAACTTCATAATGAATTCTAAAATCATCATTTGTGTTCACACAAGGACAAAGGGAACTAAATATTAGATCTTGTTGATGTGAAAATTATGCAGATTTTGGATTTTCTGAGCACCATACTTAGTTTTAAAAAGATAAAATTATCTCCTAAAGCAAAATTACAAAAATATTGACTGCTGTATTTCTATCTTTGCCAGTATCCTTTTCTCAGCTTCTTCTCTTTATAATGTGTTAGAGCATAAATACTTACTCTTCATTTAAAAAAATCAACATGATTCTAAGTGTTTTTGTGTGTAATTAATTGTAATCTTGGGCAGAAAACACAGGATGTCAAAGATGTTGTAATATGGTCCACTTATATAACTCACTCAAACATGATCTGCAACTACCAATAGATCCTTATTTTCCGTGCATGTCTAGAGAGGCATTGAAGCCATTAACTTCACTGTTGTTCACAAGTAATAATGATTTGCACATTTAAGACATATATATTAAAGACTAGGATATTTCTCAAAGTTAATCAAGCAAATTTAAGCAAAGTTAAGCAATCTGTCAAGCCTTTACAGTATTTGTATTGTATTCCTCACTGTCCATGCTGAACTTTTATTTTGATTTTCCAAGATGAAGTAATCTCCTGTAGTAATCTCTGCTGCAAAACAGAAGCAGAATTGCTAAAGTGAATAACGTGCCTTAATCTATGCAATGCCTCCCTTTCTTTCTTTACACGTGCATTTTTTAGTATGAGTGACAAAGGACAAACTGTCTGAAAACAAAAAAAAACTGATTTCCTGGGAGAAAAAAAAAAGCAGCACAGTGCAAAGTACATGCATTATTTCTTTTCTCCCTGACTCTATCCTATGTACTGCTTATTAGTAAAAATATATCTCTAGCACCTATGAAAGTCACAAGGCTACTGTTGCTTCAGCAAGTGGCTGAAAAGTAGGTACTAAATAATTAAGTGCCACTGATAAACGTGGAGGGTGGTGGGAGGCCCAGAACTCCCTTGCTGGTCAACAAGCAAAGTGTTGTAAATAGCTTGCAATCAGTCAAGCAGTTAAGTACTCCATGAAAGGGAAGGATTGCTACCTAGGAAATGTCTTGGAGGTGAAGGAGGTTGTAGGAGCCTAGAAGGTAAGGGGGCTATTTTGTATGCCTCAAACACCTATAGTTGCAGAGCCAGCCAAGGATGGTTGATAAAAATGTGCTGTGAGAAAGAGCAATATGTGACTGGAGAAGGGGGCCATACAGAGGGCAGCACTTTCCTGGGACAGACAACCTTGTTCTGGCTCCTGGAGATAAGCATAACACAGTACAGTGCAAACACAGAAATGAGGTCAAGTAGTGGGCATGGACTACATGATCAAGATCACCAAACATCCACAAAGCCCTCTGACCCATTTTTATAAAGGTCTAAAAGAACAAACTATGCATGATAACTAATTTGCATAGAAAGTGAGAAACGTATCTCCAGGGTGCAAAAAACTTACCTATAAAAAGGTACCCTCACGGAGCCCAGGTGGCACCCATAAGACCCTTAACATCTCAGCTGGATGGATACTGGAGCCAGGATTGTTGATCTCCTTTTCACTCTTCCTTTCTTTCTCTCTCTCCCTCTTTAATCCATCTCCCTCTCTCTCTTCCTTTTCACCCTACCCTTCTGTTCAAAATCCACTGCCTCTTGCTCATAAGGAGAGATCAGGGACAAACACACCAATTTCCATGTCAAGTGTGCAATTTACTAATAAAACTTTGTAAGCTTTTGTGGACCCTATGACTTTTACCATTCCTTTCCATCATGAGCATCTATAAATCTTGTGTGCTCCCTTCCCCTTAAGGGTGGGATGCCACACAGGTGCAATACAATGAAACACTGAGACAGACTGAAAACAAACATGGGAATGTCTTTGGGCAGCATTTGTGCCACTTGGTCAAGCATATCAAATCAAGGAGAACCCCTTCAAAATCTGTTGTGTAATAATATGCAACTTGCTTTCCATTCCTGTCTCAGATCGCTGGAGTTTGTTCATCCTACGATTAACACAATGTGAGTCAAAATGTTCTACCACCTAGTAGCAATCCAGGGTTCCACACACATTCCTTTTCTATGTTAGATTCAGAGACTTGGAATGCAACAGAAGACTGTCCAGACTGCAAGGGATCCTAACTTGGGCATCTGTCTCTGCCTTATGAAAAACAGAGAGCATTTTACAGATCTGATGTGGCATCATTAAACTGTAAAAGCAGGAGAAGCCAGCTCTCTAGACTGCTCTTTGTTGTATAACTACTGACAACCCAGGAAAAATATATTTGCAATTGTGTGTACTTAGAACCATGATGTTCAGAACAAAAGAAAAGTGAAAAGGAAAATGTCTCATCTGTTTAGCATTGACTTGTGAATACTTTTTTGTATAGAACAACAGACTGAAAAACCACCTTTCTCAACTATCATTAAATGCAAAAGCCACAACTCTTAACTATCAAGTGCAAAACTTAGTTATACATGAACTGATTGTAATAGCTACGAATAATAAACATTCTGGCCTCTCAAGAGCATTATTATGCACAATTTTCAAATCATATTTATGCACAGCAAAGTGTAGGTGAGAGATCTACACTGAAAAGACAGAATTTAAAAATACCTTTTTTAGTAAAACTGAAACATATTATAATCCCCGAGTCTGGATTTTATAAATGTATTTTAAGGAAACCAATCCTCATATAGTGTGCTTAAAGAAATAAATCTGCATTTAGGCATGATGATTTAGGTACTTAAATATACCTTAGGCCCGTTAGTTTGATAGCTGAGGGCTAGCTTACAGCAAACACAAACAAATCATGATACTTGGATCAGAACCACCAGAGGGTGATTCCTACTTTAAAAGTGAGGGTGATAAAGTGCAGTGGAAGAATATAAAGGAATGTAATGCAGCTTTCTTTAAAAATGCACACCATTTCGTCATATTTCACAATATAACATATGTCCAGCTATTGTTACTGAAAATCATTTTTCCATTTGCCTTGTCTGTTTTGATTTGAGAGTGTTCTTCTGCAATTTTGTAGGTTATCCTGGTGGAAAATTTCTTCAGGAAGATAATATATAAAGATTCAAGAGAATTCAGCTAAAGCCTCAGTTATATTTGTAGCATATGCACTATTCTTTTCTCACACGCCTCAGACAAGAATGCATAGAATTAATTTTTTTTTCCTAAAAAAGCAAAAAAAAAAAAAAAAATGGAAAGGCTACAGTATAGAAAAATATATCCATTAGGAATGGATACAAGAATGTCAGATGTATAAATCCATATGGAGGAAAGCAGTTTAAATATATATATTTAAAAACCAAAAAAGTCTACTAGATAGATAGCTGCCTGGATACCTACAATTATCTGAAGAAACACAGCTGAAAATAGATGTTAAGGATTAAAAAATATAATAATAATAGCTTTAAGAAAGTTTATAAGAAAGTTATGAGACAAAGAAGTTACAAGTTTTAGATTCATCTCAATAAAATCAATGGTAGCACCCTTTGCCAGGATTTGATAGTTTTTTTGTCCCAAAGGAGACTATGGAACACCTGGTGTGAAATCTTATAAATGCAAATTTTAAGATAGCTTTAGATTTCATTATCTGATAACAGATCATATCTTATCTTTCTACCAGTAAACCTAGTCCTTTATTTTACATGCAGATTCCAGTAATGGAAGCTGAGCCTCACATACTGCTCTTGGGATATAGCTCCAGAGGAACACATTGTCCTTGGAACAAGAACTCAGGATCTATCTGTAACAGTGTTAGGATCCTGGGGTCATTCACAGACTTTATCATCCCCTCCCACCACCTCTGGTGCTGTGGCCACCCCACCCATGGTCCAGGACTGCATTTTGGTTCCTCCCAGAGCTGTTAGTCTGCGCTCCAGAAGCCGCATAGCAGCTCAGCTCTGCAGCACTGTCTCTGGCCCTGATCTATGCCACAGCTTTGTCTCTTGACCACCCTCCTTTAACTTCAGACTGGAGCCCCTGGATGCATTCTAGACCTGTGCACTACTGGTCATCCCAGTGGCTGTCAAAGCACCCTTCTGTCACCACCTATGCCCTGCCAACCATGCTTAATTCCTGAAGGATGGCACCCCTTCAGTGGAGCATCTCTCTTATGAGGAAAGGCTGAGAGACCCAGGCCTGTTCAGCCTCCAGAAGAGATGACTCAGAGGCACCTCATCAATGTCTACAGTCTGAAGGGAGGTGTCAAAAGGATGGACCAGACTCTTCTCAGTGATGCCCAGAAATAGAATAAGAGGCAATGGGTAGAAACTGGTGCACAGGAAGTTCCACTTATATATGAGGAAGAACTTCTTTACTGTGCAGTGGCCGAGCACTGGAACAGATTGTCCAGAGAGGTTGTGGAATCTTCCTCACTGGAGAGATTCAAGAACCATGTGGACACAATCCTGTGCTACATGCTCTACGATAATTCTGCCTGAGCAGAGAAATTGGACCAGATGTGGTCCCTTCCAACCTGACCCACTCTGTGATTCTACAAACAAAACATGGGGGGCTTGTCCTGGCTAAAAGAAGCAAATATTTAATGTTTTGCCTTTATGTGAGAGGAATATGAGAGAAAGAGTGCAAAATACAGTTTTGCAAACAAAAGGATTCAAAGGTAAGAAACAAAAATTTTGTCATGTAATGGGTTTTCTATAATGACACAGCCACATCCAGGAAGAGTGCTAATACTGCACTTTGTATCTTTCTTGGCTTAATTCCAGCCAGCAACTAAGCACCACACAGCCGCTGTGCCGTGTGATGACAGTTTAATAATAGAAATAAAGTAAAATAATGTAGTAATAATAATTTAAATGGACTGACTGATGCCCTGCCTATCCCCAAGTAGTGAGCAGCATCCTCAAACTAACTGCCCTCAGTCTGTATAATGGGCATGGCATTCTATAGTATGGAATATCCCCTTGAAGAGTTTGGATGAGCTATCCTGGCTGTGCTTACTCCAAGCTTCTTGTGCATCTGCTCACTGGAGGAACATGGGAAACTGAAAATTCCTTGATTTAGAGTAAGTACTACTTAGCAATAAACAAAACATCAGCATGTTATCAACAATATCCTCATATTTAATCCAAAACACAGCCCTACATCAGCTACTAGGAATAAAATTAACTCGCTCACAGCTGAAATCAGGACAGGATCTCACAACTATGAATACATGCCAGAGATCTAGACAAAAGAAAATATGTTTTGCAGAAATGCAAGAACATTTCAAAAGAAGATACTGAACCACTGTTCTTTGTATGAAATTACTATCTGATTTTTATCAATTTTATGATGCCTGATCTTCTGTTTGTACTAAACTCTTACCTTAACAAAACAAAAAACTTATTGTCATAATACGATAACAGAAGCCTTGTTGTTGAATCTTGATAGAAAGACAATAACATAAAGAAGTAGCCAATATATGTCTAATTTAACCCAAGACCAGATTATGGCCTACAGGTCACTGGCTGCAAAAAACAAACTGTGCAAATGAACACACAAACACAAGCACACACACACACAGATATAAGCCTGTGAGAGGGCCAGAGTACTGAGTATACATAGACATACATATATTTATATGTATGCAAGTAGTCTGCCTTTACTGCAACTGTCTAATACCAAAAAAAAGACAATTAGGTACACTGACAATAAACAGCAAACAAGCCAAGACTCCAAGGTACAAGTGTCATAAAAAAGATTTGTCTTCATTAAAATGATATACAGCGTGGTAGTTCAGGCGGAAGATTTCTGTGAGCTGAGAATTTCTTTAAATTATCAGAAGAAAAAATTTTAATATATTAAAGGAAATAAAGTATTTGTGAACTTCTGAAATTAAAAAACAAAGAAGTCTTAAGTAAAAAGTTCTAGAAAAACTCATTTAAAACTTGCATTTTTAGTGTCAAAAATAGGTATGAAAAAACATATATCATGTGATACACTAACCAAAATGAAATAAATAAAAAATATAGATTCCAAAACAAAACACCCAGTGTTATCAAAATAAGAACGAAAAGTTAAAATTGATTGTTCGACCTCTTCCTCTCTTGAAATGGACATGTTCCAAATGAAAGATCCAGTTCCAATGAAGGTCCAGTTTCCAGTTAAAAGAGTGCTTCATTAAATATTTTCAATCATTTTTTCATTATACAATTCCAGTACTGCCTGGCACCTACTCAAAGGTGGAAGAATTGCTTTTGTCTGCAGGAATAGCATATTATCATCCAATCTGTCCTGCAAGAGCTCTTTTGGAGGGACCTGGGGATGCTGATGGACAGCCACTGAACATGAGACAGCAGTGTGCCCAGGTGGCCAAGAAGGCTGGTGGCATCCTGCCCTGTATCAGAAATAGTGTGGCCAGCAGGAATAGGACACTGATGGTGATCAGATACTGAACAAGTTGCACAGAGAAGTTGTGGATGTCCCATCATTGGAAGTGTTCACGAGCAGGTTGGACGGGGTTCTGAGCAGCCTGGCCTAGTTGAAGAAGTTCCTGCTCATGGTAGGGAGAATTAAACTGGGTAACTTTTAATGGTCCCTTCCAAACAAATGCATCCTGTCACTAGTTATAAAGTATTCAATTTAAAATGCTTAATCAACAAAAATATGTAAGACTTGATGTGCATATATTGGGACAGAGCAACCAATGTGTCTGTTATGACTTTGCTACAATAAAAATGTTAAAAGCTACAGGGGCAATGGTGATCCCATATATTTGTTGTTCTTGGTCATCTAGGGATACAATGTAATATTTCTGACAATTATATAGTGACAGGTCTAAAAGTGCATTGAAAATGACATAAATAGAGTCTCATCAGTTGTTGCCACAGAATTAGATGCAGCCCCTCTGATAAAAAAATATATTAAAAAGTATTATTTCTTATTTTCTTATTAATCTTACCAAGAAGAATCTTCATGCATTCAGTCTAAATGGCTCCATAACGTGAAGTTAGCAATATTAGATAAACTTAAGAGGAATCAGTCATACATATCTATTTATAAATGAAACTTTTTGTGAGAACTTCCCTGCTTTTACCTTGTGACTTCTATCTTCTTCCCCAGTGATCTGAATCCTTTCCAAACTCTGCCACTGAACTTCATTAAAATAAAGCCCACAGTGCACAGCCTAGCTCTCATCTTAGCACAATAAAGATGTAAAATTTATTATGTATGCATAGGACAATCTAAATAAATAATTACTTAAATGTCTGGAATCTCCGAGTTAAATAACCTAATTTACTTGTAAACAATGTGTACAACTGAAACATAAATTATATAAATCCAGAATCAGGAATATAGAAAATAATTTTTATTTGGGTAAATCTTCTTGCCCTTAAATCAAAGGAAATTAGATAAAACTTCACCCTCCAGCCTTTCTGTATCCAAAATTACGTCATATTTTTCTGATTCCTTTCCTAAGTAAAACTTATTTTCCCATTTATTTTCCTCCGCTGAAATTCATCACAAAACAAATGCACTTCCTAAATCCTTCATATTTTCATCTCATATCTCAAGTCTTACCAGCAATTCTATCAAACTTTAGTATACATGACTATTGTAAAAGCAGGCGACCCCCATGGGACGAGATGTGAAGGATGTCCGAGGATATCAGAAGGCTTCTGAGGTGCTGAATATACTTTATTAAATCTATACTAAAATACATTCATAATATATGAAGAGAGGCTATTCCACTTACTTACTTCTGACTTACCTATCTTAGCCTTGGTCTTAGTCTCGTGACCTTCTCGAGAGTCCAGACACAGCTGGACCAGGATTGGTCACTGAAGATAAACAATCTCCATTTCACATTCCACAGGAAAGAACAGAGAACAGAGATAAGGATTATTTTCCTTTGTCTGCAGCTCTTTCATGTCTTTCCCAGCAAATCTTTAGGAAAAGTTTGTGCCCCGTTCTCCTCTTAGAGAGGAGCGAGGCAACACATGACTTCTTATCTTCTAGAACCAAGTGTAAAGGATCCAATGAAATACTTATTTGCATTGTGTATTTTATCATTATAGACCCAGTTAAATCCCATTCATTAACTTCAAAATGTCTTGCAGCAGATCCTCAGTGATACATGAGGTATACAGTTTCCCATTTTCACACATAATTTCTTTTTCTCAATCTTTTCCTTCAGATTGCTTTCCCTGTTACCTTCTTATGCTTCTCAACTATCCTTGTTTTAGGCAGGACAATTTTTTCACAGTAGCCATGAGGGGGTGGACTTTGCAGCCATATGGGCATGACCAGGTTGTTACTCTATACCACCTCACATCATCACTAGGGTGGGGAAGTAAGGGATTTCTCCTTCTGAGAAGGAGGTGAGCTTGCAGCCAGGGGGGAAAAGCAAAGGCCTATGTAATGGTTGCTGCCATTGTCCATTGTCTTAGCTTGGTTGTGCACCTAAATCATCCTCTCTTTTCTATTATCAGTGTTGTTGCTGCTACTGTTCAGCTTCTTGTCTCATTGCTTTTTCCATTAAATCATAATCTCTGCCTTTTGTGTCTCCCACCAGAGTGGGGAGGGCAGCAGTTTGTGATTTTCTTTTAATGGAATTACTAAATTGAGGAAGACCATTCCTAAACCATGACATCAACCTCTTCCACAAATAATACAATTTCTCCCATTCATTGTCATCTCCATAATTTTCTTCACAGCACTTTCCTCCTGCTTGTATTTCAAACTGTTCAGACATGCCATACCTTGCAGCTAATCCTCCTGATGCTATCTATCACTGTCCTCATCTCCCCTCTGAAATCTGCTGCCCTTCCTGGAACACAATGAACAGGAGATGCAGCATCCTGAAAGGACTGCAGACACAGCAGCCATGCACAAAAAATAGGAGCTGACAGCATCTGAGTGTAGTCATAACCAAGTTATGGAGTGAGTTACACCCATATTTGAAAAGACGGTGAGATTTCTACCCAGGAAATACATGATCTGGGCTATAGCATTGGACATGAAAAAACAAGAGCATGTTCACTCACAAATCAGAGATGCTGGGTTTGAAAGTCAAAACTGGTACTTCATATGTGCAAGTATGGCAAACCACGATAACACCTAATATGAATGCCAAGATTTACTGCAAGGTTTTTTATAGTTCACATAATAAGCAAGAATATTGAGAATATTCCACAAATCAGGGACAGATAGCATAAATTATGGGGGGTTGTTACTAACACTACTAAGTGTTTTTCTTTCTCAGTAGAAAAATTAAAATATTATGCATATTAAATTCAGCATATGCTTCAATAAGATTTCACAGTAATTTTACACATTTCAATTATACAGAAGGCATGAAATCCCTGTTGTGAAAATAAAAAAGATAAAAACATTGTGTAAGCACTGACAATGCATATTTAAGCAATAAAACAAAAATTAAATCTGAGCAAAGTATTGTGTTGCTGGATACAGACGTGAAAAGACAGGTTTATTATTGTGCCACATCACTTTTCATTTGTGCCCTAAAAAGCTTTTCTCTCCTTTACTGTTTCCAGTTAATGGCACTGTTGTATCTCAAGCCCACTAAAAGGGAGGGAAAAAAGATTAGGTGGCTTATAGTTAAATCATGCTACACTGATCCTATCATGAGCTAGGTTCAGTGCCATGAAAGCAGAAAAAAAACCCTTTGGCTGCTGTGGAAATGGTGAACATAGGATTGAATGCCAACCCTGGTTTTGATCAGCAACACTGCCAACAGACTCTGACCACAACACTTGAGAATATCACCAAGTCTTGTCCCACAACATAGTCAGAGTGTGACTGTGTTATACACCTTGACATGAAAATTGGGAATAACTCTTTAGTCACATCATTTAGATACAGCCTTGAAACCCAGGAAGGACAACTCAGACCAACTAAGTAGGTTATCTTGTGCAGGAAGCTGAGTCCTTCTACAGGTAAACCTCTCTAGGTGACTACCTCTGTTCTTCTGTGAGTAAAACATATTGGATATCAATAAGAACAAAATATAGTATATAAAGAACAAAAAAGATGGGCACATCTGTCTGTGCAGTCATATGAATATGTTATTCTGAGTATAGACATTGTTTGAAAAGATGGTAAAATCAGCATCCTATACATTTTACTCATTAGCTCAGGTTACTGGCACAAGTACTGTAAGACCAGCTTCCTTGTGGAAGAGGATAGCTGTAAGCACAGACTCAAGGGGAGAGATGGCACTGTGCCTTCAAAACTGGGCTGCTGTGTGGGTAATGAAGCAAGGAAGGAGTCAAGAGGGAGGCGCAGGTGGGTCTGACCTTGATGGATTAGAGCTAATACCACCTTCTGGTTCTTAATATACAATTTATATACAAGCTGTGACTTGTCACATGATATTTACAGTTCAGAACTGCAATTTGTTATGTTCTGTTCATTCCTGAGAAGAGCCTTGGGTATGAAATTATAGTTCAGTTTCATAGTTGTGAACATGCTCTCTTTTTACTGCTAGATGGCTGAAAAAGTTTACATTTAACATACAAAGGACAAATTCCTCTTCTTAACCATTTTTGGAGAAGTAATATTTCTTTTTTTCAGCTAAACTGTTTCATGTTGCTGTACAGTTAGTTATACCACAATTTAAATAAACAGTCTCGACCAAGATTTCTTATTTTAGAAACCAAAAATACTATCAAGTGACTTTATTTCTAAATTAACCATCCAACTATTTACAGAAGAGGCCTGTTAGACTACAAATATTACAAATAAATGTACCCTAGAAGCTCTTCTATTGCTACGTATTTATGAAACAACCAAAATATTTTAAACAAACTATTTTCCAGCAAAAGTTATTTCCATGGATTCTCCAAAACCACTCTAAATGATCTGCAAAAACTACTTTTTCAAAATAACATTTCTGGAACTTTCCACATCAGGTCAAAAGAGAAGCTTTCTTTGTGAACAAAGAAGGCACACAAAAAGGGACAAGAAGAAGGAAGTTTCTCTTCATAGTGTTCTGTATTTTAGAAAACTCTGTCATATATGTTAGTCATTTCTGAGATCCTGTTGGAATAATGTCATTGCCTTGACATTGATCCTCCATTGCTCATGAAAATTTGCTTTCTCACTAAATAGTTTGAAAGGCAGCAATTAACAAATGCTTTACCATAACTCCAACTGAAAAGTTCTCATCAAGTATTGCACACCAAATATTTTCAAATATTCAGTTCTACTACTTTGTAAAATAAATCACACTAACGTCTTCAACTAACCAGAGGTTTCCAAACTGCATTCTAGACACTGCAATTGGTCCCATAAGTCAATAGTGTAGATTTGTGGGCCAGGAGGATATATTCTCCTTAAAGTTCTGCTTGCCTTTATCTAAGATTGCACAGGAGTTTCGTTTCAGTTAGGCAAAATGCTCCCCTCACTAAAATAAAAAAGCTATAAGTAAATATGCTTCTATTCACATGCATTCTGTATATAAGCATTTTTTTCACTTTTAATAAAGGTTGCAAGCAATTTAGGTATAACAGGTTGTGTAGCATGATAGGTTTTTTGTTGTGCATGTCTGCCCAAGCAGACAGGGAGAATACTCCCTGCATTTCATTTAAATGCACTTTTGATGGCAATTCTATAGTTTAGGGCATGTAATCAAGGCACAGACAACACACATCTGATACCATCACTGAGGAGAAAGGATCCCAACAGTCATGAAACTTGCTGATAATCTCTGTGTGAGTGTATGAAGAAATGGCTAGGGCACAGACAGGCTGAGCATACAATGAAGCCATCCATACTGCTTAGTTTCTTGCTCTTCTACTCTCTAGAGGATGGGTCCTGGGCCACAGCATCTACCTTTTTTCCAGACAATGTCCAGCACAGTTCAAGGACAGCTGAAGACAAGGAGTACTCCATTTTAGTTTGGTTTAGGTGTAGCCACCTTCCTTTGGTGTGATATTCGCTGTGTGGTCATGACAATGTGCCAGGCCATTTAAACCCATTTGGCCTCAGAGTAGACGCAGAGGCCCTGAACCCATTTATTTACTAGTATAGGCATAGCATTCCTCTCTCCCCTCAGCCTCTCAGCAAATACAGGAATCAGAATTTGCTCATCTGTTGCAGACTATTTTGCTTGTCAAAGAAGTCTTGCCTGCTCTGTTTCTGTACCACATCTTCCATGGATGAGTGGTTTTCAATCACTGTTAGGCAGAAATTGTATCTCTGAACACAGCTGTGCTATGTGCAGCCACCTGACAACAAGTTTCAGCAACATTAAAGCATTACTAGCCTAGGATCCACAGAAAATGTCTGTCTCCTGCTGCTGAGATGAAGTAATTGGCCCATCAGGGGCTGTCTGCCTTCAGGGACATTCAGCTGATACAGCTTGATTGTTTCCATTCTCCCCTCTGCCTGCCTATTTACTCCTTGCACTTTATCCAAATTCTCCCTCTTTCTCATCTCTGTTTCCCATCCCAGCATCTGATCCTGAAGTTGTTTCTACTTCAGAGTTGTTTCAGGCAAGCTCTCATCAGAAGAAATGGAAGAGTTAGATTTCTTTCATCTCTGCGCCAGGAAGAATAGAAGCTGAAGGACCACATCTGGACATTTCAAAATTTCCAAACGTGTTTTGAGCCTAGCAGAAGACTTCAAAAGGGAGCAGAAAATTTTTCCCTTTTTTCCATATCAGTTTCTTCATCCTCAAAATAATAATAATTTTTTTTAAAAAGCCAGGATTTTATATTAATTATGAACTCTTATTTTTTAAAAGAATATCTCAACTGGTGTTAGCACTTGGAAGCTCCCCAAAGCTTACTGGATTACTTATTTACAAAACTTAGACTAATTTGTATCTACAAGGAGAAACACATTAAAGCAGAAATCAGCATTAAGTCTTTTTAACAGCTGCCTATAGAATAAATATATGAGGTGCAGAGAATGAGTTATTTAAAAGTGCCTACAAACCATAAATATAATTCTTGATGGATCATGTTCAGAATTCTTCAGATTTCATTACTTGCAAGTGTTAATCTTAGCCATCCATCTTATTTTTGTATACAAGTCATTGTGGAAAAAAAACGCCACAGAATTCTTATATAACAACATATAAATTTTAGCATTGAAAATTCTTTTCATCTCTAAAACTTGGTAACAAATATAGTGAGACTCTTACTGTACTTTCATTTCTATAACAGGCACTGGTTTCATAATCACATGGGCTGCATTCTTACTTTGTTGTGGCAGCTTTATACATACAGGCAAAAGAAAAATCCCTGGACAGCTCTCACAAATTCAGGAAGAGGTGCAAATCTTAAGAGAAACTCTGGCAGACAGCACTGGATGACCTGGTAGATGTACCTGTTGATGGCTTTCCTTATGTTTGAACTACATACAACCATCATAGGGCTGGAAACAGCAGTGTATCTCTGAACAGATTTTAAAAGTGTGCTCTATGTTACGGAGACTTTATGATCATCTTGCTCTTATAGGCAGCACTAACAGCTCTTGAATTATCAGAAAAAACATTTAAAACTTGTAAGAAATAATAGTTGAGCTTCATATCAATATTCTGATCATCCAGACAATGAATGTTAGCACTGTTTGCCGTGAACACAGTATAATTTTGCCCTGGAGACAGAGGCTGAAGTTCCAAAACATTTAGCCATCATCACTAGTGTTCACAATTACTGCATAAATCAGCCATAGTCATCAGTGAGGTTTTGAAACATACTACAATAAATAAGAGTAAATCACAGACCTCTTTTAATGAGGATGGCTAAGAATATAAGTCCTGCAACATCTCTGAGGGAAATAGATACAGTGGAACTGCTCCTAAAAGGCTTTTTGCTGCACAATGTTATAGGTTTCACGGCCTATGTCTTATGTCCAAGATTGCTCCATGCCTGTGGGCAATACTGGGCCAGGCAATATTGCAGGTGTGGTGGCTGGACCCTGGCTGGATGCTCACCAAATCCCCTCTATCACTGCTCTACCACTCCCCTCCACAACTGGTCAAGGGAGAGAAAACATAACCAAAGGGCCATGAGCCAAGGACAGGGAGAGATCACCAATCAATTACCATCAAAACAGATTCAGCTTGGGGATATTAATGGAACTTATTACCAATCAGAATCACAGCAGGAAAATGAGAAGTAAAACAGATATTAAAAACACCTTCCGCCACCCCTCACTCGTTCCTGGTCTCTACCTCCTCCCTCCTCTCAGACAATGGGATTTATGGTCAGTTCAATACACCTTGGTTTTACTACAGCTCAAGGAGAGATGTCCTTCCCCTGATTCAACACGGGGTCCCTCCCATGGGAGACAATTCTCCATGAACTTCTCCAGCGTGAGTCCTTCCCACAGGCTACACTCCTTTCCAAACTGCTACAGCATGGGTGTGTTTCCATGGGGTGCAGTCCATCAAGAACAACCTGCTCCAGCATGGATCCCCCACGAGGTGACAAGTCCTACCAGGAAACCTGTTCTAGCATGGTCTCCATGGATCTGCAGGTCCCTACACCCTCATTGACCTCCATGAGTTCCAAGGGCAGGGCCTTCACTACAGGCTACAGGGGAATCTCAGCTCCAGTGCCTGGAGGACCTCCTGCCCTGCTTCTCCACTGGCCTGGGTGTCTACAGAGTTGTTCCTTTCACATATGCTCACTCCACTCTTCTCTGAGTGAAATTACCTCTTTTTCCTTCTTAAATATGTTATCACAGAGGCATCACTATCATCTCTGATTGGCTCAGCCTTGGCAAGCGGTGGGTTCATCTTGGACCTGGCTGGCACTGGCTCTGCCAGACATGGGAGAAGTTTCTGGCAGCTTCTCACAGAATCTCCCTGTGTAGCATCCTGGCCCTCTCTACCGAAACCTGTCCACACAAACCCAGTACAGCAGGGTAGGCATGAAGGAAGCAGGTGAGTGTACTCACCCTCACTGGGCTGGCCTGCAAGAGTGGCTGAACACAGCTGCACAGCCATAAGAAACAACCTTTTCTTTTTTAGTAGACTCATTGCCATGTCAGTTTTACATTTTTAGGAGAGTTGCTACTGATTTCAATGAAATAGAGTCGACTTCTGATACATGAATGCAAGTCACAGAACTGCATTTTAGCAACACATAGTAAGAAAACAATAAGGAAGTGGTGCGGAATAAGCAAAAACATTGTGCCAAATTTTGACCAAGTTAAAACCATGCAAGTGCATAGGCAGTGATTCTTAGTGGATTTGTGTTCAATCTGTCTCCAAGAGCACGTGAGAAAGAAAAATACTGGCCCGTGTCTCCACCAATTTCCATTGAACTAGACAAATCTTACATTCAGCAGCATTATACTCTACAGGAAAAGAAGCAGGAGGTAAATGGTGCCTAAATAACAGTCTTCCTTAAGGGAGCATAAAACACTAGTCAGAACAGATTATTATCACACATCTTGGCTATATAAAAAAAAACCCTCTGCTTGATAAAATTCAATATAAATTCAAACACTCAATTTCTAAATCCTTCAGAACATGGTTCCAGTGTCATCATGATTGTATGACATCACTAAGCTGAAAATAAAAACAGTACTCCTCGAAAAAAAAAATAGTGTTTTTATATTTGGGATAGTACAGATGAGTATAACTGAAGAGTCTGCTAAGACTCTTAGCAGGTGGAAGTGATGTGACATCATCTCAAAGAGACACTGTCAGGGCTGAACTAAATATAGACCAGATTCCTTAAACACACTACTCTCCATTAATCCTATCCAGTAACAAGCTATTTCTTACACTTCCCTTTTACTGCTTTATTTTGTTAACAAGCCCTCTCAAATTCCCAGGTAATGAAAACACCAAAATCCATATTTAACTGGGTTCTTCTTCTTTGGATATCGCAGAATTCACAAAATAAAATCATGCTTACATGATATTAATACTTTGCTAATATAAAATGCTTTTTGAAAGCTTTAACTATTTTTCCTAGAGGCCAGATGATGCTTCAAAAATATTTTCTTCGGAAAAAATACAGGTGTATGTCACAGGCTCTCTGTAATTTTCTTTTTCTGACTTCTCTTGTTATAAGAGGCATTTTCATGAAGGAAAAAAAAGGAGCTGTATTTCTGTGAGTTTATGTGTCGTCATTTTAAACCATCGTCTTCTATATATAAGCGCATAATCCTGTCTATTGAAATGAGGAGTTATATCACACATATTAGGTTGCTCTATTTTATGAAAGAATAAACTTTAAGCATAGATAAACTCTGAAAAGTGTTAGACAAGGCAGGGACGGGGGTGCAGGTGTGGCTTCTCTGAGAAGCTGTCAGAAAAATTCCAGATGTCCAACAGAGTCAATGCCAGTCGGGTGTATATATATATATATATATATATGAAATAAGCCCATCAGCCACAGCAGTAGCACTACTGGGATAACAGAGTTAATAAAGAGGGGGAATCCTAAGCAAGAGCAAATACCAGTCAGAAAAAGGATGAGAATGTGTGATGGAAACAGCCCTGCAGACACCCAGTTCAGTGGAGAAGGCGAGGGAGGATGTGCTCCAGGTGCCAGACTAGAGATTCCCCTGCAGTCCATGGTGCAGACCATGGTGAGCAGCTGTGCCCCTGCAGCCCATGGAGGTCAACAGGGGAGCAGAGATCCACCTGCAGCCTGTGGAGGAGACCCCGCCAGAGCAGGTGCACACAATGGAGAGCCCACACTGGAGAGGGCTCCTGGCAAGACCTATGGATCTGTGGAGGGAGGAGCCCATGCTGGAGAAGATTTGCTGGCAGGACCTGAGACCCTGTAGGGGGACCATGATGGAGCAGCCTGTTCCTGAAGAAATGCACCCCGTGGAAGGGATCTGTACTAGGGCAGTTTGTGAAGAACTGCAGGAGGATCAATACTGGAGAAGTATAATTTTCCCTAGATGAATCAGTCTTGCTTGTGAGATTAATTACTGAACAAACTCCCTTATTTCAATCCACAATCTTTTGTTGTATTTTCTCCTTCATTTTGTTGATGGAGGGGGCGTGGTGGAGTGGCTTGGTGGGCAGCTGGTGGCCAGTCATGGTCAGCTCACCACAGCTATTTTGGTATCAATAGAAATTGTAAAGTCAAAAATTACAAACCTCACTACTAAAAATCCATTAGATATTTTTCTTCTTTTAAAAAAATACATTAAACCTGAACAATGTAGTGTGTATTTTGGATACAGACTTACAGGCTATAGTTTCTACTTCTTCAAGATAATATTTTTAGCTAATCTTTTTTAGCATCAGCACCTTGTTGATAATAACCAACTCCTACAACAAAAATGCAGACAAACACCTCTACATTTTGCCATCTTTTCAAACCTGACTTACAATAAATCCTTGAACCTAGTTATGAAATGCACAGCTTTGACTATTTTCTTGCTTATTACACTCAATGTAGCAAAATATACTTGTTAAGCTTAACATGGTAACTTGAGTTTCATAGAAGTTTAGCTATTGCCTAGTTCAAAATGTTTCAAGAACAAAATTGTGGAGGGTAGCTTCATCCTTATAAATGAAAAAGAACATAGTAACTCCACACTCTGAATACTTTTAAAATTTGCCCAGATTAAGGATAGTTGGCAGCAGAGGTAAATGAGGGGGAAGGAAGAGAGTCTTAAAGTTTTCCTCCCTTTCTCTGCAAGTAGTTTGGCAAAAGTTTTTGTCACCACATCTTTACAGGCAGATGGCAGAATGTTCAACAGATGAGATACTTACACAAATCAGTAATGTTAAATGCATGATCAATCATTGACTACATTTAGAGAACTCAGGACCTTAGGATTTTTCTTGGGAAGTTATTGTGTGGAATTTGTGCTAACATTTCTCTGAGGTATTAAAATCTACAGGATATGGTTTATAGCTACTGATCTTCTCATCACTTCCTATGAGCATAGCACTTCAGTATCTCAACTAAAGTCTAGCAAAGTCTCTGAAGTCTAATAAATATTTTTCAATTCATTGGATTTATTTGTTTACACTATTTTAAATAGCTAGAGATCATAAAAGATAATCCTTCATTCTCCATACCATCATGACCTTTCTGAGTGAGAACTGCCATAAAAGAAGATGCTGCAGCATTTCAAATCTTTATGACAGTGTCTGGCTGACTGTTCTTTTAACAGCTTGCTGGTTTCCTAATGATCCCTCTTTCTGTTTGATTTCTTCAAACCCATTTATTCCCAGGTAGGTATTACTTGCCAAGGACATACACTCTCTCTTTGTACAATATGCCTCCTTTCAAAAACGGAATGAAATTATAAGATTTATTAAAATTACTTCTTACAATATATATATTTATATGTGCATAAGGACTTGGTACTAGTCAGAGAATTTTATTGTGAAATACTACTGCCCAAAAAATTTGGATGCTCAACCACTTAATTACAAGATATCTGATCTTTATAGAAGAGAAATTAAAAATGGATTATACTCCGTATTCTTATGTAATAGTTGCAGACAATGGGAGGACACTTCAGGCTTACCAAACGGAATTTACAGTTTGAAGACACAGTGTCCCTCTGACTTGGAAGATCAACACAATACCTAGAAAAACCTGGAATGTTTGAAAGAATTTGTTATCATGCTAGAGAAACAATCTAGTACTGCTATGGTAACTGTCTTTAAGGGTAAAGGTACAGCCAGGTTTATAGGAAGGAAGAACCTCTTTAATTAGACCAGTTGACACAGTTAGAGAAAACAGATGCATAAGCTCTTCTTCAAATCCTGAAAATTTGCGTGCTTGAAAGCCTGTCAGCCATTCAAGGCACAACAGCTAGTTTATTAAAGCTTATTACCTTTGCCAAGACAAAATGAAGCATAGGTCAAAGGCTGATAACATCTCAAAAGATGGTATTATATACTTATGGAAGTGTTGCCTGCATTTATTATTTTTCTCTGTTTATACTTATTTTTCAACCAGCTTCCTGAACTGCATCATAATCCTGCAACCACTTATGCCTCCATTCAACACAGAGGTAATGTTAACGATGGCAAGGGCAGGGAAAATAAGTGGATTTGCGTTAGAAATGCTACACTTGCCTTAATGAAAGAATCTTCTTTCTAATTCTTTTCCTCTAATATCTCTGTGAAGAGAAAATACTATGACTGCATTATTATTTTCTAATGCATATGAAAATGACACCCTGATTTATTTCAGATTTTCTAAAGTTAATGAAAAATAAACCCTAAATATATCGAGATCTATATATATAGAGAGAAAATATTTTCAAATTGAAAAAAATTAAAAACAAAACAAAAAAAAAAGGTGTTTAATGATTCCTCCACTAGGGAGGACATAAAATTATACTGGGTGAAAGAAATAGGTATGCAAATTACACATGCATAACTGGATGCCATTTACTTTTAATGTCTGACCTCTAATTTTCAGAAAGAGTCCATTTAATTAAGGGATGTTATTGTTGTACTCCTCATTAAATCCACACTCTTAAAATAATGACTGTTCAGAACCTGATCTGTTAGACAGAGCTTCCCATTTGACTTCCTGCTTTCCAGAACTATTTGGTCTATTAGCTGTTCACAAAAGTCCTGATCCATTTTAGCATACTGTCCTGAAGAAAGGTGAGCCACTCTTACAGACAAACAGGAAAAATAAAAGCAGCTAAATTCCTCTCTTATTAATTCCAATTCTTTTTCCTGATGAACTAAATCCCCCAATAAATAGTACTAGCAACAGTAACAAGAGGATGTTTTAAAATATGAAATGAAGTCTTTATTTCAGAATAAAGTGGCACATACATCACATCACATTTATTTGGTCTCATCAGACTTATTTGGTCTCAGTGTGTCTTACATAAGATAATGAAGCAGGGAGATCCTAGCACTGTAAAGCTAGGATCATAATGAAAGAATTCCATTTCAACCAAGTTACTCATTATGTGACAAGCAGTAGAGGCCAAAATAGTACTTTAGTAATGCCTTTTTACATTGGTTTTTTTTTTTTTTCATTCTGTATGATGAGCCAGATAATACAAGTCATCACTACTTATTCAGTACATAGGAAAGCAAGAAAGGACACCTGGAAATTAAAAAAAAAAAAAAAAAGATAAAACATTGCATAGTAGGAGGGAAACCAATACCAAAATTATTCTTTTTTTGCATTGGTTTTCATATTACTTCCTTCATTTTCAATGTGGATTTAGCTGTACTGCAAATTTACCTTTGTATCATCATAATTTCCAAAAATTGCAGCTAAATTTAAACACTCTTAAAAATTGTGTCCTTGTAGTCATTTCTGTCTGAGTTTCTGGTGCTTAATTGTAGAGGCTCATCTTGAATTCCCACACTGACACTAGCTAAGAAAGAAGAAAAGGTCATAAGAAGTAGTCAGCATGGATTCACAAAGGGAAAATCCTGTTTGACCCATCTGATAACCTTCTATGATGACATGGCAGGACGGGACAATGAGGGGAGAGCAGTGGACATTGTCTACCTCAGCTTCAGCAAGGCTTTTGAAAATGTTTCCCATAATATCCTCTTAGGCAAGCTCAGTAAAAGTGGATTAAGTGAATGGACACTGAGTTAGATGCAGAACTGGCTGAATGGCAGAGCTCAGAGGGTTGTGATCAGCAGAGTAGAATCCAGTTGGAGGCCTGTAGTCAGTGGCCTTCCCCAGAGATAAACACCGACTTGTTTGTCAATGACCTGGATGAAGGGATAGAATGTGCCCTCAGCAAGTTTGCTGATGATATGAAACTGGGGGGGTGGCTGACACACCTGAAGGCTGTGCTGCCATTCAGTGGGACCTTGATAGGCAGGAGAGTTGGGCAGAGAGAAATCTAATGAGGTTCAGCAAGGGCAAGTGTTGGGTCCTGCACCCAGAGAGGAATAACCAGCACAGGCTGGGGGCTGACCTACTGGAGAGCAGCTCTGCTGGGAAGGACCTGGGAGTATTGGTGGATGAAAAGTTGACCATGAGCTGGCAGTGCTGCTGTGGCCAGGAGGGCCTGTGATACCCTGGAGTGCATCAGGAAAAGTGTGGCCAGCAAGTCAAGGGAGGTGATAGCACCCCTCTGCCTGGCCCTAATGAGGCCATATCTGGAGTGCTGTGTCCAGTTCTGGGCTGCTCAGTACATGAAAGACAAGAAGCCACTGCAGAGGGTCCAGCAGAGACCAAAACAATGATGAGGGGCCTGGAGGATCTTTTATGAGAAGAGACTGTGAGAGTTGGGCCTGTTTAATCTAGATAAGACTGAGAAAGGATGTCATCAATACATGAATATCTCAAAGACTGTTGCCAAAAGGAGGGCGAGAGATTCTTTTCAGTGGTGCCCAGCAACAAAATGAGGAGCCAAGGCCATAAACTAAACAACAAGAAGTGTCACCTCAACATGAAGAAGAACTTCTTTATGCTGAGGGTGTCAGAGCACTGGAGCAGGCTGCCCAAGGAGGTAATGTAGTCTCCCTCTCTGGAGATACTCAAAACCCACTTGTACGTGCTCCTGTGTAACCTGCTCCAGGTCACCCTGCCTTGGCAGGGGGGTTGGACTCAATGATCTCCAGAGGTCACTTTCAAATCTAAAAATTGTGTGATTCCGTGATTCTGTGAAGATATCAATAAAACAATTACTTCAAGATAAATCATCCACTTTATTTTAGAGATTAGAGATATTTTGCTATTTTTAAATTTTCTGTGGAAGAGTTATTGTTCTGAGTTGGAAGGGACCTACAAGGCCCATCGAAGTCCAACTCCAGACCCTTTACAGGACAGCCCCAAGAGTCATACCACATGCCTGAGAGCATTTTCCGAACTCTTCTTGACCTCTGTCAGGCTTGGTGCTGTGACCACTTCACTGGGGAGCCTCTTCCAGTGCCCAGCCACCCTCTGGGTGAAGGACGTTTTCCTGATAGCCAACCTAAACCTCCCCTGACACAGTTTCATGCCATTACTTTATTATCTAAACTACTAAGGCAAATCTCTACTCTTCCACAAACCCATATAACCCCAATAGTGTCAGTGCCTTTAAACCCACAAGACAAGTCTGTTCTTTGATAGAAAATTTGTACAGTGTTGATCTGTAGGTCTAAGACAGGTAGATCTTGAGTTCCCATTTCTATGAAGAAATAGCCAGAGAGACTACACCACAGAAATACCTTGCATAAGACAAAAGCCAGTTAGGCTGGAAACCATGGAAAGCATAGTGGGGCACAATACAGAGAATTCAACAGCCTAGTGAGTAGGTTGAGAACTTATTCATACCAAAAAGTTTGGTATTGAACCATCAGAAGTGTTTTTGAAGTATGACATAAAGTCTGAAGAATGCGATCCCATTTTCTTCAAAATTCATTATATTTCCATGAGTCTAATCAAAATTTGTAGATCATGTTGGATTATTTCAGGGTATATACTTTTATTCTCTGATTATCAGTAGAGAAAATTTGCAGAAATAATGAATCACTTACAGTGGAAAGCTTAACTATAGGACCACAAGGGTCTTCTACTCTTCTCTATGCACCTATGGATATATTTTGACATTTTGTTCTACCATGGACATCACTGCAAGTATTCTACATCTTAAGGACAGCCTCCTTAGTAAGAAATCACCCTCATTCTGTACTCACAAGGGTATCTAATTAGAGAGTTTTCATGTTCCTGTAGTATGCTAAAGTATGGATTATCACCAGAAAAAATAACATTTTCCTTCTTCTGAATGGAGACATTTATAGTCTCAATCTGCTAACATTTACCATTCTGTCTCTGTATCAACTCTAGTTTCTGGTTTTGCAACTTTATCAAAAGAAAAAAAACTGAGAGAGATACACTCAAATTAAAATCATGTACACTAAAATATGGCCTAGATTGAGACATTATGAAATTTCTCAGGAAAAATTTCTCACATTCTTCAGGAAATTAAGTGAATAGTGGTGTTAAAGAAAAATCCCCAAATCAAAGTTGTCTGTGCACTATAGCTCAGTATCCTCAGATCTTTTTTTTTCCCTTTGGTTCCAAATTCCAGTGCCCCATGATCAATAACAGACAGCACCACTTTCCAATATGATTGTATTTCCAACCAATTGTATATGTAATTCAGTCTTGTTAATATCTCGTTCTTATAGTTGCAGCAGATGCATCTTCCTTTCCTTAGAGGGAGAGAATAACAGCCTTTTACATCATTTTCCAGCCAATTTTTTCCAGCCAATTTCCAGTCATAACCTATCTCAGAATATCACTAAAAAAAGAACCTTTTTTTCTTTCAAGGGCAGAAGAATAATATATTCTTTTATGTTTCCTCCATATGAATGATAATTTGTGCTCTGCATCCATCTCTAAATGAATTATGAATCCCTGGAAATCCTGAAAAATAACTAAGTGTGAATTTTTAAGAGGTATGTAATAACAGTGACCATGTAACTTACTAAAAGTTCCTGCTGTGCATAAGCATCTGAAGAAAGTCTGCGATGTCTACAAGAGATCCTATTCTAAAAAATACAAGGGAAGGCAGAGGTAATCTATCATACCCCATAGCTTTGAAAAATTGCTAATATTTGACACTGAGATTATGACACTACAAGGGCATATTATCAAACATTTTGAAAAGTGTGATTTACCACAGCCCTAACAGCATCCCTACCCAGTGCTCATTTGTACTGCCTAGCTGCATCCCATGACATCCCTGATCGTGTCATCAGCGAGTCAACTAAAAGCTCTGGAGACATTGAACATGCTGAGATTAGAGAGACTAGAAGCAGATGTGATGCACCAAATATTGAGTAATATTACATATTTGTCTGATTGTTGAACTTTGTTCATTTACAGCCAAGTTTCTGTGCATTTCCTTCTCCTCAAGATTTATGTCCTTATTTGCATGTTAATGTGCTTTGAGTCAGAGCAGATACTCAGTAAGCAGATATGGAATAAAAGCCTCTTTAAAAATAGACCATGAAATGCACTCTATGCCTGTTTGTGCAATCTGTAAAGATAATGCTGCAGACTACACTCATAATAAGATTGATATTAAATATATTTTGAATATGACAATGTGATAATATGAAAGGTAGTTCAAGCTCCTTCTAATCTCATTCTCTCTCTCAGTAAGAATCATGAAACTCAAACTTGGCCTTTTAATGGGCTAGATATACTTTATCAGAATATTTAAAGTGCTCTGCCAAAGCCAAATTTAAGAGGCCAGGTGGTACTTCACGAAGAGAAACTGCATAAAATGTAGCTGTATAAAAAAGGTCTTGACAAGGATATGTTGCTTGTGGAAGAATATTAGATACAAGACTAGAACAAGAATGGGATGTTAGGAAGGCTTTTATTTTTGTTGTTCTGTAGGATAAAAGCTGAAGGCGTATCAAGAGCATTTGATTTCTGCTTTTGAAAGGAAAAAGCATGGTAGGGGGAAAATTGTGGATTTTCTCCTGGCTAAATGTAAAAATGGCTTCCAAAACAAACGGATTTCCTCAAAGGCCAATCTGATAAATACACTGAAATTACTTTCAATTTAAACTTTTCAATGCTAATTTATTCCCCTTTCTCCTCTCACAGACCAATTGCATGTCTAGTTTTTGTCTGTTGTTTAATTAGATTTAGGCTTCTCAGAGTGCACAGAAGAAAAAGCAAGATAGCTAAACTGGTCTGGCAGAACAGAAGAGGCATTCAGTACAGCTGTGCCAGAGTCTGGAGTTTCATTCCTTGTCAGATTTTCTTTCTGTGTACTTGTACAGACTGAGAGGTTGCCCTCTAAACGCTAAATTAACCCCAGTAGAAGACAAAGCTGACTGTAACCATAGCAGAACAAGAGTTCTCAAGTTTTTTTTAAATGGAAGTTTCTATTTGCAGAGGAGAGAATGTTTTATTGGAATTATCTTGGTATTCTTACAATACTGGAAATAACAATAAAATGTAATATATCCTTTTGGGAGTAGGAAAAATTTTTAATGGAAAAACACTTCAAAATATGGTAAGAATATGGTGATGGGTAAATCTTTCCAGACAATAAAATATATTCTACACAGAGATAGAACTGCAGGATTGCTCAATCTATACTCACTTTCAACCAAAAATATTAACAAGTTAGTTTCTTTGGCTCTGTGATGTAAAAGAGGCCTGATTCAGAAAAAGGAATTATAAGAATTGACAATGCTTTTATAAATAAACTTGGGTTCTTATTCAGAGAGAGGGAAGATTTCTGAGCTTCTGGGAAATAATAAGTCACCCAGGAACCACAGTCTTAGGGGAAATTTACAATTCACTTTGAAATGACCCATGAAAATATTGCAGCCAACAGAAGCTCAGGTAAATCAACAGATAATAAATTCTTTCCCATTCCATCAGGAAAAAAATTCTGCTACTGAATATCAGATCCATAACATTATCAGACCCTCTTTTGGGTTTTGTCAATGAGATCTTATACAAGATAATAATTTTTCCTATATGCCTAGGAAATAACCCCCTTTAAGTTTTCTGAAGAATGCTTTTTTCAGGTTACATGTAAACAAAGGTTCCGTTTCAGCCTCAGGAGGGAAAAGTTCTGCTCATTTAAGTGCTTGGAGCTGTCAAGAAGGTAGATTAGGTGCAGCACACAAAATGAATTTTTGAAAGGATCACTAGCTAAGAACAAATGGTAGTCATTAGAGAAGCCTCCAGCCTAGTTCAAAGAATCTCGTTAGGCCTCCTCTGCTGACAGACTCATCAGCTGATTGCAAAGAAAAGTTTCTCACAAAAGAAGAAATCATAGCCTAACCATGAAGAAATGCCAGCAAGTCAAAAATTCTCTGATGGCCTTGTGGAAGCCCACACCTTTCATTTATCCTTGATTCTGGTTTCCAGGTATGAACTTAGCGGCAAGAATTTTGTGAACTGCAAGAGAGTGAAGCCAAGAGTTGTTAGGTTTAATTTCCTTTACCTGTGTGGCCAAGATGCTTTTATCTTGCTGTAGCACTATTGAAGCATATAAATCTTGTAGGTATATAAATCTTGGATTGCTTCTGGAGATGCTTCTATTAAGTTTTCCACTGAGTGTGCTGGAACAGATGCACAAAGGACCACTCCTATAAGTATGTTGGCATACTTAGCCGAGTAATTAATTCACTGCAGAAAACTATTATTTGACAAAGGCCCTGTTGAGATAGCTGCTTCAGGCTGTATTACTTTCAAAACAACAGCTTTGGTACATTTTCTGCAACTGTATGTACATTTTGCTGCTCATGATTCATACATATATCAAATGCAAAGCCTAAGTCTTTTCTGTTGACATTGCCAACTTGATTAATTGAGTTGTGTTGATTTGTCAGTCCTTCAAGTTCTGCCTTAAAAGAAAAGAAATCAAGTTTGAGCTTTCAGTTATGGATGCTTGCTCACTAAATGTCACAGCAACAACTTCTTCACACTCTCAGCAAGCCAGCACTTCAGAACACACTGGAAACTTTGGTTTGAGACTAGAGAAAAATCATGTACTTATATTCCTTTCCCAAATTTTCAGATTCTTTTTTCACCCTTTATAACTTTCTCAAGATCCAAAAATACCCTCTGGATCCTCTGAAGTGGAGTTCATATCATATTGGTACTGCTAGCAATACTGAAAACACAGGCTTCAAAGTGGGTTTGCTGCTCCTTAGGACTGAAGGTTGTCAGGCTTGCCTTGCTTGAAATAATTTTGACCAGTCTTTGCTTTGCTCTAGTTTGTTTAAATGTAGCATGTTTTTTTCTTTTTCCTAATGAACAAGTGGATAAACCTAATTAATTTTCCTTTTACTAATTTCTGTATAGTGTAAGAATAATTTTATAAAGTCAGTAATTAACACGTAGTTAGTTGTTCCTGCAAAATGAAACATTCATGTCACAGAGATAATGATGGAGTGCAGCAGAACATGGACCTGGTATGCAGCAAGGACCTTGAGCTAGTAACACCTCTGTAAAGGGATTATGAGACCATGATGACAAGATAATGGACACAGATTTCCATTTCACTGGAAATCTAGAAACTGGAAGGCTAAAATCAGCTTGCAGACATGAAGCTTGGTAAAAGCAGTTTTAGGGGTAAGAAATAAGAAAAGAACAACATAGATAAAAACACCATCTAAAATAAGTTCAGATATAATGAGACCTTGGACACCAGAGACGAAAAAGCAAGGTGTAGCACTTGCTATCAAGTAAATAAACAAGATCCCAAATGGCTCCTACAGTACAGAAGAAAAAACTATCATTATGATCATACTTCTCCCAATAATGGGTTCAGAATTTTGACAGCAGACTGTACACTCCACACACATATGGAATTCATATGGAAATAATTCATCTTAGAATCCAGAAGAATATTGGAAGAGTAACCACATCACCAGCATAAAATCAAATAAGCAAAGAACAACACAAAATTACATACTGGCACCATATTTGAACTGCTGTGTTCAATTCTGGGCTCCTCAGTACCAGAAACACATGGACCATGAGCCAGGACTGAGTTTGTCAAGAGAGCATGAAGGTGATGGAGCTCCTGGAGCACCTGTCCTGCCAGGAAGGGCAGAGAGAGCTGGGACTGCTCAGCTTGGCAAAGACTCAGGAGGATCCTACCCTTAAGAGGTGTATAAATACCTCTTATGGGGAGTAAAGAACACAGAGACAAAACCTTCTCAGTGGTGCTCATGGACAGGACAAGACACAACAGGCATGAATTGAAATACAGAAAATTGCAATTAAACATAACAAAAAAGTTCTTCACCATAAGGGAGACACAGGTTGCACAGGGAGGTTGTGGTCTCCATCCTTGGAGAGACCCAAAACCTGGTTGGACATGGCCCTGAGCAGCTTATCTCAGTCTGCTTTGGGCAGACCAGTTGGACTAGGTGGTCTTCAGAGGTGCTTTACTAACTCAGCCATCCTCTGATTCTGCAATCATCTCTGAATCTATGATTCTATGAAAAGGGGAAGTGTGTGTACAATTTTTAACACTTCCTTCTGTATGACTCCTTTTTTTATTTTTTAATAGTTACATCTGGACTAATAACAATTCACTAATGAAACTGTTTAGATGCTAATGGTAATGATGCTGATGAGTTTACATATAAGGTCTTTTTCTTTTCCTATAACAAGGTTTCGAGCATTTTCAAATTGTACATGGAGTGTAGTCAGTGACTGGGCAAGTATTCACTAAGAGAGCTCATTTTGTCAGGGACTGTACTTCTTCACTTCTATAGAGTGATTAAATCTACTTTTTGAAGGGTTATGTTTTAATTTTTTGTAGGTCAGTCCAGTCACATGGGCTCTTCCAGCTCTAATACAATGTGACTAGCTGACAAAGAGTTTTTATGAAGTTTGCTACTCTTATTCACAGCTAGGAGCAAACATTGTAGTTCTCAGCTTACAGCAATAACTGGAGCATATTTTATTAGGTTTAGGTTGCATGCGCAGTAGCCATAGCTACTTGGTAATTTTTTGTGGGAAGATTTTTTTGTTTGGTTGAGGGTTTTTGTCTTTTTGGGGGATTCTTGGGTTTTTTTACTAGACTTGAAACAGGTTTCCACTTTATATTTTACAGGGTTTGGGTTTTGCTGACTTTCTCTATTAGCAGTAATGGTTTGGAAAACAACTGTCTATTACTATGAAGCAGCTCTGAGTTTCTGATTGTTGCCTTTGGCTAGAAGGGCGGGTGACACTGAAAGAGCTCATAGGATCCTCAATGAAAAAGTAAACACAGAAGAAAATGAAAACTTGTAAGTGCCACAGAAAGAACAGAGAACTCATGCATCAGGAAAGATAAAAGAAATATTTCCAAAGCCTCAGAATGAGAGATAATTTTAATTAAAACTACTATGTCCTATGGAATAGAAGTCGAAGTCCACCCAATTGCTTTTTGATATTTACACAGAAACCAGATGGATTTTGTACCACAGAAGATATCAAAAGAGCGCAACGAAAGATGTGAATCTCATAACATACCTTAGATATGAAAACCCCTCTATGAAAAGTTCTGGCCAGCAGGTATTTTGTTGTGAACTACCATTAGCCTCAAAGTGAGCATCATATATAATTTCTGTGTCATACTGAATGCTATAACTCCCTTGGCAGAAAAAATAAGAGACGAGGTCAGTGAGGATGAAAAAAGAGCTACAAATACTTATACATCTTGTAAACAAACAGTTTGGAATTGTTCTACTACTAAACACAACAGAACTGATCATAATTGGTAATTTCTGATTCAAAAGGTAATGTCATTATTTTGTCAGTCTTTGCTTCTATTCATAATACCAAATTATACTTGCAAACAGGGAATTATTTTTCTGCTGCAGAGCTTTTATTTTTTAACGTTTTCTGCATGTATTTTAGATTACAATTCATATTTTCTAGTTAGCAGCAGAATGGATATGCTTCTATGATATAAGTGTACAAGACATGAAAGGGCTTGTACAGGAAATTTCGTGCTGTGTAACAGCAATGATTCTAAACCCTGGTGCTTCAGTCAGCAACCAAATACTAAAATCTGAAAAAGGACGAATTGCAATGTTTGCCTGGGGGGTAAGTGGGCCAACCATCTGGTTTTAAATATAGCAAGACAGCAAAATTGCTGTTTATATTATCATGAAAGCAAAAGCAGCTGCTATCCTACAGGTAGGATAAATATCCTACAGGTAAATATCCTACAGGTAGGATATTTGAGACAGAGAGACTAACCTGCTTGTACAGTGTTGGAGTGTTGCTGAAGAGTCTTCTGAGAATAAAATCCACGCTCATGCAGAAGCAATTTCTGACTGCCAGTTTCACCCTGGATAAAGCCAAGCAATGTTCAGTGTACTTGCTATCACTTCTGTCAAAACCAAAACCATTGAAACTCATAATTAATTATTGTGTTTAGTGAAATATTACATGACCCCAGCCAGTCGTAGCAATAGGCAAAGATACCAGTTTTGGCTTCTTTCATTATTGGCATTTTTGTCACATCTCATCAAAGGGACCCAATGTCTTTGCCCCGCCCCCATCCTTCTGATATAGGTGTCATGCTGGGTCTCCATGATGAGAGTCATACTCTATTCAATCAATATCTGCTTCTCTTTCTTCTAGCGGAAAATTGTGAATCACATCACCTGTCTTCCTCTTAATTAAAGGAGATCCTGCTTGTGACATTTATACAACAGATTAAAAGATAATGTTAGAAGAAAAGGCTTTTGCTAACCATCAGCTTCAACTCAGCTCTTCACCATGGGAATTTTCTCTAATTCAACTGTTTTACATACAACATATCAAGAATAATTAAGCTGTAAGAGAACAAAGAGTCAACTGACATGACAACCCGTGGATCACTTACTGAATAGGGAGCCTCCCTAAGAGCTGGCCAAATGGAAAGAGATCCAGCCCAGTGTCTCTCCTGCATTTCTCTGTTAAGCCCTGAATGTTAAGCAACTTTGTCCACTGAGGCTGTTGCCTATGAAAGTAAATGTCCAGCACTGTTCTCTGAAGTCCAAGTAACTCATACAGAACTGCCCACCTCATATATTGAGTGTCTAAACCTTTGAAAATAAGGTGGCCTCAGTAAACAACTATTTCAAATGCCCCTAGTCTTTTTGAATACTGGAAACTGGTACAGTATAAGCAGTAGAAATTTAAGCGTATAGGAACATTCTTTCACTGGCACACTTAATTATAAGAACTAGTAATTACTTTCAGAAGATAGGCACCAACTGAATTGATTTAGTCTAACAAATTCCCATGGAAAAGAGCAGGAAAACTGGGTCCTAGACTGATTATGACTGCTATTGCATAAGGGATAAGCTTTCCTCTTTCTATTGATGGTAGTCTGTATCATAAAGAATAAAATTCTGAGGCTAGGAGAACTTAGCTTTAGCATGCACTTTTCACACTGTGAAAAGCAATGAACTCATATTTGTGGGCATGTCTATTTCATATACATAGCACAGAAACCCATCAGTTTCAACCTTTTGAAGAGTTTGCAAGAAAAAGAATGATTTAAGAGTCTCAGTTTTGCATCTAAGTATCGAGAATCTCTGATTTCTTTAAAGAGAGTGAAATTCAGTAATTGAAGCGGAAAAGTGGGCTTCAAATTTCTTTTCTGATGTAGTGAGACTGCACTGTAATGCTCAGTACACCACAGCTCCTAGGTGTGCACATTGTGAACCAGACGCTTTCAGACATATGGAATGCATAAATCTGAGCTGAATATGAGTTCTTCCTGCATGTCTTCTTCCCAAATGCTTTCTGAACATAAGGACTATCTCAAGATGAATTACTTTTTCCTCCCTTCCTAATCACTTCTATAGTCTTACTGAGCTCAACGTGTCAGAAAAATAGACGGGCTAAAAGGAACAATCACAAATAAACCAAAAACTCCACAGATTTGTGAACTGTCTAGACTTTCCATCTCTAGAAGTCATTCTACGGCTAATGTGCCTGATATTTTTCCTGCTCTGGCACTGGCATACTAACCCTTTCTCATGTCCCCAGGGGTGTTTGCGTTCTCAAAGACTTGGTAGATCTTCAAGGTCCACACTTAACAAGCTGTGCTGAAGGCTTTTGACATTGCAATTCATCAGATGATCAAAGTCTTCATTTGAAGCACTCTGAGAACTACTCATATAGTGACAGGTATTCAACAAATTCTTCCCGTGTCAAGTGTGCACTGTAACCACAGAACTCATGAAAAAAAAGGAGAGATACTCATCCCAGGGAAATTTTATGATCATACTTTGGTACAAGTCTCTAGCCCCACTTTAAAAGAGATTGAGGTCCCAGTTGAAGATAGGCACCTCTGGCAGTCTCAGAAAAGGTTTTTAGTTTCTTGGAAATAAGAAAAATTATTTCTATCACGAGAATTTCTTCTCTGCTTTCCTGTGGTTAATTCGTAAGTGTCTCAGTGGTAAAAAGTAAGGCTCCCATGCTTGTATCTAATTCCTGAGAAGTCCTCAGGGAGGGATGCAATGTACCTAAAAGCTAGGTTTTGCTACCACAAATTCCTCTGGGAATCTTAACCTTAATGTCTGCTGCTGCCCGTTTCATGACACATCTTTTTGGAGATTCTCTGGATGTCAGTGGAACTTGTCCCTAGACAGCCTGGCAAACCACCAGAGAAAAGCTCTGTCTTGTGCCTTTCTTCAAGTTCGCAGTATCAAGTTCATGACAAGTCATCCCAGAATTAAAAACAATTATCCTTATTGCATGATATTTATTACAGTGGGAAAACAAACGTGTAAATGCCAAACAATTTCCAGCAGAACAAAGTACAAGTCATGACCTGTTTCGGTTTGGGAGCACATTTGAACTATCCATTTGCAGTGCATAAATTGCAAATCTCTGATGTGGTATTGACTAATATAACCAAGCAGCTTTTGTAGCACTCTAATATTTCAGGCACAGCTGAGCTTTACTGAATTTTCTCAAGTATTCAAAAAATTACTGAAAGCCTGAATGAATGCAAAGTAGCACAAGCATTCCCCATCAGATGGCTACCAACAGTGTGACAGATATATTAAGCAGAGATAATTACTGCTTATAATCCAAGAGACAGGATTTTTTTTGGTGCATATGTTTGCTCATGCAATGATTACCATGTATAAGAACGAGTATACAAGGCAATAACAGATTTCTTCCCTTTGGGAATATTTGTGAGTCATATTACAATAAAAAAATTAGTTCTTTTTGCACATGTACATAAAAATGGCACTTATTATGTAAATTCAGTCTGCCCAGGCATTAACTTACCTCTGTTACTGAAAAACACTTCAGTGTAAGGCCCCCAGGTCCACAATGCGGGGGTGCAATTGAATGACTTTCCTATCACTCACATAAAAATAAATTAATTAAAATGGAAGTGATCATGAATCAAGTCTATGAAGATACTGTTATCCACATAAACTGTCTTAATATAGCCTAATTTATGCAGAAAGTCTATCTAATTACCATAGCACATTGAGATTTCTGGGATGGCACAAACATTCAAAATAAAGCAGAGTGATTATCTAATTAATGTTTAATTGTAACTACCAGTTATTGTCCATCATTGTCAAGTCTCTGGGTGCATATGCCTCCTTTTTTCTTGTCCAAACATAAAAGTTCCAAAGACTTACAAAAGGGTTTGGGATTTTTGGAGGAGTTTTTTTGGTTTGTTTTTTTTAAGAACACAAAAAAAGGCAAGCTCAGAGAAAAAGAAAAACCTTCTTTGTTCTGCTAATCCACAATTTAGGGATGTCCCAGATATTCGGCTTCAACTTGTCTTTGGAGTAGAGCTGTGCTTTCAAATTTTTAAATTACTCTCCCACAGGATTATTTTGTTCCTTCGCTAAGAATTTCAAAATAAATTTGAACCTTTTCTATTTATTTTTAAAATGTGATGTACTTGTTTACTCTAATTAGAACAACTTGGCACTGTAATATACATGAAATATGAAGCTAGTGCTTCATAACAAACCAAATATTATGAAACAGTAACTTAAATAACTTGGTAGAATCATCTAATATATATATATATATAATTTCATTGATTTTTTTAATTGCTTGGTTTTATTTTAATTATTATCAAATATTTTATAAGGGAGAATGTGAAAGCAATTTTGGTTTAACATGTTATAAAATAAATCTAGTCTGGTTTTATTTAATTAATTAACTCACTATAGTTAATAACATCAGTGGCTGAGCCACAACTCTTGAGACAAGTGGTGAAAAAGAAATCCATGAAACAAAAGTAGAATTCAAGGTTCTATTCCTGGCAAGATCTTGCTGGTTAATATTAATGCTTCCCAGGTGTGCAAAGACTTATCTGTTATAAATGCCTGGATACAGCTGAGCTGCTGAACAGCGCTCTGAGGCCTGTACTGTAGGAGGATTCAAAAACTGTGTTTTCCTCCAACCTAGTCAGGCAGATAAGAAACGCCCTGCACAGATTTGCAGTTAGCACCAAACTGAGGACGTGGTGGGTCACCACCTCATTTTAAGACTGTGCCAAGAATGCACGCTTCAGTTGAAGGAGGTAGAGGCTTAACCCACTTCTCCTTGACAATGTTCAAATCCATTGCTCCATTCCATCAGAAGGAAAGCCCAACACATAAGCCCATCAGCTCTTCTAAATTGGGGTATTTTCCATACCCCTATCATTATGTCTCACTCAGGTACAGCTGTTGGCTTGATTTCTGGGGTGTCTACCCAAAGAGACCTCATGCTCACACAACTTGCTGCATAGTCAGATCAAAAGTCCCTCTAGCACAGAAGTCTTCTTGCCATGCTAGCCATGAACTGATATTATGAGAAAAGTAACACAAAAGGTGTGGCTTTTCTTTAATACTTTCCCCACTCCAACTATTTTTGACATAATAAAATTAACATAGACATTTACCACCTTTTAGACCACAGTTAGGGCCATCACTTTTGTGACTATAGATTTCTTAAAGAAAAAATTACATAATTTAAAAAATATACCTTACAGAGTTAAGCCATTAAATCACTAGAAAATAAAATCCCAAGGGTTCAGTGAGCCACTCTTGAATATGTACATTCTGATATGTTTACATCCATGCAGCAGTGCAAAATGAGTGACAAATGGAAGCAAGCAGTAATTATTCCTCTCAATAAAGGAGTAGCTTGAAGTACATTAATAATTACTGAACCATCTAACATTTTACCTACATCAGGTAAATTATGAGCAAGGCAAATTACAAGGATGTCTCCTCTATAATAAAGAAGAATATTTTGTGACAGTGTTTATTATTATCAAAATCATCTTCATTGAACAACCGCGCTAGTGAAAAATTATATTTATATTGGTATTGATCACAGTTATTATTAACCATGACAACAGTAATATTATTAGTATTAATCACAGCTATTGTTATGCATTTGGATGGTACTTGGCAAACACACACTTAAATACCTTGAACAAGTTTTTTTCTTTAATAAATTCAATAATATTCAACATAATCTGTTTGGTATCTACCCTAATGAACTCAAAATCAGAGTAAGCAAGAGAAAAACCAAATACAGAGTGATAATTTAGGTAACAGATTATCTGAGGAACTACTGGGGAGAATGGGAAATTAGGAAGAACTCCTGAAAGAATTTTGAGATTTAATAGAGAACTAGAAGAAAATAAAAAAGCTCAGAAATAAAAAAATAAAAAACAATAAGAATTACAGAGGCAAGAGAATAGAGAATGGTAGGAGCAACAAAAACAAAACAGGAAGAAAAGGAGAAAAAAGAGACTAGGTAGGGATATGAAGGTGATAATTTGCCATGTCAGCTAGCCAGAAGTGTAAACACTTAGCCCCCGCAAATGGTGGGTACTTTTAGCTCATTCATTCGTTCCCTGGTGCATTCACTATCGGTTGAACACACAGACATACAAGATGTGGACCTGCAGCAACTTGTAATTGCTGATTAGCTGTCCTGCATCTTGCATGTATGTCTGACCTTTCAGATGCTTCGGGTGACCCTTCATGCTGCTGATAACCCTGGATGACACAGCACGGACTGTGTGGCCATACGCTGGGCAATCAATTCAGCAAGTTAACATGTGGCTAAGATAACACCTACCAATTTCTCCACTGTGGACAGGTTAAATGCCTTATTTAACCAAGGAACAAACATAGCATGTTCAAAGAAAACATTTGTTTTCCTCAGTTTGGCACAAGTTTTAGAATATACTTCCTCTGCAATTTTATATTCCCACCCTATAGAATTAGAAAACTCTAAAGTATGCTATATTGGAAGGGATTTCTTGAGGCCATCCCACTCCTGCTCAAAGCAAGGCAAATTAAGCAGGTGGCTAAGGGCCATATTCAGTGAGGATTTGAGTATCTCCATAGATGGAGAATCCACAACCCCTCTGTGCAGCCTGTTCCAGTATTTGACCATTCTCACAATAAGAAATTTTCCTTATCTCTAATAATATTTTTCAGTATTCCAACTTGTGTCCAGTGCCCCTACTGTACATCTCTGAGAAGAGCTTACCCCATACTCTCTGTTCTCTGCTATGAGGAAGTTATAGGCTACAGCAAGGTCTCCTCATGACTTGTTCTTCTCAAGGCTGAATAGATTCAGCCCTCACAGTCGCTCCTTGTACTCCAAGTGCTCAAGTCCCCTCACTGGCTTGGTGACCTCAGTATGTCAATACTGTTCCATTTCTTGAACTGGAAAGCTCAAAACTGGAATGAAATGTAGTTTTGCGAGTGTTGAATACATGGCAATTATCACTTGCCCTGACCTGCTGCCTACACTCGTATTGTCCAGTACGAAGTTGTCCCTCTTTGATGCAAGGGAAAAGCACTGATTTCTCTTGGGCTTCCTCCCCACTGGGACCCTCAGGTTTTTTTCTACAAAACAATTCTATTCCCCACCTTCTCAGATGTAGAACTGCACTTGCCTTAGAAAACAAATGATCACCCAAACTCACCACAGAACTGGGTATTTCCAGGCAGTACTTCATAGAGCTTTGAATTGAAAACTACACTATCATGAGCAGAGTTCATAAGCAGAAAAGAGTTCTTTCTAAAGTACAATTCTAATGCTATTTAAAAAAACAATGGGGTTTTAAGCAAGTTTAAGGGAACATTTCAGCTTAGTTTTAGTAGCATAGTTAGAAATTAAACATCATAATTGATAAATGAGAACATTCATTTACTGTACACTGCCATCATTGCCAGACTTTCATATCTGTATAAATAAAACTCAAAAAAAAGTGAAGAATTTAGGTGCCTCCCAAACAAAATCTTGAGAGAAAAAAAAACATTAGAGGAAAAAAACCAAGTATATTACCTTACCTTGCACGTGACTAAAACTCCCAGGCCTCTCTGAGTCATCTCTTGCTTGCTCTACTCACAAGACTCAAGATTCAGGTGTAATTTCTTGCAAATTCTTGAACTGGAAGTGGCATCTAAATAACACAGTAACACTAGCTTTCCAGTCTGGTTGTAGAAATACGGACCAGAAAGTATGAGTTTGAATCAGTAGACCTGCATGGCACCAATGAAGGCATGATTTTATCCACAGGTATATATCCAATATATCCATGGATATTGATGACTTTGTGCTAGCATGACCTAGACCATGGGCTTTGGAAGAGAATGGTTAGGCAGCCAAACTTCATGTAAGGAGATACTTGATTTTAAGAAGCATAGAGAGACATGGAAAATACTTGAGGTGCAATATGCAGCTATAGAAGCATAGAATAGTTTTGGTTGGAAGGGACATTTAAAGATCACCTAGACTAACACCCCTGCAATAAGAAGGGACAACTTCAACCGGATCAGGTTGCTCAGAGCTCCATCCAACCTGACCCTGAATGTTTCAGCGATGGGACATCTATCACATCTCTGCACAACTTGGTCCAGTGTCTCACTACCCTCACCCTAAAAAAATTGATTCCTTATATCTCATCCAAATCTACTCTCTTTTCATTTAAAACCATTACCATTTGTCATATTACTACAGACTCTGATAAAAGGGTTGTCCCCCTCTTTCTCATAAGCAGCCTCCAAGTACTGAAAGGCTACAAAAAGGTCTTCTCAAAGCCTTCTCTTCTCCAGGCTGAACAACCCCAGCTGTCTTAGCCTGGTCTCATAGTAGAGATGTTCCATCCTTCTGACCATTTTTGTAGCCCTCCTTTGGACTCACTCCAACAGGTTGATGTCCTTCCTGTGCTGGTGACCCCAGAGCTGGATGCAGCACTCCAGGATGGGTCTCAACACAGTGCAGTAAAGGGCCAGAATCACCTGCCTTGGCCTGCTGGCCATGCTTCTTTCTATGCAGCCCAGGATTTGATTGGCTTTTTGGGTTACAAAAACACATTGCCAGCTCATGCCCAGTTTTTCATCTACCAGTATCACCAAGTCCTCAGTAGGGCTTCTCTCAGTCCATTCATCTCTCAAGCTGTACTGATGCCAGTGTTAGACTGACACAGGTGCAAGACTTCTCAAGCTTTTCCAGGTCTCAATCAGGTCCCAGGTTCTATATGTGGGTGAATATGTGAAAAAATACAAATTCAAGCTTAGAAATTTTAGAAGACAAATAGTCATTTCAGAAGATATTCTGAACTCCATAAGCTGTAAGCTTTTATATATTTCTAAGGCCACCCAGCCCTGAAACTGTAAAGATCAATAGATCTTGACTGAGTTATAAATTCACAAAGGTTGTGCACTTATGAGCCATGCAGTTCTTCTATGAGGAGTTAGCATGAGCTATTGCAACTCCTGAACCAACAGTATAGTGGAAATAACAATAAATGTTCTCCCAGCACAAGTTTTTTCCTTTCCCGTTGATGTGCATTTATTGTAAAAACTTTTGAAGGTCTCCAGCTGGGAACTAATATTATTCCCCTTATGCCCATCAATTCCCTATAGTATATTTACACTGTTCAACATTTTTAACACAGCAGTTTTGCCTAAACTGTGACAGTATCATAGCTGACCATTCCAAAGAGTCATAGAAAAGTGTAAGAATTTCTTTGTCAAAGAATAACAGTTTCTAGAGTGATATATATATATCACAAAAAGGGCAAAAGTATGGTGTAGTCCTTATACCTTCCAAGAATCCAAATGCTAAACTGGATGTAACACCTTTTGGCCCAGCATGAGTGAGACATTATTTACTAAGCCAACAACAGATAAAAGCAAATGGTCATGTTCTCAGTTCCAAGCCTGACCGTGAGTAAAAATGTGGAAGGCACAGTCATTCATCCACCTACTACGATTAAATCACCGGATAAAATATCACTGTTATTTATTTCTATGGTGCCTTAGCTTTTATTACAGCCAGTGAAAAGAGAGCTCTCAGAGCTCAGTCTAAAGAAGACCTGTTCATCTGCCCAGAGGAAGAGCTGCTTCAGCTGCACTACCTGTATTAATTAGATCCCCCTTAACTGTATAATACGTAGATCACATATAGATATCTGCACTGCAGAGTCTTTATAGTCAGGAGTCTGAACCTGGAACTGAACTCTAAGTTTTTTCTTCTCTCATTAATTTTTTCTAAGAATCAAACTCCAATTTGTTGGCACTCTCCTACATAAAAATGTTACCATATGGAATCCAGTTGACATTTAAGCAATGGATTACAGTTGGATTCACCTCAATTTTAAGTTTATGATACTTAGATGTCAACAGATGAGAGATTCACTGTAGACTCTCTTAGTACTCTTATAGCACCATTCCCCTGATCTGTTTTAGAGAAACATTTTAGGATGAGAATAATTCTATTTATTTCTTACATTATTAGTAAGAGAGTTTAGGATAAATAGTCAAACCTGGCCACCTATAGCCTGCCAATCACAAATATCAAATGGCACAGACACACTGTAAACATTTCCTCTGCTCTCTGAGAACATATGAAGCTTGGAGAGCAAGGTCATGTAATGAACCTATGTCTTCAATATACAGCCCACAAAAGAGCTAATTGTAGTGTCATTATCTGGTTCATAGCTGAGCATAGCTAACCTGCAGCTTCCTGAGGATTTAACTGAGTGATCAAAGTGGGATCAAGTGATCAAGTCTGGATTTTCCTACTAGTGCTTAAGCATAAGCCAAGCGGAGCAGTACTGTGAAATATTGAATAAGATACAGTTAGACACGTCTTGTGTCCTTGATAAGAGCTTTCACACACAGTCCTTTAGTTCAGTAGCCAAGCAAATTGAAGCTAAACCCCTTAATTTTCAAGTATTGGAGCATAAATCTAATTAGGAAAGGGCAATACTCTCCCTCATGACAAAAAAATCTAGAAAGCAAACTCACAGTCAACAGATCTTAATGCAGGCAACTCGGCACCTCGGAGTTGCTGAGGAGACTGACAGAAGTTTTCTCCAAAGTGTCCTTTGTGAGAGTTGTCACTTTGTCTGTTGTCAGCTCTAAGCATTGTGTAACTGCACGTGCTACTCCTGGTGGGGGGGAAATGCGCCAACTGAAAACATAATTTCTTCCAAGTCTCACAGCTGCTTTATTTCAGAAAATCAAAGAGGAAAAGGTCTCCTTGAAAGCTACAGTGTAGAGAGAAATGCAAGTGTCCAGCAGGCATGGTTGCATCAGAGAGAGGCCAGAAAGATATAATCTGGAAAGCTGATCAGAGACTTGCCTAGAAGTGCGAAAGCTGCCGGACACTACTTTCGGCTGCGCCCACATTGCAGTGGGCACAGCTGATAACGGCATCAAAGACAAACTTCACAGCATCCTGACTCTGTTCCTAGGCCAAGTCCCAAATGTGGATCACAGCAAAGCCTGGAGGCAATTTTGGCAACAAGTTGAAAATTGTCCCTACAGGCTGACACCAGCTGAGTATTGCCAGCCTGTACAGCATGCCTGCTACTTTTTCTCCATCTTTGATGTGCACCTTATGCTGAGTACTTCAGGGTTTTGGTAGGGAAGTGAAACAGAGGAAGCATGACAGAAAAGCCACCACAATTCACCATGCATGGTCAACAGTCATGGCACCAAATGCACATTTAATGCTTTTTACTTAAAAAGTGCAGCAAGATAAGTGGATTCCCACTACACATGTGATCAAATTGTATTTTGCTATGTTTATGTCTTTGATGTCTCTGTCTTTTATGTCTTTGATTCTTGTTACAGGGTGAGGATGTCCAACATAATGTTTTTAAACACTTAATGCATTGTGAGAGGCAGGAAAAAATTTGGGCTAGGGATATTTATTTGGGAAGAGAATGTGAAGATCTGTGAATAAGTGGTATTTTTCAACCCACATCTTACGCCTCCCCTTCAGCTGTTGAGTTGCTTGTTGTTTAACAAAACAGCAACACTATCAGGACCTGAAATGGTGTCAACGGGCATAGATTAGTAAAAAATATAACATTTGATAAAGTAAAAGAAAAATAACTACCCCTGATATTCTACTCTAAAAACTTACTCCATGGGTATTTTATCCTCTTCCAATGCACCTGCTTTGACCTTTTGCTTCTGAATAAAAGCAAGAAATTAGATCTGAAAGATTCCTAGGCCATTGTCTTACAAATATACAGCAAATACCGTTATATTTACTCCTCAGCAAATTCTCCTCAGCAAATGCCGTTATATTTACTATGCTATAGGCTTGACTTTTGTTCAGGAATGACCCAGTCTTTAACCACAACTTTATTATTTACTCCATTCTGGAAAAAGAATAAATAACTGCTTTTGCGAGAACAGCAAAGCAATCACAAGTGGTTGAGACAACTTCCTTTTAAATATGTTTAAATTAGAATTTGAAATATTTTTACAAAACTCTCACATGTATTAGTAAGAGCACATTTCTTAGGTCTGATATGTTAGATTAATAAGGGATTTCCTTAAAACTAATGTTTTCAAGGAGAAATTAATCTCCTTTTTATTTTACCTGAGCAAACTATTCAGTCATATGATCCCTTGTATATTTCCACTTAAATCAGTATTTAGTTATATCTTTGAACTCAGATATTAGTGTCAGAAAAGTATAACTCAAACTGACCATACCTCTCCAGTGAAAGACATGTAATATTGCTCATTAATTTGAGAGGACTATCTGCTCATTTTTAGATTATTAAATTAGAATAAGGATTGTCTAACACCAACCTTCTTTTTTAATAACTTGAGATAATAGTCACATAATTTGAAGATAAAGTGGATCACTCTCTTTTGTCAGTATAAATCACTGTGACTTATACATTTTTTTCCAAGAGAAAAATTATGCACAAAAAGACCCTTGCCATAGCTCTCTGAAAAATCTAGTTCAAATTCCTGGAGCCTTTTTTCTTTGTAGTGTTTATCACCTTGATTGCTATAGAATAGTATCTCTCAAGAGTACCCTGTATGTACTATTTGGCCCAGTGACTCCTACAGGGGGTTTAAAAGTATACTGCAATTAGCAAATTAAATTCTGTCTTAATAAATGCAAAATTATGCCCATGGGGGAAAATCAGTCTTAAACTGCATGAAGTACGATGAGTTCTGAACTAGTTAATTACCACTGAGGAAAAAATCTCTGCACTACAATGGATAATATCAGAAAATTACCTGTAGCTATCACACAGGAAAGCAAAATGATAAAAATTATGAGGAAAGGAAGAGATAACACATCAAACAAATATGTTATTTCACCATTCAATTCTGTGATGCACTTGCATCTTGCAAATCATATGTAGTTCTAGTTCTCACATCTCAGAAAGGAACATAGTAACTCTAGAAGATTCAGGAAGAAAGCTGAAAATTTTGTCAGACAGTTGTGGTGGGTTGTCCTGGTCAGCAGCTAAGCACCTGCTAGGTCACTCACTCACCACCACCTCCAGTGGGATCAAGGAGAAAATCTGAGCAGCAAAAGCTGAGATAGAACGGACCAAGACAGTTTAACAGATGAAGCAAAGCCGCACACACAAAATAAGAAATTCACCTACAAAAGAGTGTTCAGCCATCTTCAGGAAAGCAGAATCTCTGCACACTTAATGGTTACTTGAGAAAACGAACTCCATAGCCGTGAACTCATTCTTTCCCAAGCTTTTTATCACTGACCATGATGCCAAATGTATGGAACATCCGTTTGGTCAGCTGGAATCAGTTGTCCTGGCTGTGTCCCTTCACAGTGTCTTGTGCATACCCAGCCTCCTCACTGCTGGGATGGGGTGAGAGGCAGAAAAGGCTTTGACTGTGCAAGCACTGCTTAGCAGTAGCTAAATCATCCCTGTGTTATCAGCCCTGTTTAGATCACAAATTCACAGCACCACACATGCTGCTGTGGGGAAAAATCATCACTAGCTCAGTCATATCCAATTAAAAAAAGGTCCAGTATAGGAAATAATCAAATAAACTAGATCATCAAGTTTAATGATCAAGAAGATGATTCAAAATAAATAAAAGAGGAATGCTTTCATACAGTATGTATTTAACATAATTAATTAGTTGTCACAAGTTTCGGTGGGTTCCAAACTTTACATCTGTTTACAAAGCAATTTAAAAAGAATAAAAAAAGAAATACAAGTCCAGTAGTAGTCAGTAAATGCAACTGCCACTTGTTCAGGTACAGATTTCCCTATGCTTACAGGTCTGCACAGGCAAATGGAGCATACATGAGAAGAACTCCCACATAATCTACATATTCATATATTGTCACAAAGGTATCTACTTTTGAATTATTTGGATAAAAGACTCCTTCCACTTTTGCATACTGAAGATTTGAGTTTCCTTTAAAATGTGAAAGAAGAATAATTTGTAAAAAGGAATCCAGAGATGTCCATTTCAATGACCTTTTAAAACAAATAAGGATGTTTTCTTTCTCACCTGCTTATCCCATTAGTCTGCAAACCGATCCAGAGACAAGAGAAAACACATTTATGCCATTCCATGTCTATCTCATTCTTCTTCGTCTCCCTCCCTTTCTCTTGAAAATTATTAGCTTGCTATCATTTTTATTTTCACATAGTTACATAGTTACCTGGAGCTAATAAGAATCATGCTCTTGCAAGGGCCCAGATGACAAAGGGCATATGAGTTCCCTGTACAGAAGCATATGACATTGATGCAGTGGACTGCAAATAACATTGAAAAGTTCAAAGTGAGTGAACTGAAAAATATCTTAAATTTCTTTCTGATCTGGTGATTTCAGCAGTTACATGTAACAGGGAAAACACAAACAGTAAAGCTCTTAGTCTCATAGAAGTCAATGCTAATTAATTCATGGAAGTCCTATGACCTATATTAAGCAGGACATCAAACAGTGACTTCTGACCTTAAAATATTTGAAGTTCATGGCCATGTTTTATTTTTATAAATTAAATTGATGTGATTGTTTTGTCTCACACTCAGTTTCATCACAGATCTGATTACAGCTACAGCCCCTAAATACAGTTAATATATTCCCTTTTGAGTGAATTTTTAGCTGCCTGAAGTCCATCTATATTGACCTTGTTACTGATGGCACAGATAGAACCCTGGTTACTAGGGCAAGTTTGGGAACTGGTTCATATCAAGGCTCTTTGTATAATGCAATCTCCCACAACAAACTACTCTTTCTTCCATACCCAGATTTCTACTGCTCAGTTTGCTGCTTGGAATCCATGATTGAATTAATGTGTGTGCTGTGGAGATTATTGGCAGAGCTGTGTCTCTGAAGGAAAACAAAAAGTAAACCAACTTGACAGTGTTATATGCAACTACTGAAATCCCATTCCTACCCAGGCTAAGAAGGTCTTACTGATTTTAATAAAGGAAGTCAACTATCTGATTGCTAGGGATCATTTGAGAGATCTTAATACTACTGACTTACGAACACAAGGTCATTGGTTTAAGCACAGTCTTGAGTAATAATGACCAAAAAACACTGCATTGAATGCTATTTTTTTAAACCAATATACTAACTGTGGTTACTAATCCTGTTCCATGCAAAGGACTGGCCATATCCCATAAACAAACATAAATCAGCATACACATCAAAAAATTAATCACTTTATTCAGTTGTCTCCCCTCTCCAGATTAGGCATAAAAGATATTCTCAGGAGACCCCGCTTTCAATGCTGCAGTCATATCTGGATCCTCAGAAAAGGAAGGACATCAACCTTTTGGAATGAATCCAGAGGGGCACCAAGATGATCAGAGGGATGGAGCAGGTCCCCTATGGATGACAGGATGAGAAAGTTGGGTTGACCAGTGTGGAGAAGAGAAGGCTCTGGTGAGAGGTTAGAGCAGACTTCCAGTACCTAAAAGGGACTTACAAGAGAGCTTGAGAGGGAATTTGGACAAGTGAATATAGTGACAGGATAAGGAGGAACTGAAAGAGAGTAAGTTTAGACTAGATATTAGGAGGAATTTTTTTACTGTGAGGGTGGTGAGGCACTGGAACAGGTTGCACAGAGAACTCATGGATGCCCCATCCCTGGAAGTGTTCAAGGCCAGGCTGGATGGGGCTTTGAGCAACCTGAATTAGTGGAAGATGTACCCTCACCATGGCAGGGGTGCTGGAACTAGATGGCCTCTTAGGTCCCTTCTAACCCAAACCATTCTAAGATTCTGTGGTGTTCTAGAAAAACCCAGCTAATCATAATTGTTACTTTATCCTCAGTACAGAAAATATCCTCTTTCTTTTTACTGTTAAGGCAGTGGTTTCCTAAAACATTAAATGTATTTTAAAATAAGTTGACACCAAGTGTTTTGAGGAGAACTCAGTATTAATGCAAATATTATATTGTTTACTTTATTTTTAGCTCCTCACATATTTAAATGTTTCCCCTCTATTTAATTCTTATCTAGGTCAATGTAAAGTAAATCATACAGAATTTATTCTCTCTACCTGATAATTTCCAGTTAATATTAATGCTTCAGCATATAGAACCACAGAAATAAAGGCCAAAAGGGACCTGTTAGGTCATTTAAACTGACTGTCTGCATATGAATGGTGATTATATTTCATCTAGTTCTTTTCAAAACTGAACAAAAAGTTTGCATATGACTATGGCATATCTTCTTGAAAAGTCTTAATCTGAGGCAATGAAAACATAGTTCATGCTGTTTCTCTCCCCTCTGTAGCTGGCAATCCTGACCATCAGATTGTTGCTATGTTCTTCAACATAGGGTTATCATCCTTTGCACAGCTACAGAGCAACATGTGGAAAGTATCTATAGCCTCCCATGTGACAGGTAGAAACAGCTGATTTGATCCCCTCAGGTACTACAGACAAATGAGTCTCTTGTTCTCTTGATATTTGTTATCATTATATATGTTTGTTAGTGAATCAGAATGCTACTGTTTCTGCCACTCCAAAAAGGTGGAGTTTTAAATAAAGATTATAAGCTTTGCATTATCCTCGTTTACCTGTGGCTCTTCGTAGACAAAGTTATGTTCTTGCATTGTTACTGGGATACGCAGCACGTGGGGTGGCATTTGGAGATTGTCCCTGTGCTTGGTGTTTAGTGGCTCTCTAGGGAAAGTTTTCCCATTAGAAAGTTGACTTTAAGCTACAATTTGTTCAAGGTGCTGACTGGGTGGATTTTTTTCCAAAGTGCTTCAGACAGTGTGCACAGGGAGGTGTGTTAATACGGGATGTGGGACTCTGGAGGACCATGTCCATAACACTTAGACATTCCTTAGGTAAACTTGAAGACCCACAACCCTGTCCTGGGTCTTGCACAGTGAGCCTTTGCAGTTCTGCACTTTTGTGTGCAGGACACACACATTTAAAACTATTTTTGGACTAGGAAGAATTCAAACCTGAAGGTATTTGGTGTCATCCTGACAAGTCAGTGCCTACACTAACATTTTCTCTTCCAGTCCTTTCAAGTAAAATTAGCTAATTCAGCAAAAGTTCAGTTTTGACAGTACAACTGTTTGTATAATGGAAGTTTCTGCTGTCAGCCAAAGATCACATCCTTGATGATGATCACTATGCTGGCAGATGCTGCTATAACAGACAGAATAAATTGCATACACTGTGAAGAGCTTTGACAAGCGTAAATAGTCTGGGCCTAAATGTCTGTATTGCAATTGAAAGAGTACTTGGGCTTGAAAAGCATTTAAACATTTTCAAAAATATTACCTGGTATCTCATGACAAAGTGTTTTGGTTTAACTCCAACTGCCAACTAAGCATCACACAACTGTTCACCGACTCCTCATGCATCAAAATGAGAGAGAAAATGAGAAAAGCAAAAGTGAGAAAACTTACAGGTTAAGATAAAGGCAGTTCAATAGGTAAAGCAAAGCTTTTGCTTTTTGCACAAGCAAAACAAGGAATTCATTCACCACTTCCTATGGGCAGGGGCAGGGACAGGGTGTTGAGCCATTCCCAGGAAAGCAGAACTCCATCATGTGCAACAGTATTTTGGGAAGACAAATGCCATCACTCCAATATCTCACCTTTCCTTCTTCTACCCCCAGCTCTATATGCTGAACATGATGCCATATGGTCTGGAATTTCCATTTGGGCACTTGGGGTCAGCTCTCCTGGCTGTGTCCTCTCCCAGCTTCTTGTGCACACCCAGCCTCCTCATTGCTGAGGTGGGGTGAAAAAAAGAAAAGGCCTTGAGTGCTCAGCAGTAACTAAAACATCGCTATGATATCAACACAGTTTTGGTCACAAATTCATAACACAGCTTCATACCAGCTACTCTGAAGGCACTTAACTCTATGCCAGCCAAAACCAGCACACAAACAATGAAAAACTTCTAACATTACATTTTCATTTTAATGACTCATAAGAATATTTCAATTGATTTTTTTCTGATTGATTTTCAGCCTTATCTGAACAGATACTCCTACTTGGGTAAAAAGCCAGGGCTTCATTTTTCTACTGCCCCGCAGCATTCGCTGATCCTGCTGGTGATTTATAGCTGTGCAAACTGTAAGCACAAAGGTAGCCACAACACTTGCCATTTTCACCTGTATCAGCTACCATAAATAACAGTGTCAAAAGGTAAGTAATAAAGAATCCCAAGCGCCGTGCCCTTCCTTACCGAATGGCAGAATAAACATATTTTGTCTTGAATGTTCTCCTAAATTTGGGAACTCTTCTGTTCATTCTAATAACTCCAAAACTCCCTGGAGTCAAACATTATGAGTCTCACAGAATTTTGTAATTTCATGTAACACAGAAATTATTGACTGCTTTTCCCTCAATGAGGTTCTTCTCTCCTCTGGTTTTATTACCGTTTGATCCTAGCTATTTAATGGACCTGGCGTTTGTTACACATGGAGGAACAGACCTCTAAGGCAGCACTTGCTTTACTGATTCTACAAAAGCAAAGGAGGAAAAAATGTGACTTATCACATAGACCCAGCAGACAATATAAACACAAGATCACATCCAGCCAACACATTCTCTTTACTTCTGGAAAAAGCTATAGGCAAGCATCTGGGAGACATTAAAGGATAAACACTTTATTAGTGCATACTGCTATGTATACATTCCATGGCCTTACCACTTTATGATGTTATCAAATAAAATGTCACAAGCAGAGCTAGTTTGGTACTTGGCCAAAAGAACCCCAAGGAGACCACAGCTACTGTGGGAAGTGATGTTAGCAATTCATAGCATGGCATTTTTCTTTGAGCAAGCAACTGAGTGTAATAAAAAGGGTGACGGCTTGCAAATTGTCATCCATATATGAGGCAAAAATTGGTTTCTGAGAACTTATTCAAAGTAAGAGGTTTAGCTTGTCACCAGCTTTGCTAATTATTTTCTGCCTATGCAAATATTCACAACTTTTCAAGCAGTTATAATTTCATATCAGTTCTGATCAAGCCTGTCATGTGCAGTTGGATCAAATTAGTAAAAATCATGAAAAAAATTAATGGTAATGCTTTTTGGTGAGCTGAATTCATTAAATATTTTGCTGATGCATAGTGGAATCCTTTTCAAAATTAATAAAATACAGAAGATTTGAGTGGCAGATTACTTTCAGCAAAATTTTGATCACATAAAGGAAAAATAAGCCAGTATATATATATTCTCATATAGTATTGCAATATTTTTGACAAAGATTTTTTTTTTAATAATTAAATTTGCTTCAATCAAAAACATTCTGCTTGATCATATAGAAATTTTGGAGAAGGGAAGTTGACTTCACTGAAAAATGTCAACTGTTCTTTTTTTTACCCCCAATTTATATACTGAAAGTTACTGGTATGATGATCCCAGTCTTTTATACAGTTACCCAAGAACTAAAGTATTCACCCAGTATATGCAAGATCAAAGTTCCAGATCTTTCCTTGATTCTTGATATCTGGGCCCACTGTTCAGATAAATGCTTTTATTTTTGCTTTTTGGAATATTCTGCAAAGGGCTGTGTTCACTTTCTCCCATGTATGACATGAAACTGTGTCAGTGGTAATTGCATATAGCCAGGAGCCGATATCACCCTGACAGGGGAATTTCTAGTCTGAGAGCCACTTTTTAAGAGATCTCCCTTAACATCTCGCCATAGAAGTAAATAGAGAAACCTCCACAGAGTAATTAATTCCACCCACTAAGTAGGAAAGGGCTCATCCTAATAGACTTAACTGTGTATGATGGAAAGACAGGATACAGTTCACCTACATTTCATTGTCTAAACACATATATCAACAAATAAGCTAGGAATTGGGTTCCCATTTAGGTCAAAGGAAATCATAGCCAAGACAGAAAATGAACCTGTAGTTTGGTAATGAGCGAATTAAAGTAGACAAACAATTATTTTACATTGTTTTAAAATACATCCCAAACATAATGATATAAGAACTTAAAAAAAAATCTACCTGAAGTATGTTAACCTTTACATTTTAGCAAAAAAAGAGAAGAATCTTTGTTTGCTTCCAATCAGACTAATTCTTTGATTACAAAACTGAAAATCAATTACTTATCAACTACTGTTCTTGAAAATAATTTATCTCCAAGATCTCCCATTTACACATTATTTGCACCAATTCACTCAAAAGACTTTTGTGGTTTAGTTTCAAGATCTTCAACTTTGAATCTATTTGCAAAGGTAATTTTGGTGAAATTCTTGCTATTCTTTAATGCTTCATTGCTAATTGCTATGGATTCATTTCTTACAATTGACTCAAAAGAAAAATGAAACGTTGCAATGAGGTTTTTTTTAACTTTCATTTTCTTCAAGAGATTGTAAGCACAGACTAATCTGATGCAGTGCTTTATATGCATAGTGGAAGTAAATGACAGCTTGCTAAGGCACGTTATGATGGATTTGAGCTGCATTTGAATTTGGATTTTTTTATTAGTTTGTTCAGTGACATGTTAGCAAAAAAAGATGAAAATAGAACTGTGAGATGAAAGTCTGACTTAATGCCATCCTTTCTACCAACTACTTAAAGGATAAATCAGAACATTCTTATTGGATAGTATTTCTTTATAACTATATAAATGAAATAAACAGTCTCTTTAAAAGCAATATGACAGAACAAACCTCAGCCTTGATGAGAAACATGTTGATCTTACTGAGCACATTTCACTTCATATTACTTGTGGTTCTATTAAAGACAGTAATAGCTGAGTCTGATGATATCTTTTAATGCCAGCGTTATCAAAAAGAATCCTTTAACACACTTTGATTATATGGTAGCTGAGCAGTCTGTGGGTAATAGCTTTAATGGTGCCTTTTGACAGTCTTATATAACCATCTCATTTGATCAGGACATATTCCCAAAGTAAAGCAATTTATAGAAAGACCTTTCCTCCTTGTTCCAGCTTGTTTACTTTAATTAAATCACAGTTGCCTTCTCAAATTGCATTGTTTCTGTCTTAAGGATGCTTTTCATTTTTGTTGATACTTAGTAAACATCTCGGGTCTTTTATTCAGTTTCTTTTTACAGATCCTTCTTTTGACATCTTGTCACTTAGTACATTCAAAATTCTCTTTTCCTTGTCTTTTAATAGTTTACTTTCATTCTACTATTAAAATCCTTATTGTTAGTATGCCATAGAATTTAGTTCTCCACATGCATTGTTTTCTCTGTATTATCCCAGCAGAAGTTGTTACTGTACAGCTTAACTTTGTGTGTTATGTGATGACAGACTAATTTATTGTTGCTTTTATGACTTGTTGACAAATCCTATTTCCGCTTCATCATAGATAAATGCAAATAGCTTGGCCTTAATGTTTTGAAAACAAAATCGTTACAGGCTGGTAATTCAATTGCCCTGAAAAACTACTATTTTTTAAACTTTTTTTTAAGATACAAAAAGAAAAAACAAACAAAAAACCACCACAGATCAGAGCATTTGAATTTTGAATGCTTACATAACATTCTGCCTGGTTTTGTTTGCTTCTTTGCCACAGTTTATCTCAGAGGTTTGATTCTTTGCTACACTGGCTTGGACAAAGTCTTTTGTCTTACCCATTCACTATTAAGGGCTTTCCAATTTGTCTTCCTAATTCTATCAAAGAAGTTTTTTCAGAATGCAACCAAATGAGTTGCCTAGGAAGTTTCAATACTATGGTAAAAAACACCCTGTTACCAAAACACCTAATTAACCGTGTTTAAAACTCTTGAAATTATAGTCAAAATTACAAGGTTTTGATTAAGTCATAGTCAGAGAATCTTTGTGGCCTCAGTGAGATTACTACTTGATGAGCATTCAGAGGATTGGAGACCTGCTTCATGTTCTTTGTGAACAGAGAAGGGCAGGTGGGTGATGCAACCCTTGGAGGCCGCCTGGGGCAAAATGATCATGAAATAGATGGAGTTTTCAATTCTTGGAGAAGTAAGGAGGGAGCTTATCAAAACTACCACCTTGAACTTGCAAAGCAGGCCTTGGCCTGTTTCGGAGCCTGACTGAGAGTCCCTTGGGAGGCAGTCCTGAATAGCAAAGGGGCTCAAGAAGGCTGGATATTTTTCAAGAGGGAAATCTTAAAGACATGGGAGCAGCCTGTCCTCCTGTGCTGAACAATGAGCCAGAGGGGAAGACTGGCCTGGCTGACCAGAGAGCTTTGGCTGGAACTCAGGGAAAAAAGTAGAGTATATCACCTCTGTAAGAAGGGGCAGGCAACTATGGAGGACCAGAGAGATGCTATGAAGTTTTGCAGGGAGAAAGCTAAACAGGACAAAATCCAATTAAAACTTAATCTGACTACTGACAATAAAAATTGTTTCTCTAAATACATCAACAAAAAAAGGAGGTGTCCTGACCTGTATCAGAAACAGCGTGGCCAACAGGACAAAGACAGTGATTTTCCCTCTGTACTGGGCACTGGTGAGATCACACCTTGAGTCCTGTGTCCAGTTCTGGGCTCCTCACTACAAGTAGGATATTGAGGTTCTGGAGCAAGGCCAACAAGGGCAACAAAGCTTTAAAGGATCTAGAGAGTCCTGTGAGGAGCGGCTGAGGGAGCTGGGGTTGTTTAGCCCGGAGAAAAGGAGGTTCAGGGGTGACATTATCACTCTCTACTGTTACCTGAAAGGAGGCTGTAGCAAGCTAAGGGTTAATCTGTTCTCCCAAGAAACAAGCAATAAGAGGTAAGGAAATGGCCTCCAGATGCATCAAAGGGGGTTTGATGGATATTGGGAAAAATTTCTCCACTAAAAGGCATTGTAACAGACTGACCAGAGTAGTCACCATCCACGGAGACATTGAAAAGATGTGTACATGTAACACTTAAGGGATACAGTTTAATGGAATGCTAAGATTAACAGTTGGACATGATGATCTTAAAATTTCTTTCCAATCTAAATGTTTCTGTGGCAATATGATTTAGGATGCCATTTGCTGCCTATTACTGCTACTGAATCAGTACCTCTGTGCTTGAGTGGAAGCTTTGGAGGTGATCGTGAATGCCTGCAGTCTGCCACCTCCCATGGGCAGAGAATCCTCAGCTGTGAGAGACAGCAAGGCCATGTTGAAATAGTGGTGACAGAAACGTAGAATCTAAGGCCTTTCTTCAGTGCAATAACTCATGAGGCAAAGATATGTGCCAAAATGTCACCGACTTCCTTTCCTAGCAAGACCAACACCACTTACTGTTAACCCATACCATGCTCCCGCGCCTCCTCAGTTAACTTACCTCACCCACGGAGCTTCTGTATGAAAATCAGCACAGTCATAATGCTTTGTGGTCATCTAAAAGCCACTTAAAGAAGACTTCTCTACCCTAGTGATGTTCAAGTTATTTGAGGCAGAGCATATAGTAAAAGGGCAAAAGTGCTTGGACTGCCTAGACACCAAGAAAATATCCCTATAAAAGGGAGGCTACATCAAAAAAGTCCTTTTATCCATGTGTTTCTGAGGACAGCAGCCTATGGCAACAAAATCTGGCCTTAAGCAGCACAGGAACATCATTAATTTTCCTCACTAATTTCCCTTGGTATGAGTACAGCTTTAGTAAAATTTCTCTAGGTTGCCAACAAAAAAAAATCAAAACCAGTGTCATTGGTTTTTATCATATTTTTTCTTTTCCTTAAAAACCATAGGATTTACTTCTTTAATTTTACAAATGCTACACTACAGAAGAATTAATTATCTGCTGACTATTCTCTTCAACTGTTTGCAGAAAGATTTATCTCATCTAACCTTTGCTATATAAACAGTATAATCTGTTATAAGAGATCGTTTAAGCAATAGGGAAAAGACAGGTATATTCATACTATGATTCATCTCACAGACAAGCAGAACAGACATAACCTCTGCCCATGTGCTAGAGAAAAAGCCTTATCTAGATGAATTCATGATTTATAAAAAACTTTAAACGTCAGTGGTCACATCATGGTTGTACTATTGTCACCTATTGCTACAGAGCGTAGATACTCACCAAGTACCTTCGTTTTACATTCCTACAAAAGAACCAATTCTGAGGGCAAAAAAACAAACAAATAACAAGCCCTCCAAAACCCCAATATTCTGTTGCTGTAAAGGTGTAGAGAGAACATTTTCTTACTGACAATCTTCTTAAACCTTTCATACAATTAAATTGATTTATAATTGAAACGATATGAAAAATGAGTCACTCAAACCAAAATTTGCTGATGGTTGCTATCTGATTTTAAAAGGAACTACTTTAGCTTTTGTATGGGAGAGAGAACTAAGCATTTTTTCCACTGAATATAGTTGAATAGGAATCATAGCTACAAGTACATCTGCCAACAACAAAGTCTCATTATATAAAGGAGACAGATCTGTTTAGGACTCGCTTTTAAGCATTTTTCAAAAAATTGCCTTTAAATAATGGTGGACTCTTTCAGTGTTACCTCTTTAAGGCCAAATTTGCAAACATGTCTGTCTGGATCTTTATACAAACATGCACTTCAGTGCCTCTTAATAGCTTACATCTGACACTGCCAGTTTCCACCAGGAATTTTGTGACCATGCAAGTCACAAGATGCATGCAAGCAAGAGAAGCTCCTACAGCTTTCAGTAAGTAACACTGATTTTGCCGAACTGACCCTTGCAATTCCTCTGACTTTTAAAAGAATCTTTCTGAGAGTGTCACAGAATGACAGCCTTTCACCAGTCATCCCTCTAGAGATCTCCGTGCTATGATAAATCACATCAATTTTTGGTGGGATAATGTTACTTTGGATTCTTGCTTTTATGTTGGGACAACTGATTAAAACTACTGATAGACATAGAGTTAACACCCGAGGCAAAAAGACATACAGAATCAAAGCAGGACTAAGAGCTCCACATGTCAACTGCTATAAATCACTTTCTACCTGTATCTGTCACATCCTTTTTGACTTTAAAAAAAAAAAAAAAAGCTTCACCTTTGTTTCCACTTAGGGATTTTTTCCCCAAGCCCATCACATTCATGAACAAGTCAGTCAAGCCTTCCAGTTACAGAAGACAAGTACTGTAGCTGAAAAATTTTTGCAATGACAGATTAATGTCAAGAACCTTGTGTGCATTAAAAAAACCTCATAGTTGTTTTTTGCATTCATACCACAGAGACATGTATCTCCCATTTTTGATCCTGACGCTTAGAGGATTTAAAAAAACAAGGGGAAATGCCTTTATCTTTCTTCCTCTGAAATCCATTATTTAAGCTAATGGAACTATTTCTTCCACAGAGGTTACTATCTATAGCTCAGTTCTTGCTAACTGTGCCTGCTGCAGTATCTTCCATGGGATTTTAAAGAAAATACTTAACAACCTTATCTAAGTACACTCGTCTTCAGCCCAAAATTCTAGAGAAAGATTGGTGACTACTGAAGTTATTTACTTCTACTATTCTCACCATCACATCATCAAATTATTTAAATCCTAAAGCCAGCATCCTGCTTAACTTAAGAGTCCCCCTGAGGCCAGGCATTTGCACCTTAAATGCAGGTTTCCACAGAAATACAATGAAGTGGAACAGAAGGGAAAGGGTTACTCATTGCCCTGAAATGCTATGCCATGCTATGTGACAGCTTTTAAAAAGTGGAGTAGTCTTAAAGAATAGTTCAAAATTTTAGCTAGTTGAAAGCTGTTAACATAGTTTCTGGAGGACCAATCTTGGTAATAAAGTTAAATTTAGAGTAGCTTTAAAACAAGTAATTCTGTGAGAACTAAAATAATGAACCCTGGTTACTACTTACAACTGTCAAAGATATTGATAGCATCAAATATTTCAGGATTGAAATCAAAATATATATATATATATACTTTTTTAAAGATGAACAAATGAATCAGCCAGCAGATTCCCATAATTAACATGCATGCCTATGCCAAGAGTGAGCTTTATTTCTTATAAAGTTTTGTAATAAAAAAATGGAATTCGAGTGAAAATATTCTAAGTTCTTCATGTGACACATTGCTGGTGATTAGATTGGTGGTACACAATACAGAGGGGAGAATGGTAGAGAAATGTGAACTGATTTTGATGATAGCTTACAATTTAAAGGACATGTGGAGATTCATTGGGGAAAGGGGGAGAAAGCCACACATTTCTAAAACAAGAATGGCTAGAGAACTATTAAGTTAATCAGCACAGACAATGCGTGCTTATTTATTCCAGCATGTTTGCATTTACTTTCACTGTATGTATACAATTTTGGCAAAGTGCTTTACATAATTATTCTTTGAAGAGAATAATATTGAGATATCATTCCTATTTAATATTAAAGCAGGAACTTCCAATAAAATTGTTGAAAACAGATCTTAAAAACTAGCAGCTAAACAAAAAGAAAATATATATATGACAGATGTTTCTATTTGAAAAGGAAGATAGTAAAACTTTTATTTCATTCTTCTTTTGCTATAAATGTTGATTATATTTTGTATCAGCAATTTTTAAAATATCAGCTGAATACTCCTCAGGATACATGAACACTTCTCTAAAGATTTGTAAGAAAAAAATCTTGTAATGCAGCATATTTTACCTCCTCATAATGAAGTGCAACTTGGCCATCAAAATACTAAAATTGAACTGAATTGAATTGAAATGTGCATGTTGTCAGCTTCTTACCTGCAATAACTGAATTTTTCACCTACTGGCAATAATCTATCAGTTATTTTAATTTTGAAAGATAGGTGACACTCAAGAATCATTACTGTCCACTAGATTAGATGAACCCCATATTACTATGCCTTTTCTTTTGTTTTTCTTTTTCTTTATTCTTTCACAAAGTAAATATATTTTAGAAGTACAACTTTTCTCCCAGGCACTTACAGACAAAATAGGTTTCCAGGTTTTCTAGAACTAGCGCACTAATCCCTGCACAAGAAGCCAAGGACAGCAACTACATTGTCTGACCACCCATTAAACAGTATCTTGTACTTCACAAGAAATAACCTAAAACAAACAAACAAAAGATTGAAATAAATAGAATTTTTTTGGAGGGGGAAAAGAGAAAGCATGATGATGTTACCTTCAGGACAATATGAATATTATCTGAAAAGCAAATTACCTTCCAGAATACAGGGGGAATACTCCCAAAAGAGCCCTTCTCCTTTAGCTGTGCGTAACTGCTCTAGTAATGAACCACGAACCACTGCGGAATGTCCGGCTCTCATGAGCTGAACTGACACTGTGCTAATGACATGAAAAACAATATATTCTGGGCTCATGCTGTCAGCTTAAGGGGTCCTGCTCAGGTCTGCCCAATTCAATCACGTCTTGTGCTGCCTGTCATTGCCCACGGCCAGGGTGTCATACATCACCTCTATGTGTGATTAGCAGGGAAAACCCTCACTGTCCAGCTTGTTGCCAGCCCTGACACCAACTGCTTTCTGTGCTCCTCCTCCTCTTGACCCACCAGCTGTGGGTATGCCTTATGAACCAAACTAGTTGCCCACCTTCATAATTTTTATATCTTAACGGCAGGACAGGAGTGAAGGGAGGCCACAAGCAAATTGTCCTCTCCTTTCAGAAAAAAATTACCAAGCTTTCCTTGCCTAAAATTTCTGACATACGGACCAAAAAACCATGCCATCAAGTTAAGATATCTGTTTTCTATCATTACACATGGGTAGCAATTGGCTTGTATTTCTCCAGCATAATTATAAATCTCACATTTTTCTCCAACTTTTAAACTAATTGGCTTTAAGAGAAACACCCCCAGATGTTTCAAGACCCATAATTCAACCTTTTTCAGTGCGCCCATAGGATCATTCTGGCCTGTTCTCCTAGCAGAACCTGAAAGCCCTTACAGGCTTCCAACTCACTGGAGATCAGGAAAAAATCAACAATTCCCCTCAGGCTTCAAGCTGCCAGGCTTATACAGGATTATTCTTTCACTCTCTGGGGGGGAATAAAAAAAAAACAACAGATAATAGTTTCAAAAGTGGTGCTTTCTATGGAGTGAAATTAATAGGTACCAGAAGGTTTTCAGTTGATCAGTTGGCTGGAAATATGCAAGCACTGTCCTGGTTCACACCTCGGGATGCCTCTCACCAGGGGAATTATGGTTTTGGTGCAAGTTAAGTCATGCTGTGAGACGAAGTCTGGTAAAGTAGCAACTCACTGCCATCAAAATAGAATAGGCACGTGAATTTAAAGGCGAGACAATTTAGTTTTACAAAAACAAACTGAAGGCTATATAAGGCAATATATAAAACATGCACAAAATATGAAATCAATTTCTTGCATGAAAGACTACTTACCCCACATGATGAGTAACCCACGGAAGCACTGGAGCAATACACTGCTGCTGAACAGTGGCAAGACCAGGAGAATGAACTTCATCATAGAATGTCATGCTGCTCACATGACCAGGCAGAGAATATTCTTCTCATCCTGCACTGTATTTAGACACTCCAGGGACATAGTTGATGTTGTTTTTCTTTTGGTTTATGTGCATTTTTCTCTTAGTTTATATTCATTATGTGTACAAAAATATTGTGCACGGTTTGGTTTTTTTCTCATCTCCCTATAGGAACAGCTCTAGAAAAAATAGATTTTACTTTTTGAAGCTTCATGAGCAAGGATACCATTGACTACTCTTTCTGCACAAGAATTTGTACTGAGTGGTTAAAAGCAATAGCAAGGACTCATGGCATGAAGAATGCATTTAAATCATAGCAACAGAAACTAAAGAGTATCCTGAAGCATCCACTCTGATTCTCAGAACAGACATTTTTGTCTGTTTCAGTTAAAATTATTATCAATACAGTGAGACCTATGAACTGAAGAATTGTTTTTGTCCTTTGTGGTAAAACAGGAAAAGGAGAGTGCTGCTGTGCTTTGAGGGTGCCTGCTGCATGGTGGGAAATCATCCTCTGAATCCTCTCGTCTTTTTAACACATACAATGCCTCTGAACACCATCTGCCCTGTAAAAGGCCTTCCCTGCCTTGAACCTTTACCCTACTTGCTTTTGTTTTGGGTTGTGCTTTGTGCAGTTTTTCAGGGTCAGGGAAGGATGGGTTGCCTAAACAAGTTGAACTTATGCCCTGAAGTTTTTTGGTTTTTCCCTTGTTGGGTTTTTTTTTTCCTTTTTGTAAAATATACAAATGAAACAACAATTTGAAGCCAGTTGCCCAAAGAAAACACGCTTGGCTTGTGGCTTGGTGTCTTCTCAACACCACAAGAAACCCTTACAGCAAAGACTATGCAGCTGGATGAAGACTCAAGCTGACATGATGAAGCATTTGAATCAACTTAGCCACCAGCTTGAAGAGCTCTATCTCAAAATGGGTGAGACTAATACTTGGCTGAATATTTGGTCTGGATCTTGCTCTCTCCCTTGTTTGTGGGGGTGCAGGCATCCTTCTAAAGCAGGCAAGCTTTTTAAAACTCTCTGCTGACAGCTTAAATAAGTGCCTTTCCCAAGCCCTTGGCAATCTTTCAATTTGAACAGAAGAGCACCTGCACATGTTTTGTTGTCCTTTTCCACAGTGCAACACTGGAATATTGCTTCCTTTCTTCTTGACAATAAACCCAAGTTCTATTCATGATTGCAGGTGGAAAAATATCAGCACTAAAAACTCACTCCAACTTTTCCTGATATCTCAGGTATGCAATAAACCTGAATAAATCCATGATACACAAAGAAACATAGAATAATTTATATGGAAAAGACCCTTAAAATCATTGAGTTCAAATGTAAACTACTGCCAAGTTCATCACCAAACCATGTCTCTAAGTGTCATGTCTACACAACTTTTTAATACCACCAGAGATGGTGACTCAACCACTTCACTGGGCAGCCTGTCTAAATGTTTGATAACATTTTTGCTGAAGAAATTTTTTCTAATATCTGATCTAAATCTCCTCTGGCACAGCCTGAGGACATTTTTTCTTTTCATATAATCATAGACACATAGAACGATTTGGGCTGGAAAGCACATTAAAGATCATCTATTTCTAACCCCGCTGCCATGGGCAGGGACATCTTGCCCTTGTTCAAAGCCCCCTCCAACCAGGCCTTGGACACTTCCAGGGATCCACAACTTCTCAGGTAACCTGTTTCAGTGTCTCATGATCCTCACAGTGAAGAATCATCCTGTCACTTGTTGGAAAAAGAGACCTAGTACTTTGTATAGAGTGACATGATTGCCCCTGAGCCTCCTTTCTCTGGGCTAGAAAACCCCAGCTCCCTTAGCAGCTCCTCACAGGATTTGTGCTCCAGACCCTTCACCAGCTTTGTTGCCCTTTCTCTGAACACACTCCAGCACCTCAATGCATTTCTGGTAGTGACAGGCCAAAAACTGAACAAAGGACTTGAGGTGCAGACTCTCCAGTGCCACACAGGGTGGGGGAATGCTTCACGGTACAGAGGGATGAGAATATTGCTGCCCTGCTCCTGCTGGCTGCAGTACTGCTGCCACAGACCAGGATGCCATTGGCCTTCTTGGCCACCTGGGCACACGCTGGCTCACCCGGCTGTCAATCAGCACCCCCAGGTCCTCCATGGATGGGTGGCTCTATTCATGACACTCCAAGCACTGCAATGTGCTCTAAGCCAGCTGTCACACTGGCTAATACTGACAGAGCTCTGTTTCTTGGTGAGCAGTGATAACCTACATGTAGCCATGTGGCTGCCCATCATGTATTGAACTGATTCAAGTCCAGTGTATGAGATGTGGAAGAACATTAAGAAAATTTTCAAAAGTCTTAAACTGTTTTCATTCTGTACTAAGCTACATTTTCTCTTCTGATACTGGTCAAAATATGTTCAGATCCCAGTTAATCTGTCAGTGACACTTGTGCATCACACAGCTCTGTCATTGCTTCTCAGTCTTTGAACGACAAGCCTGATTTTAGGGACTCACCAGCTGTGTCTTACGTTCCTGAAATAAAAGAAACATGAGATAAACCTGCAGCTATGACTTTTCAATTCCTTTTCCTCTGTTGTCTCAGGTCTTAAAGAAAGGAGAGGGGAGACTTTTCTTTGGTTGAGTTTTGCTATAGCAGTTGAGAGTGTTTAAGAAAATCTAACTCCCAGGGAGATAAAAACATAATGTTCACAGACCTTGCAAGGACATAATTACAATTCCTTCCTGCTGCCTTAAAATATGCACACCTTCCACTTCATGGCTGCAGATCAGACACAGAAATGGGCACATTTCAAAGTGAGAGTAGTGGAAAATGCTCTCATTCCATACATTTTGCTTTCGTCCTTAACTGTTGCTTGTCACTGTTGCTGGAAACACTAAACCCCAGAAGACTGCAGATTTTTTGCCCTGAAGCTTGAAGCTTAAGCTTATTTTCCATTCTGAGTTTTACTTTCAATTAAACTTGAGATGTATTTAACACTCCTTTGTCTCCCCTCACTTTTTTATATCAACTTAGATTCTTGAAGGTTTCCTAGTTATTCTATGTTTTCTTAAACAACTATTTCCAAAGAGCCCCACAAACAGAGAGTGGCAAACCCTTTAGAGTTTGTGCAAAGTTCTCCCCAAGAAGAGAGGGACTTTTATGTTATTTTAGTTCATTGGCTCAACAGCATCTTCCTTGCTGAACAACAAAACAATATTCTTGAATCTCTTACCCTGAGGCAAGGGCAAAAAAAAGCTAGTTAGACTATGGGATTCAGGTGTCACTGCGCCAGCAGAGCTTAGCAGAGCAGACCGTGGCTGATGAAATGCTCCTTTATGCAAGGAGGATTTCAAGCCACATGAAACATTTCTTCTTTTGTCACAATAGCTTATCAAGTTCCAGGGGCTTTAAAAAGTCCACATGGGAAATTCAATTTATAGAGGCACTTTAATCAATTATGCTAAAAAAGGTTCCAAAACAGTGAAAACCTATCCAACTGAACAATATCCTGAAGAGAACAATGAAGGAAACTAAGTATCCGTGGAGCTGCTGGGGCAGAGATGAAGGTCAGGACTCCTTTGCTTCTGTGGCTGTTTACACTATTTACATAATGCAGTTATGAATGCAGTGATCCAGGCATGATTTTCAAATAAATAGCAGAGAAAACTGGGGGCTAATTAAAGGTCAGGTGTTTAAAACAGTAAAAGGGATCATCATTACATTGAAAATCTAGATCACAGTCAATCCATCATAATTGACACTCTGGTCACAGAAAGTAAATTTTATCAACAATTTATTGTGGTCTCTTCATTGGACTAACAGTACCAGAGAGACACACTGAGTTCTACTGTTGGAAAGCCCATAAGCTGTAGGGAAACTACTCAAAACAAAAGAGAACTTGGACATTAACAATGAAGTTAACACCACAAAAACAACCTAAATCCAGTGCAGTAATTTTCTATTAATCGATTTACTGTTAAAATAAATAGATATTTTTGAAATGTTGCTAAATAGAATGAAAAGAATTGTGATAGGATTTCACACCACAATAAGAATTGCAAATGGAGAGAAGACACAGCTTTTAATCTTATATGGAGTCCAGAAGAGTATCAATAGGTGTTTAAATCATCTCCAGGAAGATCAATACATAATATGAGAGATGCATGGTTTATCATTCCTCTTGACCAACAGAAGCAATGAAATACACAATAGATAGGTGTGAACATTGAAATAATACTCTTTGAGGGCATAAATATACCTCCTGAAAAAGAAGTCCCCATTTAAAAAATGAAGTATCAGAAGTAAATCCATTCACTGGAGTGACTCCATTTAAAGAAAATTGTGTCTTTTACATTGGGAGAGGAAGCCTGATCTAAACAGGTCTTTTGGGCTACCAAAAGAGAGTCCAGATCTGCCATGGAGGCCTGTATATATGGTATTTCACCGAACTTGTAAAAAGTTGGATGAAACATCAATCTCTGCTATAAAATGGCCCTTCAGAGTGACACTAATGGAAGTATCCTAGAGCTATTCCCTTCCTGAGCCTCAGAAGAATCATTTGCACTGCATCAGTTACAGCCTTATCTCCAAAGGCTTATAACTGCATTCGAGCACTTACAAGCATAAAACAAGGATTTGTGCAAACCAGTTACCCAGAATTTGTGTAGATTTTTGAAATTGTATTAACCATTCTGTTCTCTGCTTTTGACTACTACATCAAGATTTAAAGAATAAAAAGCAACCAACCAAAAACAGGGAAAAAATCCTTGTGGGTGAGTTTTGGCTAAGCACATAATGAGTGTTTTGAAGTTTTTTATGAAGGTTTAGTATCACAAGAGAGCATTAAGGCAAATGGATGTTGTCTTGGAGAGGTCAAGCTGCCACTGAGGCAGCAATGCGAACTGCCATGAAGTGTTTGAGTATAGATGAGTTTAGTCAAGGAGAAAAAGGAGTCCATGTCACCTTTTACAGCTGACTTTCTGGTGGTGAGAGAGAAATCCTCTGTAAGGTCATACGGCAGCATGGACTATGTGCCAACAGGAGCACCAGGCTCCTAGGAAAGCTCTCCAAGAACTGGAAGACGGAAAAGCAGAGCAGTGCAGGGCTGTGGCTGAACTAGCAGCCCAGCTGGAAAGTGAGTTGTCTTAACCTGCGCTCAGAGCTGCCTTGGCCCATGTAGGTGTCACACGCAATGCCACAGCGCGGACACGCTGCCACACACCTGTGTCCTGTGCCTTTTGGTTCAGAGGCTCAGAAACAATCTTTAGCCCACTTCATTTCATGAAGCACATCAAGTAAGAGCTGTAACCATTCCAGCTAACTTGGACACAACATCTTTGACCCATGGAGGACAGAAAGCATCTCCAGGAAACAACTCGCTCACACATAAGAGCTGAATGCCCTCTGAAGCTCTGTCTCTGATTCACTTCTTCCCTTCCTCCTCCTCAGCCTATCTAACAAAGATGCCTAGCCAAGATGGGATAAATGTGCAACTTAGATTTTAATATCAAATCTGGGGGGAAAGCCTCCATACTCTTTACTTTCAGTCATGGAGAAAGGAGGTGATTCTTCCTAATTCTCAAAAAATTCTGGGCTCTTGGCTGAAAGTACACACTTGTCATCACAGGCCCCCAGCCAGGTAATAATTAGCATTGGCTCCATGATTCACAGAAGGCTGATCAATCACTTTTCTATACTATACTTATTAAGACACCCATCACCCTTACAGACAGTCATGATACAGGTGGACCCAATTGGTCCTTGAATCCAAACACCATCACCATTGGCCAATCAAGAAACCACCCTTTGGTGAACAAATCTCTACGACACATTCCACCTGTTCACAACAACAGGTGCAGCAAGTGAAGATAAGAATTGTTTATCATTCTTTTCTCTGATCTTCTCACAGCCTTCCCCAGGACAATGCCTGGGAAAGTTGTGCATTGCTCTCTGTGGCCAGAGAGCTGCTGCCACACACACTGAGCAATGATGGTCTAGCAGTGCAGCAAGCAAACTGCCCTTAAGTGACTGTCAGGCAGCAGCAGCTACTGTCAGCACCCATCAAAAAAAAATCCTAACATGCTTGTTATTTAATCAGCAGCCATGCACCTTGTGCTGACTGTATATCACTGATCAACAAATGAATGCTAGTTTTTCCCTGAACAAAGCAATACAGTGGGACTTAAAATTAATACTGAATGTCAGTGCATATGAGTAATAGATTTTAATGCTTTTAGCTCCTTAGAGGGGAAAAAATCAATTTCTGAGTAAAAGTTTGATACTTTTACACAAAGCCCATTCCTACCAAAAGCACTCAAACATTTTAATCTAAAAACAAAACCAGCAATAACTTTTTTCCCTAAACTGGCCTAAAATCTTATTTTAGACTTTTTTCCTGAATTCTTTCTCATAACTTTGATATAACAAAGACCTAACAACCCTCTGATCAGATGAGCTATAAATAAATTACTGAATCGTAGTGCAGAATATCTTATTTCTTCAACGTACCGCCTAAATACAAAAGATGAAGGTGTGGGTTTAAGGTTGACTTGAATCAAAAAGCCTACAGATATGTTGCCAATTTACAGCTGGAAAATAAATGACTTCGCAGATGAGAGTGTGCCCTGGTACTACATTCTTCCACTACAACTTCCCTCCCTTTATCTTTTGTTTGCATTGCATCTATCCAGTTTAGATCTTTCCTCCTCTCTAGCCCAGGTATTCATAACACACCCATCATCTTCATATCTAAACTCCTCAGATCAGGAACTAGGGGCTGAAGGAACTAGTCTTATCGTCTTCCTTTCTTTCCCAGCTATAAGCAAGGATGAAATGTCTCCGGGCAAATACATGTGTAATTGGCATATTTGATTGATGTATAACTCTGTGGTTCCTGATTATATGTCCGAGAACACAAGTAGTTTATCATCCTGTTAACAGTTAAAAATGCACTGAGGGCTGAGACAAAGACCTTGTAGAGAAAAAACAGAGGGAACATTAGCACATTTTTTAAAAGATTTTAAAAAACAAGATAACAATCCTCAAGTATGATGCAAAATCTGATCAATTGTGATGTCAAAATATATATTCTTCAAAACAAATTTCTTTTGAGAGCTATGGTTTCATGAAGTCTTTGCAGAACAATGTGACATGACTTAACAGGCAGGGCTGCTCCAGCCCCAGCTTTTATGTAAACAGTGGGTTACAACACACTTTCAAGGAAGCATGTGATTGGATTTCTACCCATTTAATTATAGAATTTAAATGTGCCATTTCAAGTGCTTTTCTTTTCTCTTCTCCTGTGAAATTTGCTCAGGAGGGGAAGAGTGAATTTTTCATTTAGAGGGTATTTCAGTAGTAACTTGTTTTACAGAACACTCACATGTTTTTCCTGAAAAATCTGAGTCCTTCCTCACAGCCTCTTCCTCCCTCAAAATCTTCTGCATAAAAATAGCTGAACAACAGTTTCATACATCTACAATATTGAGACATGCTCAGTTAAACAGCACCTACCACAGAAGGAATGGCTTGCAATGTTCATGCTTAAAATAGCCAGCATACTAACTGGTAACAAAGGGGGACACTTTGTATTTATAGTAACAGAGCTGTCCATCGTATATTAGATTGAAACTGATTGTTACTTATCCGTTAAAGTCAGCATATAATCTGTTCAGTCCTTGCCCCTAGATATCTAAATACATCAGAGTTTTTTCCTGTTAAGATAGAAATGAGCCCAGTGATAGTAACAAATCCAGTGATTAATCTAAATTTAATCAAAACCTTCCCCTCAGCTATCAAGGTAGCTGGAAGTAACAGAATGAGTCACATCCTTCACCAGTGAAGGATAGTGACCAGCACTGGTTTTCCTGGAGGAAATGTCATCATAACATGAGAAAAACTCCACATATACAATTAGTAGAAAACACGGCAAAAACTTGACAGCACTTTGTTTTTTAGTTGTTTTCTTTTTTTTAAGAAATGGTCAAAAAAACAGATGAGAATGTAAACAATAAAAATTGTTTCAAATAGCAGATCCCCTGAATTTGCGAATACATTCAAAGATCTGGTTTAACCTGATACTGTTCTCAGAATGTGTCTCTTGGAAGCAAAAATGAAAGTCAATACTCATAAGTTGTATTGCTAATGCATCTTTTTACAGATATTTCTTCAGCTTAAAGCAGTTCTAGCTGTAATGAACTAGGTTGAAGAGTCATGCAGAGAGGCAATATGTTTTATTCAGAATGGAAAAATAGGTCACTGGGTGAAGAACTTCTGCACAAAAGCATCTCTACTTTGAGGTGCGCCAACTGATTAAAAAAAACCATTACTTGTCCATGCAAACACTCACATCCCTGCAAAATCATCTCAAAACAACCTTGTTTTTGTGGCCTGCATTTTCATAATACCTCTGCAAACTTCTCTTGACTCCAAAGTTCACATACCTTACTATTACATAATCCTTTGGGAGTACATGTATTTAAATTGTGCTTTTCCAAAATACTTCACCACAAAGCCATAGAATCAGGTACATCCATTTGTTTCTGGTAGACCAGCTATGAAGCACCACTTGTAGAAATCTTTTTGACTCCTTCAATATCCATTTTTCTCAGACCTTGACTCAGTTACATTTGGATACACAAGGTCTCCGGCAGATGTGCCAGAAGATCAAGTTACAATAGTGCAAGAGAGTCTCAAAATGTATTTCATGAATATCATCAGTACTTACATTAACATCAACTTTACTCTTTGAAAAACACACTGCATTATGAAAAGTCATTCCTTGCTGCAGATTTCTTCTCCATTGTCTACAGAAACACTGGGTTGAGCAGGACAAGTAATTTTTCTTCACTTTGAAAGGCATAGTTTATACAGATCTTTCATCTTGGTAAATTAACTAGGCTGTATCATGTGAATAAAAAATATGTTTTAGGCATTTGCAATATTGTAAAAAATATCCAAAGTTTCTGAGAGCTTCAATTTTTAAGATTTTTTTTAATTATATAATCTATCCTATTACATATGAATTCACATATAAATTATATTCGTTTTAGAAAGTACTTATTTATTCTAAAATTTAGGCACTCAGCCAGTAATTAGTTGGTGCATCTGCAACAAATTATAAACATACACTGATGCATTGCTGTAGATTTTAGGATCACAAAGTATAGCTTGACACATCTACATATTGTCCTTCCTTTCCAACCTTTGATCTCTGAGCAGCTGGCAGTTATGCAAGCTACAGACAGCTGAAAAATTCTGCAAAATTCTCTGAGACATGGATAGTTGAGTACAGAGCTAATCCTACTTAAAGCAGAAACTTCCATGTTAAATCTGCAAATTTTTTTTCTGATTCAGTTAACATTTTCCATAGACTTTTCCCAGTTTTAGCCAAATCTCCCTGAAAGTATATTTCTGCAGATACCTCTGTATGGAAAGACAACTCTTAATTAGTGGGTAAGTGCTAGCCTTCTAGCATGGAGATGACCCCATTTGCTCATTCTACAGGATCGCCCCAAAATTATTATTAGACGCCCATGTTTTAGAACTCTGCTTGCCATTCAGAGTGTTTTTCTCTGTGAGTTGATGAGAAAGACCACAAAAAGAAATGGTCATTCATGTATTTATTAAGGTCAGATAAATTCCAATAACTACCTTATTTTTTTTAATGTCCAAGTGAATATTATAAAGAATTTGCCCATGTAAAAATAAACCCTAATATGCTGAAAAACTCTACAGTGAGGTGCAGGACTGTTTGTTGCTCATCTGCCCATTGGACTGTGAGTGTATTCTGCAAATTTCTGTGCAAGTGGATCTTCAAATATTAGTCCATAGGCACTCCTGCATTCTATATTGATGTGTTTGATTTTTTTTACTGCTTTAAGCCAAAAATATAAACTTCTTTCCTACTAAGCTACACACTTCCTGCCTAGCTCTAAGCAGATGTTACTTTAACCCTGTTTCTGACATAGAAACTAACCAAAACTTCACAGAATTCCTGTGTTTTGCCTTATGGCTAACTTAAATGATTGAAATATAAATCTTCATGTAAGCTTTTTGCTGAGCATAGTTCCTTCTTTTTCTTTTGACAGGAACCCTCTTTCCTCTTTCATATCTTCTTTACTACTCAGTAACACTACAACTCCTACCCCTGCTAATGCTCCCCGACTACATATCAGACTGAGTCAGAAAGGAAATTTCTGCTTTTCTAGCATCTTGTTACAAATTCAAACCCTACCACCCTACTATATAGCTCATAAACTGACATTTCTTACTCTTCAATCGTATACATTTGGCATCATTAAAATTTGGCACTACCAAGTGCAATTACCATTCTGATAAATACATGGTATCTCCAGTGACTAGAGGTGGCTATATGAAAGGACAGGGATAACATATCTGTGGACATCCTGTGAAATAAAAATCTCTTCAGAGTTCTCATTTTCCCAACATTTTTATTTTCCTTTTTTCCAGTTAAAAATACTGGCCAGAGGAAAGGGTGAGGGCAGCAACTTCCAGAGAGGCATTTGATGAAAGAATAATAAAATGGGAGGCTCAATAAGAAAACATGCAGTTCAGAGTCATACAGTAATGTTACATTTATACCTTCAACAAGGTTTATAAGCCAGCTAATCTCTTTTGGCAAAGCAAGTTTTCCCAAGGAAAAATATTTTTTCTTAGTAATCTATCTAGTTTTGTGTAGAAGAGGTTAACTGTATTGTTAGAACAATGTTAGTTATGACAGGGAGTCATAACTATTGATAACACAGCTCAACAGTGCTGACAATGGTTCTTGCAGAGATCCACCAATATGAAGAAGGCAGATAGAATCTGGCTTCATTTATGAAGCAGATATAAAAAACAAATTGATTACTTTTTCTTTCCCTTACATATGTTTTGTAGGAGGGATTATTTTCTATTACTCAAAACATAAAAAAAGAAAAGTCACTTCATGGGTGCAGGTTGAGGATAGGGTTTACAGAGTTCCTAAGACTGCTAATAGATCAATTCTGCACAAGAAAATTACAATATAGTTGAGGTTGGTGTGACTTGTTCAAACTAGTAAGTGTAATGGAGCAATATATCTTTTAAAGGTAGCTAACTTACAATGTCAGAAAGAAATCAGACAGACTTATGAGATAACAAAAATGATTGACAGGGAAGTGACATAACCAGAAAAGATAACATATTGGATATATGTAGTAATTTATGTTATATTATGATTTAAACTGAGTTAAATGCATCTGTCATTTGCCCTCCCAGCCACAAAATCCAGCATCTCATAAAGTGAAAAACAAGAGAGTTTAATAATCCAGAACCTCTTAATGATTGACTCAACAAGCCACAATACAATTCACCTGTAAGAAAGGCAGAACAATTTGAAATGGGCTGTTAATTAAAAGCTAAGGACCTAAAGGTATGTGCATTGAATTTCACCAACACTTAGTGTTAAGATAACTCTGAAGTGGCGTTACTTAATTGAAAATGTGGCAATAGATTTACAAATAAATCTCTGATACTACCACAGTGGGAGAGGTAACAGGTAACAGAACTTTGCTAAAAAACTGAAAACTGCAGTAGGCCATGACGAATAGAAACAGGGGGCGCGGGGGGGGGGAATTACTGAAAAGGATATGTTCCTAACTAGTCAAAGAAAGGAGCTAGTGGTTTAGAAACAAGTAAATAAGAGTCAGATGTGACATTTCTCACAAGTACCACAAAAATTTAAACATTGCACATTCAACTTTTATCTGGCTGATATCAGTCTCCATATGTATCATCTCTCACTCCCGTAGTTTCTGTGTTTCATTGCAGGTCACGTATTCGTAGATATGTCCCAACTACTCTCTGATTTTGAACAGTTTTTTAAAAGTCCCAGTACAAACAGCTTAACCAGAATGCAGTGCAGCAAGCAGGAAAAAAAAAAGGCAGGTTTTGTTATTACAGATAGTAAACTCAGAGAAGGTAACAGACAGACACCCCAATAGATTGCCCAGGGAAGTCAGGGAGTCTCCCTCATTAGCAACCTTCAATACTTGTCTGGACATGGCCCTGGTGCTAGGTGGCCCTGCTTGAGTGGTTGGGTTGAACCAGACAACCTACAAAGGTCCCTTCTGACCTCGATCATTCTGTGACTCCATCAAATGAGGGGATACAGTTACCCCCCAAAAAAGTTGAAAAAAATATGTGAAGCTTACTAGTAGCAAAGTGATAAACACAAAAGCTCCTGCAAGCCTGAACATGCCTGTTTCATCTTTACCCTATTAAATTTACTAAGTCTCCTTATGTACATAAAGCTGTGCTGTTGACAACACATTACTTCTAACTTCTTTAACATATTGTATTTCTCAAGGCTACATGGCCATGTGCTACGAAATCCTGGGGAGCCTCTGTGCCCCAGGTTGCAGCAGGTAATGTGGCATGGAGAGGAAAGCAACATGCCCCCTTTACGAGCTCTGCGGGTCCCAGTTATCAATGCTTTGGCGCAGGGACAGACAGAACAGCAGCCCGGGTCTTGGGAGTTGAACATAGATGTTTTATTCAACCCATGGTGGATCCAAGACAATCCTCGCCCACGTGGCGAAGGCTTTTTATGCACACAGAAAGCGGAAGGGGTTGGGGTCAGGGTCACTGTCCAATGATGGCAAAGCATGAAAGGTGAGTTAGGGGAAGTGACGTACGGCTTGAGCAAGGGAGATTGCCTCATCTGGGTTAGACCAAGAACAAGGGAAAAGGCAGGGGTGTGCTGGGTTAAACCATAACCTGAAAATAACCTGAAAATCACACTGCAACAGCCATGTTTATGTAGGCTTGTTACCATTTTTCATGGGACTTGTAGAGCTCTTTCCACTGTCCCCCCGTGCCACTTACAGCGCTGATTGTGCCTCAAGATTTCCCAAGTGATGAGGTCATTTTTGGAGTCAATGTGCTCAGGCAGTCAATCTGTCTGCTGAGGCAGACTTAGATAAATCAAAAAGACCCAAGGCCAATATCAATAAATGTATGTAAACCAAAAGAAAAAAAAAAAACTATTAGAGCCTGATAGGTACCTCTCAGGTTAGCTATACATTCATTTTCATTAAAAACTGAGGAACACTGGTCAGACACTCACCAAGGACAGCATGACAGATGATGGCTCATCGCAGTTAGAAAACTAAGAGAAGTGGAAACAACACAGTTCCAGTGTCACAGGAAGAAACTACCACATTACATGTTTACAGCCATTCTTCCTGCAAGATCTTGATTCAATGTCCTAGTGAAATTCCATACAGCATACATAAATATTTGTTTAATTGCTGGATCTCAGACTGATCCCCAGAAGCAGGACATTACAACACATTTTTCTTGCAGTTAATAAATTAGGTAGAAAGTAATCAACTCATTCCCACAGAGACTTCAGAGGACCCCTCTCATCTTGAGGCCAGAGAAATGTCATAAATTATATCCAGAATCAGAGTTACCACAACCACTATCTGCTTACCACTCTAAATGCTATTTTTCTTTAATTGTGTATGTTATTAGTTGTTAAAGTTGTTTTCCCTTAGGACTGAAGGGTAGAAATTAAGTTGGTTTAAAATAAGAGAGTATGGTCTTTTTTTAAAAATCAGTGTTATAACTCTGAACTAAATAGTAGTCAAAGACAGTTTACAAATATTGCACACACTTTCACTGGTAATGTACATTCATCATGTATTTCAAAATAATCAACTGCTACAGCTTTTGGACATTGCTGCTCAATTTTCATCCCTATTTCTCATTCAGAAGATAATTCACCAAACTAAAAACTCACACTTTGGTTGTCAATATAACATCTTCTTTGGCCAGGGTTCATTTAATTGGGGAAGATTCATATCACAAAACCAATTAGTCTAGAGGGCTCAGTTTCAAAGCTGAACACAGCAAATGATACACCTATGTCAGCAAGAACTGGAGTCTTTTCATTGTTGTTTAATCAGTGTATTTCAAAGAGCACTGCATTTTGAACTCCAATCCAGCAAGTATTGCACAATGACCTTTATATAAACCAGAGCATTAAGATGGAGTCCTGTGGGTCAGGGAAATCCTTAAGCAAGGAGTATAACCAAGGATACCATTTTGCCTAATTAGACCAATCAAGCACAAAGTGGGGGAAAGTCCCCTTGCAACTGAGCATAAAACCTGCAGAAAGGAACTGTTCCAGTGAGGAGGCTCTTCAGACAGCCACAGCAACAAAATCCAGCTCTCCCATTTCTGGGATAAACGAGGTCATCACTAGACTATAATAGGATAGATTGATTACTCTTTTTCCTTTCCAAAGTAAGGATAGAATGTCCAAGTTTTGCAAGGAAAATAAACGGTGTTATGTGCCCTCAAGAGCTATACAACAAAATGCTACAAATAGACCATGATGATGCAAGAAATCTGGACTCTGGGGACACTGGCAGAAGAAGGACTCGCTGGGTCCAAGAGGAGGGCTGCAAAGATAACCAGAGGACTGGAACACGTCTCCTACGAAGACAGGCTGAGAGAGCTGGGGTTATTCAGCTTGGAGGTGAGAAGGCCCTGGGGAGACCTCACAGCTCCTTCCACTGCCTCAAGGGGCTACAAGAGAGCGGGGTCTTTCTACTACTACATACAATGAAAGGAGGAGAGGCTTTAAACTGATTTATACTAAATAGTAGGAAGAAATCCTTTACTGTGAGGGTAGTGAAATGCTGGAATTGGTTGCCCAGAGAAGCTGTTGATTCCCCATCCCTGGAAATGTTCAAAGTGAGGTTGGATGGTCTTTGAGCAACCTGGTCTAGTCGGAGGAGTCCTGATCTATGGTTGACGGATTGGAACTAGATGATTTTAAGGTCCGTTTCAACCCCAAACTTTCCCCGATTCTGTAATTCTGTGATTATTTGATGCTCAAAATAGCAAAAGAGAAAAATTCCCTTATTAATAACAGCTGTCACCTGCCTAGAAATTATGAGGAGTTAATGTAGACAAAAAGCTGCTATAAGTAAGACATGTTTGAGCCCACCAGAAAAACTCTACAGTGGGGTGAAATTCCATGGCGGAAAGAACAATAGATTAACAGAGTCCAGAAAAAAAGGAATGACAGGAGGCTGGAAATTGAAAAATTAAAATTAGCCAAGCAGAACAGTGAAAATTCCAGAGTTAAAACAAGGTATCAAGATTTGTGAGCATTGGGCAGACAAGTCAAGCTTAGTCCCTGCTCTGGAGTGACCTAAACTGCATGGTGTAGAAGAAGGGGAAGAAGTCTCCTTCCATTAGGCATTAGGCAGCTGCTGTTATATTTTCATCCTAATGGACTAGTTGATGATCATATTTATCGGCACTAAGAAAACTGAGGGATCTTAGAACCTCTGTGGAGCTTATAACATGGTACCCATGCAAAAAGCAGCTGCAGCCTCTGTAAAAGTTTACAGAGAAATAGGAAATGGGCATTTAGAGGAGGGTCATTGAAGTGCCAGTGGCTCTTTGTTTTTAACCACTACAGCTTGGTTTCCGGTCACACGGATGTGTGTGACAGAGAGATCATATGCCTTCTGCTCCCTTCTGGGCTAGCCTAGTTCCCTACCTTCCCAAAAGCAGATTTGACCTGGACAAAGGTGACCAAGGAAGTCCACAGAAGGGTGAGGGACTGAGAAGCATGCACAATGAGCATTGTCAGTGTCTTCTTATTTCTTATCAAAATAGATGTACTTGAAATTGTTGATTGTCAGCTGCAGAAAACAAAATGACTACTCACCCCTAAAGGGGGTACAGGGGAAGGAACGCTTCCTATGTTTTTCTTAAATGTGTCTCAAATCCATTTTGATGGGACCACTTCTAGGAGGATGTTGAAGCCATTCACTTTCAGAACTGCTCACAGAATATCACTTTTCTACACTCTGTATGTGGAAGAAGTTCATCAAACACGCCCAGTAACGACTGTTAAGGCAGTTTTATGATGTGGGTATCTGCCCCCTGGGAGCAGGACTGAAGCCACTGACACAATTTGTATAGATGACCATGCAGTCTTCAGATGGTAATAAATTAAGGTGACACCCTTCTGCTAAAGGCTGGGTATTCTTTTTACAAACCCCCTGAGCAACACAGAATGTGTGTAGCTTTTGAGACCCTAAATCAAACCAGTAACATTTTGTGAAGACAGGTTGTGGCATTTTGTATTTTATGTTGTGTCAAAGAAGAAAAAGGCAGCAGCTTTTTGTTTTGGGGTGGAGGAAGTGTCAACCAGTATGTTAAAAGGTAGCTGAGCATAACACATTATTCTTAATATGCATTCAACAACACACACTGTAATGACTGAGAATGCTGCAAATACTGAATGTAAACTATTGCTAATGTGTTTTACAGATCCACACCACAGAGCACATTCAGTCATGTTTCAAGTTTCAGCTGACAGATTGACAGATACCAATTGACAGAACACACTGTAGTGCAATTCTTGACATTGGTTGTACCTAGCTTAGAGTGCAGATGCACGACCACAGTAGGACACACTTCCACGTGAAAAATTAGTCACAGGAAGCGGTGCATTACTGTGGTTCAGCAACACTGATTGTGTGGAAAATTAAGGATGATGAAAGTACAGTTTTCACTGCAGATTCATAAAATGTTCCTTTAAATCCTGCAAGGAGTAATTAAATATAAATACTGATATGAACCAATAAGCTGAAGTACTTGATTTACATAATCAATTTCTATCTAGAAAATCAATGTGATGAAAGCAGAAAAGTCAACAGTATGATTATACCTCAGTTCTTAAAGGTATGTGATTCATTTTAAATCACAAAGATGTTACTCTGAAACCTTATGGCTTCTCCTGTTGAAACATAATGACAAAAGAAAAGTTCCATAGTGAATTTGAATAGGAATGAGACAGTCCTTTAAAATGCTTTCCCTTCACTAAAGATATACAGATACATATATATAGATATATATATATATGCAAATACTTATGTGTAGGTAAATGTATATATATATATATACATTTATATATGTGAATATATGTGAATTTATATGTGAATATATGTATATATTCACATAATTATGTATGCATACCTGAACAAAAGTCCTAAGGGCAGGGTTTTACAGCATGAACTTCACCCTGGCTTAGGTTAGAAAAGTCCTGAAATGCTGATTAAAAGTAACAGTCAGCACATCATAACAGCATAAAGTGCTAAAATATGCCTCCAAGAATTGTTACTCAAAATTTTGCATGCCATACGGATTCTTGTTCTTTTCTAGATGACTCATATTTATATTTGTTAACAAATTCTCAGAAACAACTGCCATAGGAATGAATCAAAAGACTAATTCAGGAAGGGTGATTTTAGAAGCAGAATAAATAGACATGGGCATGCACAGGACATGCAGTTCTCAAGAAAGTTCACGTAGAAGTATCACAAATATTGTGAAATCAAAGGCTTTTTGGTTTGTTGGAAAATAAACCTCTAAAAAGAAAAATTTAGATAGAACTAAATATATCTACATTGCTTTAATAGATAGTTCAGCAGATTGAAAATATTAATTGCTAGGCAAAATATTTTGAAATTTGAATTAAAGTGTCATTGCATTATCAATAGAACAATATTACTTCCAGAAGAAACTTAGATCTCTTGTTATTTGCCACATGTAATTAAAAATCATTTTGTGACCCATCCTTGTATAATTTTCTAGACCTCCTGTGGCTGCCAGTGAAGTCTACAGCTACACAAGGGAATCAGTTCATACAACAATGCATGCTAATGAAGCAACTCATGCAGCATTCTCTGCCAGCACATGAGAAAATGCATAAATGTTGTTGCCTTAATTGTGTAGATCACTGGGAATTATAACAGGAATTTTTTTTCTGTACTATTAATATATTCATTAGGATTCAGCTGCACAGTGTGCCCCATCAAGGTGTTAATTCCTTGATGCAAGTTTCATCTCTTCTCATTGACGGAAAGCCAAAGGCTTCTAAATTGCTTGCTCTCCTATACTTTTTTTTTCTTTTCCTTTCTTTTTTTCCTTTTCCTCCTGCTTTTTTTGTTTTCAGAGAACAATTTAGCATACTGTAAGTATCTTTCAGTTAAGGGGCAATTATAAAGGTTGTTTTGAATAAATGAGTTTCCTTGAATCATCCTGAAGGAAACAAAGATACATAGCTAGACACCTCGAGCAGTCTGTAAAAGATTTCACCAATTAATTTACTGTCTGACAAGGAGATGATTCACTTACTACAACTCTCTTATTTCTCTATGCACTTTCACTTCTGGCAGTTTCATATGAGAAGGTGGCATCTTATTTATTATATGTTGAGTATTAACAAAAAAAATCCCCAAATATCTATCAACAAATGTTTCAGCTAAATGACCTTTTTCAGATTTCCAGCTGAGGCAAGTTCTCACTCAAGTGCTGGATATAAAGCAGTTTAAGGAAATGGCAATTAATTCTGGGGGGAGGGGGGGAACTTTAGGAAAAAAAAACTTAGTTCTTCATGCAGTTTCTTAGGAAAAATGTCTGGTGTTCTAAAGTATGCCCAAGGCAAGAGACAATAGAAATGTGTCTCTAGAAGCAACTGGATGTTCAAAGATCAAAAAGAAACTTAGTTCTTAAGGATAATGTTTTGACAGATCCATTCCTCATGGTAGTCTTAGTTGAGACACAATAGTTCCTACTCCTAAGGCAGCAGAGCAGGGGCGACTGAAGTGTGAACAGCAGATCAAAACCAGCCCACAACGCATTTTCGCAGATGCTTTCTGTGAATGCTGCTGGCCAGCAGACCAGATCACACTATCAGCTGATCACCTCAGAGATGAAGCTCATGAATAGTAATTCCAGACAGTTCTTAACTCGTCTCTATTGAAAAATAAGACCACTCTTCCTTCTGCTTCTGGGAGGTTTTCTGGAAGGCCCTATGGAAAGCAAAAGGGCACAGTGATCAGACAGAAACTAAGCTGGCCCAAACCTCAGCTCCTCTCTTTGTTGCTGCTCAACCCAGAAGTGGAGACCTGGCAGAGAAAGACCATCTTAATTTTCCTCCTGCTCAAAACCTGAAGTAGGAGCAGGGAGGAAATGCAGGTGTCTCCCTACAGCTACTGCACTCAGTAGAATTGGCTTAGCCTGTACAAACACAAGGGCCAGCCTTGTCATGTTAAGGGAAGTAAAGAGTGGTCACCTCCTCCAGCCACCGTGGCTCAAGACCCCTCCTGTCTGGCTGCTGGAGCCCAGCCCAGTATCCCAGAGACCTGGGGTCTTGCCAGGCTAAAGATTGTGTCTTCTGCTGTCTCCCTTTGCAGGTTCAGCCAAGAGTGAAGCTGAGCACATAATCCAGACAAAAGACGCAGACACAGCTGGTCACACAGAGAGCCACAGACGAGGCAGAACCCCCCCATTCAGGACTCACACCAGGCACAGGCACACAGGGACACGTCCCCTCCTCCTCCTGGGCTGCAGAGGCAGAAGGTGACAAGTGCAGCACACACCCCACACTCCCCGGGTTCACAAGCACACACACACTGGCGGTTCCCCTGCGCACCAGCACGGTCCCTCTGCCTGGCCAACAGCCCTGTCGAGATCCTGGCCTTCCTTACTCATCCCAGGGGTCCCTCACTCATGGGTTGGTCTCGCTGGGTGCTCACTACACATGCAGAGCCCACAAACTTGTCCCCCAGGCACCCGACAATGGCAGGTTCCAAATACCAGCACAGACCCTCCATCTACCTGACACCTCTGCCCAGACCCAAGGTCCCTCTACTCTCCAGCTGGTCTGTGGGGTTTATAGGGAAATACACACACATCCCCCAGACACACTGTTTGGGGCAGGTACAGACAGCCCCAGGAGACGACACAGCACAAAGGCTGTCGTCCGCAGTCCTGATCCAGCCACTGGCACTGAGCCCCTCACTCATGCCTGTATCCCCATATCTAGTTTTCAGACATACATGATTCCCACCCCAGTGGGTAAAATTTGAAGTCCTCATTGGTTACAGTACCTAATGATGAGACCTCACTGCTCCCACTAGCTGACTTTCTCTTTTTCTTTCTATCCCTTTTTATCCATTGAAAAAATCCTTAACTACATCCTTAAAGGAGTGGACACTCTTTCTGTATACCTTTGCACAAACCCAGTGTGGTGCTTTTTCTGCTCAAAATAGATATGATCTCACCAAAGCCTCCTTTTCTCCAGGCTAACCACCCCCAGCTCCCTCAGTCACTCCTCATAAGACTTGTGCTCCAAACCCTTCACCAGTTTCATTGCCCTTCTCGGGACTCACTCCAGCACCTCACTGTCCCTGCAGTGAGCTGAACTGGACACAGGACTCAAGTGCAGCATCACCAGTGACCAACAGAGAGGGGCAATCCCTACCCTGGTCCTGCTGGCCACACTATTGCTTATACAGGCCAAGATGCCATTGGCTTTCCTGTCCACCTAGGCATACACTGACTCATGTTCACCTGGCTGGCAACCAGCACCCCCAGGTCCTTTTCCATCAGGCAGCTTTTCAGCTGGCCATAGCAGTGACCAGAAACGCCAAATAGCACTAGTACAGCAATAAGTAGAAGGTGCAGAGGCCTTATAAACACAAAAATAATGGTTTGCATAGCTTTATAAAGAAAGATCATGAGATAATGTGTATCTTGCTGCTGATAGCTTTCGAGTCATATTGTTTATGTAGTACATTTTCTTATATCACAGAATTACAAGGCAGTTCTTGTCGGTTTTCCAACTATTCTCTCTCTTGACAGGAGAGCTTTTTCACTGGGACACTCATAGATGAACAGTGTAAAGTTTTTAGCTATTTAGAGAAAAGGTATAATTAACAAAGAAATAAGTTTCAAGTCTTCTCCTGCCAACATCACCAGGCAACTGCAGAATTATTGCCTTCTTGATTTGAGGTATGCACTTCATTTCAAAGTTTTATTTCTCACTGCCTTTGATCCGCTCGTCCTTGTAAAAATACATCCCATTAAAAATGTCTCTCTGTGGGTTTGAGTGTTTTACTTTTTTTATACCAATTGCCCAGTGATTATAAAGGGCAATAAGAAAACTAAAGCTAAAGAGCAAAAAACTGTGTCAATAAAAATAGAACATATACCATCTGCAGCATCACACAGTACAGCTAATTTATGCTATGATGTTGAAAGTCAGAACAAGGCTCAAATGTACTTGCTTAAACTTTTTCTCCTACACAAATTAATAGAGAACAATCAATCCAGTATACTGCCCTTTCAGTAGACTTAATGTACAGTGAATGAATAGTAATTAAACCTTAACTTTCTAAATTGTCATTGTGCTATGATCTCACTTTTTTGCCACCACCTATAAATTACATTATAATGAATTATTAAAAGGATAAAGGAGGCAGAATTGAGATTAGAATATCAAAGTATGACAGCAGCAAACAAGGAAGGCTCTGCTTTCAAAGAAGTTTTTGTCTTCCAAGTGCAGTAAAGAAGAGCACATGATGTTTTGCTGGGAGCAGAGAACAAAGTTATACGTGATTAAAATATTTCAAATGAATGCTAACAAGACAGATCTGCTTCTGGACTGCATAGCAGAACCAGACAAAGGAATTCAGACATCATGTCATGAGCTACTACACAAAAATCTCAGAGCCAGTTTAGTCATTACTGTACTACTAGACTTACATCCCATAACTAGCAATCTAGATCAGATAAATAACACATTTGAAATCCCCCCATACTCTGCCATGCTCAACATCTCATGTCCTCCTTTGCCTACACTTATTTATGCCTAATTTTACTGAACAGATTTTAATGTTCAAGTTAGTTTTCCAGTTTCCTCACACTCTCTTTATAGTCAGTAGGAAAAGACAAGAAGAAGCAGAATACTTTGGAAGAATAATTTGGAAGAGGAGCCTAAATAGAAGAGGTCCTTTGAGCAGATTAACTAACTCTGCTGACCAGGGAGAGGCCTGTGAGAACAGTCCTAGATTAAGTGTCTAAAGTTGGGCAGCTCAGTCCAAGCCAGTCTGGCCCAAAACACCCATACATTGCTATTTTTGAAATAATAAAAAGCAAATTCCACTTTCAATCTGTCTGCTCACAGAGACAGTTTTGCACTGGGGATGAAGCAATTGGCTTTAAATTATAGTGACATAACCTGGTCTCTAACAGGGCAGGGCCAGCAGCTGGCTCATTTCTCCTTCAGCTGCCCAGGAGAATTCATCCAGCAGTTGATAGACCAAGGCTTGCAATCTGAGACAAAAAAATTTGGACAGACAGAGCTGATTGAATTTGAATGCTGGCCACCAAAGCATGGCAAGTTTTATGTGAATAGTCCTTGAGGAAGTGATGTGTGAGAGTGTGGGTGTGTTTATAGCAAAGAATGTAGCAGTAGAACTGAATGTTAATATTGTACCAAAAGATGAGTTGCTAACATCCTAGAGAGGAATCTAAGAGTTTTGCTAAGAGAAGAGTTTGCTTAAACTGGAGGTGTCATAAGAAATAAACTACCTTCCTTTATCTCCTCTGTTTGACTCCATGGTGTAGAATTCGCTGCTATTGAGGCTCACCAATGCCAAAAGTCTAGGTAGGCTGAACACTAACAGGACAACATCATGGAAAAAAAAATCAAGAGCTATAAAACGCAAAGATACTCCTCAATCTGTAAGTCCACCTGTCATGAACAACTGGAAGTTGAAAGAATATTCTGGAAAATACCAAATGCTGACTTTCTTCATGTAATCTTCCTTAGGCTGCTGTTGGCTAGCAGATATTCACACTGACACAGTAGGGATACGTTTTTGTCTTTCTTGTCATAGTCATAAATACACTTACAAGACTATGGGGAAGACCTGATCTCACCTGGTACCCTGACTTCCGAGAAAATCTATCACTGACTCTCTAGAGTGAACCCAGATAAGCATTATGGAAAAACGTGAATGTTTAAAAAAGTCTCACTTGATTGAGATATCACAAAGAGAATAGAAAATGAAAAATTTGTTTCCTTCCATAGGCAGAGTTGGTAGAAGGAAAAAGTACAGCAAACAGGTCAGCAAAAAGAGATTTAATCTGTATCTCTTACACTGACTTTTTATAATCTTAGTGGAGATAAAATCTCTAGATTCAGGACCAGCTACCAAACTTGTCCAATTTCCTGTTGTCACATTCTTCACCTGGACATTCAAAGAGTTTCAAGAAGTAAAAGCTGAGACATTCCAAAGAACTATTGAAATTCCCAAGGGATTCCCTTATTTTTAACCTTCAGCTATTCTAGACTTTCTTATAAAGCAGCACAACAAAACATAAGCAAATCCTTTCATCCTGTCTATTCAGCAAACGTACGACTATACACACGTTTTAGAGATTTGAAAAACAAGGATGAATCAGGATTCAAGCAGACACACTTCCTTATAAATCAGAGTTTTACAAAAACTCTGAGATTTAGAGAAGAGGGCCACCATTGCTAGCACAAATTCAATTCTATTGTGTAACATGGGCCACAGATATTAAATCCTGCTTTGAATCCAGTAACTGTGGATGAGCCAGTGCATATCAAAAGGTTTTAGCAAGAGGAGAATTAAAAAGGAAATAGGGCCAAAATACTAAACTTTCCCAAGCTGCTGAGAAATGACAGTTCTTAGAGACATAGAAGACAATATATCTCAACAAAGTAGTCTAAAACATTAGACAGAGCCAAACTGGGGAGTTGTAAAGATAATTCAGTCTAATGTGTTTAATCAGACAGAAAGCAATAAAGTACACTAACTATGAGAGACCTAGATATTTCATTTTAAATTATAAACCTAAATTGGAAATGTTAGTTTCCTTCCAAAGGCAACCAGAATACCCAAAGCATCTGTCTGCTTTAAATAATGCATGAAGAGGGAAAAAATTATTTTAACTTCCTTAAAAAAAACAAGCAGAATTTTTGTTAGAACTTTAAATTTACATTCTCGTTTCAAAAAAAATAAAAATGCCTTGAGAGACATAAAACATTCTTAGGCTAAAGCAATACATTTTATTTAAACAATTCATTTTGGTGTTACTTAGAAATTATTGATAGAACATATTTAACTAAGACAAAATATGAACATCTGTTCATCAAAGCATTAAGAGACTTAGAAGCTGATATTATGACATCATTTTTACTTTTAATCAGGATTCATTTTAATAAAAGCCTGATATCACAAGTAGCTCCTAAGCACTCTTAGTACTCCTATCAGCTCCAATAGGAATACTCACGAAGAATAAAAACAAGCAGTTATGTAAGTCTCTCTGTACAATTAGATTTTAATACATCTGGGAAAAATAATTTAACTATTAGCCTCTGGGTGAGAAGAACCTGAAAGGCACTGATCCCAAAAGAGCCCTGAATCTTTGAATTGGGAATAAATTAGATTAGTATGTAATATGACAGGGAAACAAAAAGGCAATGCAATTCTGATTGAGGCATCACATCACAGAAATAAGGAGAAAATAATCCTCTCTGGTTTAGTCAGATAAGAAAAATAGTAGCTATAATTAGAAAAAAAATGCCATATAATTATGTTATTGAAAATGAAAATATTGAATGATTATTAGAAAAAATATCCTGATAAGGGGAAATATTATGCTGTGGCATAATAGTTTAGAGGAAAGAATAAAAAAGCAGAGCAGCGCATAGGATTTTAAATGCCATCAGACATAACGTTAGGTAAACTACTCCCAGGACAGACCTTCATTGGCTGGAAAGCAAGGTACATAGCTTCCTTTTCGTGTTTCAATCACTTGTCATTCCATGAGCTTCCTAGCTGTGTGAATAGCACTAGAGACTCTGTGCCAGATTTGGATGCAGTGGCTCACACAAGATGTAGACAACACTTTGTGTGAGTGGATTCCCTCTCTGCGGGCAAGACGCGCAACACATCTCATGGCTGAGTCTAACTGTGCTGAATTATGTCATAGCTAAATAACTATAATTACTTACATTAACCATAATTTAATGTAATTACCTAAATGATCACAGTAAGCTTGTGTCTCAAATTAGCAACTTTTTCCCCCATTCAAAGACAGCTGTCCTTTGCGGCAACAGTCAGTGATTTGGATTTGTTTTGGTTTTGGTTTTTTTCCTATTTGTTACAACGTGTCTTCCTTGACAATTTAATTGAGTAACAGTTACCTGCCCCTCAGAGAACTTACTTCATTCAAGAGTTTTGAATCCAGCTAGAGAATTTAACAAATTTGGAATTACAGCTCCTGCAAGACTGTAACAGATCAGAAGACTCAGTTTTGCACACTATAACAAAAATGTGGGATTTAGCTTTTTATTACTTCAACAAATACAACGGTTCCAGCTAAAATTTTCTATGAGCTGTGATTTCAATTTTAATGTTTAAAACCATGAAATACTCTCTAAGCACTGACAAAGCTTTAAGAGAGTTTCTAAGACCAAATAGACTTTACATTTTCCATCCACATGGAAACCTTGACCCTTTCCACTTAGAAGCTGCTGTAGGGATGCTTTATGGAATTACCTGGGCAAGA
>VXBC01000589.1:137634-232960 GCA_013399945.1 Ploceus nigricollis | reverse complement strand
AAAAAAAAGACCAAAGAATCTGGTCCACCTCTAGTATCAGAGGCAACCAGTTTACCCTCAATGCAGAAAAGTGTAATGGTCTAGGAAACCATCTGATTTGACTGCAAAAATAAGAAAACTAGAGGAGGCAGTGGAGAGAAAATAATTAGATCACTGCCAAAAATTTAACAAAGATAAATCTTGTGAGCCTGGCAGAAACTGGGAGATTAATGAAAAGCAGATCACGACTTCTTAGTTAATAATTTTATGGGCAGGAAGGTGTTAGGCAAGAAAGCTGTGACTAGACAAATGCAAGGCTGAAGGAAGAGGAAACACTCTCAGCAGAGGGTGGGTAAGTAAACAGACTGTGAAGCCCAGCCCACGGTATCATACTTGCCAGCCTAACCAACTTCCAGCAAGTGGTGGGCTGTGTTGGCCCAGGACCTGTCACATTTACAGGAACCATTATAAACATTTCTGCCCTTTGAAGTGGTGGGAACCAGTGTGCTGCAGGACCGTTCCACTTCGCACGCAGGGTACCTCGTCCTACAAAGAGACGTTTCATTTGGAAAGCATGTTGCCTTCAGACCCGTGATTGTGCAAGAGGGAAAAGGCACATTCCTCTGGGTGCCCCAAAGGATCAGCTGAAAGGAAAAACCAAGGCACACAACAATGGCATTCTGCAAGGGACCAAGGCAAGGCACTTGAGAGGGCTGGGCACAGCAGTGCTGAAAGGAGAGAAGGATCAGGAGCTCCAGGCCATACTAAGGCTGTTCTCCTTTGGCTCTCTACCATTTAGCAAAGCCTTCTTTTACACCATATTTTTCGTATTGTTCATATGTTCATATTGTTTTTGCTTAATAAACAAGATCAGTTGTTTAGATCACCCAGAGAGCACCACATAGAGACTACACACCGTGACTGCTACTGTAGCCTCTACACCATAGAGACTACATACTGTGAGTAGAAGCATTGCAGATAAGATTTAGAAGAGCTTGAAAATTATACAAGTTGATACCACCTGCAGTGAATTTCTATAGCACCACACTAAATAAAAAGACACAGGTAATAGAATCCTCTGCATTGTGAACACAGCAAGTTTCTTTTACCTCTACAAGAGCCAGACTAATCTGCCTACTAAGCTGAGAAGAGGCACTGTCTTCAGCAGTCCTTGGAGCAGGTGCCTTCTCTCTGTCCCCAGTAACGCTGATGTCTGGGTGAAGGTAGAGCAAGAGAAGTACAACTGTACTTCAAAAGGAAAAGAATTAAACTTTTTTCAGTTTCATGGGAACATGAACTGCCTCTAGCCCCAGGAAACATGTCAAATAGCTCCTACAGTTTAGCATGCAGTCTCCCATCCCAAAAAAATGAACCTGCACTAGTCATTTCCCCAGCTGCAGTAATAATTTTTAATAGCAAAGTGATCATTGCTATAATATCAAACATAAAGAAGCAGAAGTGTTGCTTTTTCTACTGTTTAAAAAAAAAAGGCAGGTAAAAGCGAGTCCCCCTATTCTTTATGGTTTATGACTTGTGATTCTTCTGCTTGTCAGCTCTTTTCCAAGTCTGCTTATTCTACGAAAATAGCTTCTGAGGCAGTCTTAAGTAAAGTCTCTAAGGATTAGAGAGAAATGTTAGTGGATATATGAACAAACCACATCTACAAGCAGGAGGTTTAAACCTGTTTGGCAGTAATAGATCCTAGCACATAAGCTCTTTTTTTAATTAAAAAAGGGTTTTGCTAGATCAGACCGGAGTTCTCTCTCAAAAGCTGCCAAACCCAACAGCCTGATAGCTGCAAGCTTGCTGCACTCTATGTGCCCATCTCCAGCCAGCAGCGAGGTTCAGCAGTCATTCCCAGTAAGCATTAAAAGTGTCTCATGCAGCAAACAGACAGAGACATATCTGTGCTCTCACACACCATGCAGAGCAGGGCAGGCAGGAGCACAGGGCACTCACACAAACAGGCAGCCTGAGCCCTGTTCCTCCTCTCCAGCTGATCAAGGTTGAAGGCTGTCAGTAGAACACCACAGGTGACCATACATGCAGTTATAAACATGCACATCTGTTATATGTACAGGTGCAATATTGATCCCTCCAGTAGCTGGTCCCTGATCCTCTGGCCTACCCAGCTGTGGACACACAAACCTGTGAGCCCTTGGAGGTTCATGGTTTCATTCCAGCTGGTGGCACTAAGATCTCTTTTCCTACTCACTGGCTAGTCGAGTTTTAAGTTCATTCATGTTCACACACATGCACTCTTAGGATGGAGAGTTCATTCACACAGACAGTAAAAATAGGGCTTTATAGGAAGATATGGCAAACTGTATTAATTAAGCACAAGGTTCTGTCAGACAACTCTATTGACGAGCAAATAGAATAAACTCAATGAGGTCCTTTAAACCCTTCTTCTAGTCCTCCCCAATCCATGTGTAAGCCTCACACATTGTAACAATTCCCTTAAAATATCCATAATAAGTTTTACATAAATACCAAAATGCTCTTCCACCTGCACTCCACAATGAGTCCTATTAGTCCTGTGGACAGTTGCACAAATTTATCAAGGACAATATTTCCTAATCCTTAAAAAAAGACCCTTTGTGCAGGTGACATATATTCAATTATTTTTTTAAAAAATCCTGAAGCCTAACATAATATAGTAACCAGTATCAGCAAGTTAAAAAAAGTTTTGATTTGTCTACACACAAATAATGTTACCACTGCTGAGAAGGATGAGACAGTGGCTCCAATGCATGTATTAAAATATCTAATGCAGAGGCAAACAATTTACCCACTGAGGGCTAAGTACAGATGCTTCACCCCACAACCATGAGGTTTAAATATTTGCATTAGCCACAGAAAAATTGGCAGACAAACTGTCTGTAGTAGATCATAATCTTCCCACCTTTTTGTATAATTCGTGTTGAAAATCTGGAATAATCATTAGCATTCTCTTATGAACATCATGTAAACTAATCTAAACTAAACTAAACTGAACAGTTCAGTAAAACTAAACTGAAGCAGAGGAGTAATTGATTGTTTTACCTGGAGCTACTTCTTTACATCCAAATGGTGGCATGGACAAGAACAGGATTTTCTCCCAGAAAAAGTATGCTAGCCTTCCCAAATAAGACTTAATTTGCCTTAAAACACAAGGCTAGTCTGAACCTGTGGGCAGGAAATAAAGATTACTGCAATCTGGTTTGAGTGAATTCACTGCCTAGGAGTTCTGCTTTCCAATTTTCTCAGTAAAGCTGCTGGATTTTGATGTAAGATTTTTACTTTAATCTTTGAGACTCTAAGTGATTACCTTCGTTATGATATGAAAGATAGCTGACAGCCACAACAAAGGGTAACAAAAGGGCTTTATCTGGATCCCCTTTGCTGTAATCAGGACTTTCTCTGGCAAAGAGCTGTGATTTTTGAACCTCTTCACCTTTAATCTCAGCACACAGATTTGTTTCTGTTTTCAGACGTGTAGCAGAGCCCACCACTTCTCAGGTTATTTCTCTAGAGGAGATTGCAGTGATTAACTTCATAGCCCCTGTCTTTCTCCTTAACCCATGAGATTGAATATATTAGACAGATAATAACCCAACTTCATGATGCAAAGCAACCAGGCAGAATGGGATTTCATAGCCACAGCCTGCTGAACCATTCGTGCTGGATACTCAAGAAAATGAGGCCATTTAGCTTTAAATGGAAAGTGAGGGATGCACCATGAGCAGAAATTACTAGTGCTCAATCTCTAGTTTTCTTTTTCCTTTTTTTTTCTTTTTCTAAAAAATTACTTTTCTGAGCACGTGTCATAATGCATAGTATTAAAGAGGAGAGAGATAAAGGTTCATTATCCCATCATCTGAGCCCTCCTAGGAACCCATTCTTCAAGTACATCATATGAAATTCATCAAATACATACTAGGCTCTTGATCCTGAATAGCTTACAATTCTGAAAAATCTTTCACAATCTACTATAGGTAGAAAAAGCAATAATAGGGAATAAGATTTTTTCTTTTTAGTTACTAAAATTCAACATCAAGGAAAATTACTTCATAACAGAATTTTAAGATTAAATCAAAACAATTCACATACAGTCCTCAAATATAACCTACTAAATGCTGTATTGCTAATATGTACATGCAATGTTAAAATATCTCTTTATTTTAATGTGAAAAAGTCAAGTCTCTTAAGCATTATCAAAGCAATGCCGCTTCTCAGATAGTGAATGATTTCTCATTTTTCTTTTAAATTTTTACAGCTTCAATTTCAACAGATTTAAATTTATCTCATTAAAAGATTTGCAAAATATTTTTTCAGCACAACTCTGACCATAATATGAAAGGGGAAAACACACATTTGTATATGTAAGAGTGTGTGTGTAGGAATATAAGTATAGATACAGACACATAGAGAGATATTTCTAAAATACACACTTCTCTGTGTGTGTATAAATGTATACACACACGTATATTCACACTTACATATTTCTCTGTGTGTGTGTGTATGCACACAAGGTTCTCTGTGCTTCATAAAATTTGTAATTTCATCTTCCCTTATTGAAAGAATCTATCAAGAATTCCACAAAGCTCAGTTATGACCAAACTCCTCAAAGTAAAAACCCTTAACTATTAAAACAATAAAATTCTAATTGTTTCCCAGAAAAAAATGCTAAATCACTTTTATTGCCACAAAGGAAGTGTTAACATACTGTAGTTTTCTACGAATTTGCAATATACCAGTATATAGCACTGCCATTTCCATAGGTAGCTAACAAAACTTATCTGGAGCATTCATTGTTTTCATACTCTTTTCCAGATATTGTGGGTAGATTATGACATCCATGGAGGAGCTGCATTCTTTGTTAGGCCACATATGATAGCTTTTAGCAATGTACATCATGGCCCTGTAACTCCAGAAAAGAAGGCATAAGGGAACACAGCTTTTATTTCAGCCCAGCACATCTGCCAACATTTCATTCTACAGACATCTTAATCAGAGAAAATCATAGAGTTCCTTCCTAGCATCCTCAGTCACTATTTTTTATTCTTTTCCGATTCTTAAGACATCTTGTTCACATAAGTTCAGAAAAGCCTTTAGAGACCTTTGATACTCCCAGAATCACAGCTTGAGAATCATCGCTTCCAACCATGGTTCTTTCCTCGGCACTCTGCTCACATAATGTTCTGAAGTGCACGGTGTCATTTGGAGGGTAGAGCACAAAATCGAGTGACAAAAAGCATTAGAAGAAAAAAGAGGAGACATGATTTGAGGTGGGAGGTTGAAGTAAGAGGAACGGACTGATAGATTAGAAGAGCCCTGATGTTTTTTCCTACACACCAGCAAGCCTTCAACAGTAGGAGAGGAAATATTGTCTGTTCAGATGGACTATTGCCTAATAGCTAAGGCAATTTGTGGGAGATGCAAATATGATTCCCATCAAACGGAGGAGGGATTTTCAGGTTAACTGTGAATCTCTCACATCATTAACAGTTCCAGCTTCTGTTCTGCAACATTTTAAAAACGGAAACATAAACAGAAAGTTAAGTGCCTGGAATCTACTCCTCTTTGGCAAGTGGCAGGCACCATCACACAAACAAAGAATAAGGCAATTCAGGGCATTTTTTAAATTTAGGCACTGGCCAAAAAACCACACTCTTTCATATCAGAGAGAAGATTAGTGGATTACAAGCTTGCACTTCAATGCTGAAATTTCACTCCAGCTTTAGCATAAAGAATTGAGGTTTTTCATTGCTTCTCAACCTTTGGGACTCTCCCAATATGAGCAAATCATGACATTTATCAGAACTCCAATAAAATGCACAGCTTCAAGACAGGGCACCAGTACAGAGAAAAGCTAACAGTAGTGTCAACAAGTTAAAGTGGTGATTAAGTTGTTACCTTTCAGGGATATCAAAAATAACTCAGCAACCACTGAAACTGCCTAAAGTTTCTTCACAGCACTGCAATACATCGCACAGCAACCCACTTGCTCTGTGGCAGCTGACTGGTGTTTTGCCCTTCTGCTGCCATGACAGTGCTGGCATTAAAATGTAATCAATACAATTCTGTGTGTGATCCTGACCTAGCTTCAGAAAGGCATATAATTGGATTATCTATTGGATTGTGACCTCACAACAAGTGCAGATGGGGCTTTTTTGTATCTTACTCAGTCAAGGACAGGTGAAGTATGAGAGCATGTTATTGAAAACAGGAAATTCTGTTAATAAATCTACATTTAATATATTTCAGTATGACCTAAATCTCCTCGAGTCTGGAATCTTAATCTTTCCAATTTATTAGCACAGTAACTTTGAGAACATGAATAAAGGAAAGAATTAATGGAGATAATCCAGTCTAGGAATATTCTTTTTTTCCTTCTCTCCCATCCCTATTTCCAGGGATCTGAGGTTTTCCCTCCACGCATCACACAAAAGACTGAAGAGCTCATTAATTATCAGATCACAAAATGCAGTCACTTAGTCTATGGCATATAAACAAAAATTAGGAATTATGTTAGCACTATAGGTTTCAAACTGACTTCTGTGGCTGTGTTGCAGTAGTAGCACAAAGCACCAGAAGTGTTTACCTGAAGTTTACCCTACAAGCTTGTCAGCCAAATTATTTCTGAATTATTCCTGGATCCTTGGCTGGGTACAGTACCTAAAGTGGGGCCCATGACTAAAACCTTGTATATTTATTCAGCATTGCTATCCTTATTTAGGGCTGGGGCAAAACAGAGATCTACTTTCTTTTGAAGAGCAATAGGAACATCCATGCTGTTCCATAGGGACACTGATCTTAATAGTCATGAGTTAATTACATGGACTTTTCCTGAATAATTTAATTAACACATTTCCAACTAGGAAAAAGGCAATAGACATGGAATTACTACAAATATTTAAAAAGAAAAGCCACAATCAAAGCACTGTTCTTCCCAATCTCAAACAGCTGAGACAAAAAAAAAAAATTCAGAGACCTTGGTCTGGAGAGAAAAAACTAGAAAAGTAAGGAGAGGCTTTTCATAGACCAGAAGCTGGCAGCTAACAACAAAACAACTTCCCTCTCTTCTGCATCTTTGTTTCCTTCTGTAAAGCTTCTTAGGGGTGTTGGTTGCCCAACATATTGTACAGGTGTATTTGGTCTGGCTGAGATGGAGCTCATTTTCCTCACAGCAGCCCTCGCAGTGCCGTGCTTTGCACTGGTAGCTGGAAAGGTGCTGATAACACACCACTGTTTTGGCTGCTGCTGAGCAGGGCTGGCACAGCATCAGTGCTGCCTCCCCAACATTCCATCCTCACCATCAGGCTGAGGGTGGGCAAGATCTTGGGGGGGGACACATGGCAGCTGACCCAAATGGAATAAAGGATACTCCATAAAATATGGTGTCTGCTCAGCTATAAAAGCTAAGAGAAAAGAGGAGAAGGAAGCAGGGAGCATTCATTATTTGTTATTCGTTTGTGATGATATTTATGATATTTGCCCTCTGGAGCAACCATTACACAGGCCAAAGCCCTGGTTCCTGGGAAGTGGCCAGACATCACCTGCAGATGTGAAGTAGAGAATAAAATCTTTTGGGCTTTATGTTTGCTTGCATGGGCATGACCTTTGCTTTCACTTTAGTAAACTGCCTTTATCTTAACCCACAAGGTTTGTTTCAATCTTATTTTCTGCTCCTGTCCTACCTCAGTAGGTAGAGAGGAATGACAGGATGACTTGGTGGGTGCCTGGTGTCCAGTCAAGGTCAACCCACCACAACAGAGAAGCTCAGATACCTGTCTGGGGACTAAGACTGTCTTTGAGTTGTACCACAGACATCTCATGCAGCATCTTTTCATTTCAAATAAGACATGGAGTTGAAGAGGAGAAGAAAAGGGATTGTGTTTTTCTTTAAGCTTCACACTGTGACTCATTAGCACACAGCTAGGCATTCTCACAGCCTCCCATGCTGACAAGCCCCAATATCCCAGCACATCACAGAGATCTAGTTGTTTAGGCTTGATTTAACTACAAATTTATCCCATAGCCAGCTTGTGTTTTCTATATTTACTCTATTTAAAGGAAAGAATAGTCACCATCCCAATGCACATTTTATTGCTGGGTTGTGGCAGGAGCCTGTCAAGGAATAACCATAGCTTTTGGAATATGCCAGGAAGTATTGCTGTGAAATAGTCATGCAGGCAATTGGACAAGAAATGCAACAAAAGAGTGAAATTCCAGGATGACAATCAAATCCACTCTGTTATTATGTTGTTTATACCAAAGCCCATGGCTCTGCTATTGTTAAGGGTCTTGTCAGCTTTTCCATTATATGTTCTTATTTTCAGGGTTTTGTTTGTCACAGTGACTCACTCCAGGCAAAGTGAAAACATTAGGAGACTAAAATTTGGCCAAAGGCAAAGAGCATTGTTTACAGCTGATAGAGTCACAGTTGGACCAACTCTCTGCTTTAACAAATGTCAAAAAATAAATGGAGATGTAACCATGTCTTCCTATAAAATGAAACCCTGATAAGAAAAAAAAATTTTTTACAGTATCAGAACCTATTAAGAGCTAAAATGTTGGTGAACAAGACAGAATCTAATCATAGAAACTTGATCAATCATCCATCAGAGTAATTTTCATTCATCTCCAGTTCAGAATTACAGGGTAGGAGCAAGAGCACTTTGACATCTGCATCCACATGTTCAGATTCTGCCTGCACACATAGGCTGAATTCAGTACACTTTGAACTCATCTAAGTATCTATTTCTATGTCCTCTGAAGAAGCAACAACCTTCTTCAGGTAAAACCGACAGTCCTAAGATGTAAACGGAGATCCAAATACCCACAGGCTTTGGATAGGGTCAGACTTCAGTTCCCATATCATAACTCATGTGAATGAAACCAGAAGGACCCATGAAGCAACTCCATACAAAAGAGGCATGATTCAAGCATTCCCTCTAGGTAGATCTTAAGATAATAATTCTCTATTTTTTTTAAATTAACTCTCTCATTAAAAGATGAGTAATAAACAATGGATAAACACAGATGGATGTTTTGCTTAATTTTTAATAACCATTGAAGAAAAATTTCAAAGAAAACTCATATTTTCACTTTTGCAGAGAAACTCTTCCAGTAGTCTCATCATCTGATTCATAACTAGAAAATGCAGAAATGTTTCTTGACATAATCAACATTTGAATCAAGTTTATTCAAAAATAAAAAAGGAGAAATTTAGACATATAAAGAACAAACAGCTTTATAAAATAATGCACATTTTGAATACCTTCTTAATTTCAGAGAAATATATGTAAGCTTAAAAGTCACAGATAACTGGATTTAAATAACTTACCAGGATTTCTTTACTTATGTATATACATGGTACTCTTGTCAGCAGGGAAAAGAATGTAACATAGGGCTGGGGGCAAGGAATGTTCAGTTTCCAGCTGTGTGTTCACTGCCTGTGTGATCCCAAAGAAGATGCCCTACTGTCCCTCTAAAGAATGGTATCACGAGATGTTCAGAGACAACAGGCAACAAATTCAGCCTTTTAGAGAAAACAAAAGATGATGCAAGGATAGCTTCTAACATTGAAAGACTTATTCCCCACTCTGCTCTGTAAATTAAGTGACACCATCAGCTCTTGGGGGGATACACAGAATAGTTTAAGCTCTGAAAAGTACATGCCTTCAGTCAGCAAGCACATTAAGAAGCATTCACCTGAATATTTTTACTACAGTACATTTCTACAGTGTTCACAAAGAAAAGCATCCCAAAGCTTTGATAGAGAGTGGCAAATGCTCCTGGACAAGGGCAGCAGTATTAAAGCACCAGAGTCATCCTGTTAGATTTGAAACCTGTGCAGTTATTTACAACATCTTTTCCCCACACCTCCAAGTTCTAAACCTTAAATCTCCAGTTACTGCAAACACTGGGAGGTCTCATGTATGATGCTAATAACTTTGGCAGAGCAGCAGGAGACACTATAATTGCCTCAGCAAAATTCCTTCGTTTATGTGTCTACATCACTGAAGAATTTGCAATTATTTTTAAATATTTGCTGGTGTGTCTTTTAAAATATATTTATAGACCTAACATTTTGTGCAGCTTATAAACTGTAAACTGCACAGTCTATTCATTATTGTTTTGTATGTTACACTTCACTGACACCACAATGTCTCTAATGGAAAAGAATCCTGGCACAATTATTGCAATGTGAATTTTAACAGAGTTCCCAGAAAACACAGGTACTCTTCTCCAACTGTAAAGAGTCAACATGAGCTGGTGCCTTTCTAGTGGACTACTAGGATAAAATAGAAATTACAAAGCACATAGGATATATAAAGCAAAAAAGTGCTCCAACATCCTCGCTTGATACTCATCATTGTGCTAAAATTGCCTTCTATTTAATCCACAATCTTAATATCTCCATGCTCAGAGTAATTAGGAATGGTTCTCTAGGCTGCTCCCTCTTTAAGTGAAGAACATTAAACATTTTGATAACTTTACTGTACTTTCCTGTGCATATTTTCCTTCATCAGGACAAATTGGAAGTAAATAATATCAGCAGAGCATTAAGAAGGATGAAGAAAAATTCATTCACATGAACTCACACAACATCCCTTAAGAACTTGGGTTAAGAACTTGGCTAAATAGGGGAGTTTCACCAATAATAATTTTCCTCACAGCTGAACAATTCTTTGTACAAGTGGAGATTTTTTAAATTATGATTTGAAGCCCCTCTGAGGTAATACACAAATACCTTAAGAAGGGTAATTCTTTTTAATCCCAGAATAACCCTCAACATTTGCAGTGGGCTGGGGAAAGGAAAAGGCTACACACAGTTTCTTTATGGAGTAAGAAGATGTAGCAGCAGGATGGCTTAGAAGAAATTGTCACTGTGATTAAAAAGATGCATTTGAAAGCTTATTTCTGGATACATACAGGCAAAGCATAGTAGTGAACTTCTATGGGATAGAATCATGATTTAGAGTCAAGAGCCCCAGAAGTCCTCATCCATCATCTAACAGTCAGTAAGACAGGCTCAGGTCACCTCTAAAAGACAAGACCAAAGATGACCTAAGGACTTTCTTGAAGAAGTGAATTTTTGCATCAAACTTAAAATTTGAGACTTTTGAAACACTGTGCAACTGATGCAGGAAAAAGACAATCATGAGTCCAAAAGTAACTGGGCACATTAGCTAAATTTCAAGGTAAGCCAGTATACAACCCAGTCTGAAAAAAATGCATTTGTAAAGATGTTAAATTGCCATTAACACTTTTAAGAGCATCTGTTACAATAGTCAAAAAGTTTATTTATAGTAACTGACTTTTTCCCAACACATCCTTCCTCATCTAACTCATTTCAGATGAAATGGAGAGCTGTAGAAAGCTATTGCATTGTTACACACAACACAGCTCACTAACTCACCTTCATACACTTTTCTGTGAGATCACTGAAGCTTTCTAGTAAGAGTATCCTTCTAAAGCACTTGACTCTTAAGACTCAGCAACCACCTGAAATCTCAACAGAAAATTAAAACCTGTTCACAAATTAAATTGAACAATGATTTCATTTTAACTTTAAATTAAATTAAAGCAAAACAACTGAGAAAGAGCAAAGCAGTTAACTTCAAGTGTAGCTGTGTAGCCACTTTCCCTTTGGAGTACTTCTAAGCAGTTGGATTGTACTGAAGGCTTCTATTGAAAACTGAAGTACAATAAAGGGAACAATTCCAGAATAACTGCCATTACCATTCTAAAGCTGTAATCAGTTAAGAAGCAGTGAAGATATTTAGCCAACCTCAACGAGGAATCAACACAAAATTCAAAATAAGAGTAATACTAAATTCTGAGGTGATTTAGCACATCAGTTTCTTGATATCAGTACTGAGGGCAGTGATTAAAAATACCCACAGAGCGCAGGAGTGAGTCTTGAACCCTCACACACCCACACACCCATCTCTAAACCCATTTCTTCTGCTGCAGGGGAGCAGCTCTGCAATGCACTGCACTGCAGAGAAGAGAAGAGACAGCCCTAGAACTGAGATAGCCATTAAAGAGGAGGATTACTGCAAGTGCTGGGGAGCCCTCCAGTGGGACACTGTTATCATAGCGATTTCTCAGTTTCTCCAGTGCCTCTGGCTCAAACTTTGAGGAAAGTACATTGATATTTGCCATACAGATCACAGAATGTGCTGAGTTGGAAGGGACTCACAAGGATCATCAAGTCCAACTCCCTACCGTGCACAACACCATCCCCAAGTGTCACACCATGTGCCTGAGAGCATTGAATAAATGCTTCTCGTCTCTGTCAAGGCTTGGTGCTGTGACCATTTCATGGGGAGCCTGTTCCAGTGCCCAAACACCATCTCGGTGAAGAACTTTTACTAACATCCAACATAAACCCCCCTGACACAAGTTCAGGCCACCAGTCCTTTGGGTCCAGTGATTGGTCATTCTTCTCACAGAGCAGAGATCAGTGCCTGCCCCTCCTCTTCCCCTCATGAGGAGGTTGCAGACTGCAATGAGGTCTCCTCTTCTCCAGGCGGGAGGAGCACAGGCTCAGGTTCAAGTCCTTGGTCTGCCATGGCGTTGAGCCAATCACTGTGTGATCTGCTGCAGTGAGGCCAGACCACCCGCTCCGTGCTGAAGGACAGAGAAGCAGCTCCGTAGGAGAGTTTTTAGAAAGAAATTCTCTCAGAGCAGAAGACGGCAGGCTGCATACGTGTGTAACTACGTAAACACTACAGAAGTTTCAAAGCACAGCCAGCCAGCTCTCCTCTGGTTCATTTCTGAGTCCTCACCTCATTTCTTAATAACCATGGCTGCATTTCTCAGGAAAGGCCATTAACTGTAATGAGTCAGAACAGCATCAGAGAAAATAGAACTTTTTTGTTAGAAGTGCCTGTGGATTAATGCCAACATTGATCAGCATTGATCAAAGCATGATCAGCATTGATCAAAGCATGATCAGCATTGATCAAAGCTTATCATTCTTGCATCAGGGCACTTAATGAAGCCTAAATTGAGATCCTAAGCCACAAGAGAGATCTCCAGCAACAAGGGAAGCCTCTACAAGAAATGCCAAGGGACTGTTTCAGTTAGCAGGCATTACCAGGTAAATTTACAGTGTCCATAGCCCAGGGGAGGAGTGCTCCTATAAGGATACTTTATCTCAGAGCAAATTTCATATTTCTGACTGCTCAATCTGTTCCCATTCAATTTCATTTTGCCTCATGCTGACTTTGGGAAGGGGGGTTTGTGTCTAAATATCCAAGGACAAACTAGGTCAAAGAAACAGAATCTGAGATAATTTGCTTTTCAGGTGTTTGGAGGCATGCAGTTTTCCTAAGATTTTCTCCTATAATTCCACAGATTTCAGTTTGATCTCCAGGTTCTTTAGTCACTTCAGAATATAAACCTTTCCACTAGCATACATCACAAAACTTTTCGTGCTGAGCCCTCATGCAGACATCTTCTTGATTTCAACATAAAATACAAGCATATTCAAGTGTCAACAGAAGAAAAGCTCTGTTGTAGTTTAAATTGCATGGTTTACAAAGGAGAAAAGCATGTTAAATTATTCCTTAATGCTACATTTCTAACATGCAAAAACTATGAAGAAACTGGGCCTGTCTTAATATGCAATTTTTTGTAAAGCACTGAAAATGTTGTTAAATTCTAAGAGCAAAGAGGCACAACGTTGATGTTTTAAAAAGAAGGCAAAGACTAATTACTAAGAAGTCAGAGGAAAAATATGGTTTTGTTCTGCACTTTCATTATTTTCCATTCAGCAAGAACTAAAACTGATTGTACTTAAATATTTCATTAAGGCTTGAATTTTCAAAGGTTGAAACAAGCTGTTCGGTGCTTAAACGTTCACAATACAGGAAAAATAAAATAGTGTGATCACAGTAATTGCAGAGAAAAAAAAAAAGAAGTTTTTCTTTCACTGATGTCAATAAAACTAACTTGTGAAAAATGAATGGTTACATCAGCATTGTATCAATTTATTAATATTAAACTAGAATACATTAGAAATCATATTTCTACAATTATCTGTTCTAAACTAAACCAAACCCCAAGGAAATAAAAAAACCAAAAAAATTAATCTATAGAGGAAAAAAAGCCTTACTTCACTCTATAACATGAAGTTTCTATTTCTTATAATATTCTCATCACATGCCCACAACAACATTCCTGCCCATAGCTTTAGTTTACAGAATAATTAATAGCTATTATTGGATGGCTATACTGCATAGCTTCTCACTTGAATAGAAGAGTGCTTTAATATAAAATGTTATATTCTAACAGAAGCGTATTTAAAACAGAAATTAAGGTAAATAAATGCATCTTCTAAAAAGGAGAGCACACTGAATAGTTAGGGTTAGGGTTACATTAATCTCACAATAAAAACCGTCTGATTCATTTTACAGAGCAACCTCTCTGCTTGAGCAGGAAGGGAACTTGAGCAGGAAGCCCTGTTCTGCTCTCAGACCCAGCAAGAAATGAGCATGTACACACACATAGACTCTGTGTCCCTGGGGCAAAACCCACCATTGAACTGTGGCTAAAAATTAAAAACATTTAATTTCATTATGCTACTGAACACACCTGTCATGAGCATGTGATCAAGGAAGGGAGATGGGGCATAGAGGGGTTTGGGCCTTTAAGGACCAACTTGGAATTTCAACATCTTTCCTCCCAAAATTCGGTGAAATCATGTTGTCACATGAATGATATTTTGGTTTTACCTGCTGTGGTGTCTGCACATAGAGCTGCCCTGCCCCTACAAAATGCCATTACCAGAAGGAAGCAGTTCACCACACACTTGAGGTTCAGACTGCCCTGCTGCAAACAGAGAACTACACTCACTGAAACATTTCTCACACCAAGTGGAGAAACAGGGTACTAAGTCAGGTATGTATTTAAGTTTTATAAACGATTTACACGAAAAAACATTAAAACATGAACTTTTAAAAAAAATGTTTCTAGAAGCTAATTTAATTTATCCACAAGTCACCATTTTTTGGCCAATAGAACAGTTTTGCCAGAGTCCATATAATTGAAACTTAAATTTGAGTGGCTTGCAGCATCATTTTTAAAATGTTTCCAGCAAAGACAAAAATAATTATGCTTGGTTTTGTTGGCTGCTCTTTTAAGAAAACAAAAAAAACCCCATCTTTATGTTTCAAACATAACAAAGTATGCCACAAACCCCACAATGCCGTGTTGAGTAATGAGGAGGCAGCCATCTGACAAAGCACAGCATTGCTTCATCATCAGGAAATCTGATCAGGACTCTTAGAAGGAGTTTACTCACTTGCAGACAGCACAGTTACAGCGTATGTTGCCTTAATACTTCACTGCTTTATTAATATTAAGATGCAGTCCTGTTTGTAGGAGCATTTGGGAGATGCTGGTGCTTTCACTTGATGAGCTGCTGGCTCTCAGAAAGTGCTCTGTGATAGATGAGATTATTCCCAGTCTTGAATATGCCAAGTTTCCAACTTTCATTTTATATACACAGTAATGCAACATATGCTACAGTGATTCTGATAACAATTTAATTCCAGATCAGGGTCAGGCAGAAACAGGAGAAAGGCTGCAGGGAATCAAATTCTGAGAATTCATGAAGCCATGGTTAGGGTATAACTCATGTGGAAAAAGCTTGGATTTGATCTGTACTCTTATTTTACCTGTGACCCGCTCCAACCCCAACAGAATAATTTGGTCCAAAGGTTCACTTGGAGTCCTCTCATTTCAAAATCAGTAGCAAAACAAGAAAGAAATGCACACCTGAGGGACTGTCAGTTGGTTAAACTGCTTTTGATATATCCACTTCAGTGGAGTGATAGTAATTTACACCAGCTGAGGATCCGCCCTGGTGTGTTTCATTTACTCTTGAAGTCCTTTAAAAAACATACCAAGTTCACCTACTAATTTTCTCCAAACTTTTGAGGTCACCCCTACCTACTTCTGAGCCAGATTCTCTCTGAATCAGAATGGGAATGGTACAATTTCTCTGCATGGAAAGAGATCCTCCTAATTTACAAAGATTTCAGTGAGCAAAGCGATAATTCCATGTACTGTGATGTCTCATAAATAAATATAGTGGCAGAATCAGTGCTGTTGCTGGCTATTCCACGGGAGGCTATCATCCCTACTAACAATATGTCAATATGCTTAATTAAGGATTGGAAAGCAGAGAATCAAGTTCATGGCAGGTTTTCAACACAAAGTTCACAAATGCATATTTGCATCCCAGGAGATAAAGAAATTCATCAAAAGGTAGCAAGCTACAGGCCAAGAAAAGCTACTGCAAGATAAGCAGTGATATGACCACACTCAGAATTCACTCACATTCAAAACCAGATTAAAAGTAGAAAAAGTCATTCTAATATTACATCCATGGAAACATACTTTCCTATTGAAAGGCCAGGAGGCAAGAAGGAAAAGAGGATAACAAAAATTACAAACTCAGAAACTTACACAAACTCAGTTTCAGTGAGACTGGCAAACGGGATTCTCTCTGTATTGTTAAAATACTTTAAAAGTAATTTGTAATTTTCAGGAAAAAAATAGGAAATTATCTTCAGTCTAGAGACAATGACTGATTTAGTCAAATGAACCTCCTGAAAAACTTTCATTCAAAACAAAATACAATTTTGCATTTTGTATCACCGGCGAATGGCATTTTACTGCTTAAATCACACTCCTCGCAGAATGAATAATCATTGGTGTATCAAAGGCAAGAATAACCTCTCATAGAGACTGAAACTTCTTTAAACTGCAAAAGATTCTGGAGAGAGGTAAGAAAAGTCATACACGGCTCCATACCCTTCTGGAGTTCCCCTGGATATGGATTAGCAGGACCTCCTGAATCAAGGTCGGTGTCTTCTAATGGAGTCGACCAAGCTATTTCACCTTCAGCAAATTCATCCCAAGCCTATGCCCTTCTGAAGGCCAGGAACCTTCTTCTAGAGTCTAATCTAGCTTTACCCATCAAAAAATGAATACATCTGATTCACCTTTTACCATTCTTTTCTAACTCTTGATTCCTAGCTTTTACCCTGGATATATTTCTACTGTGCAGTCAGACCTTCTCTTGCTGCCTGAACAAGTCTGTTTCTTTTAACTTGTTCTGAAAGAGCGATTCTCCATTCCCTGGTCATCCTGGCACCACTTTCCTGAAAGTTTTTGGACTTTGAAATAAGTTGAACTCACAGAGTTTATATGAGAGTAAATCTGTAGTAGAAAGGAATTGGCTGTGGTCTAAGGGATAAACTTAATGGTACCTGTGTGCTCTAGACTATAATTGTTGCTTATAAGGGCGAAATAACACTGGGTTAATAACTTGGCCTCCCCAGTCTCATTGCTTTCCCTTGTTTCCTCTCAAAATGCTTTATTATTAATTGGAAAGAGCATATCACAACAAAATTGGAATGCAGAAACTTGTCTGTGCCAAGGAAAAAAACCCCTCTTCCCAACCTCAAGGACATTTTGCCATTAGTAAATGCCTCATATAAAACTAAAAATAAATGCGTGGACTCAGCTTACAAGATTTTCTCTCTACAGCTTCTCCCCACTGCCAAACCACAAAACCCAGACAAGGGCAAGAAAGCCTTGGGTGTCCTATTTCTTTTCCCCGAAGGTTATGGTTGCTTACACATTAGGCTATGCTTCAAGAATTTACAGCGTAGAGTGATCAACTCATTACTATTTTATTTCCGCCTAGCTTCATTTTTTAAAATTATTCCTAGTTTTAAATGGAAACATATACCATTGCACATAGTTTTATATTTTGTTAGACTGACCCCTGAAGCCTTATAATTTTATTTCTGCAAACATGTACGTGAAATGGCCTCGACTGTTACAGTCAAAGTCTCCAGTCTCCTTATTTTTCTTGTCTTTTAGAAGATTGAACTAAACTTTGCAGAAAATGCCCAGAAGACATGAATCATCCCTGTTGCTAACCTGGGTTCTACTGCTAGATAAAAAACTGCCATGTGAAAAAGGCAATTTCAAAAGCAGAGGCAAACTATGGCAAGGAGGCTTTACTGAATTCTTTGATATTTTCATAAGCTGAAGGACTGAGATTTTCACTAGTCTCTGGCTGAATCCCCCCTGTTTATTCCTACAAATATGTGACAGTACAGCCTAGATTAATCCAGCTGAAAAAAATTACCATCCTTATCAGTTCCCTCCCCAGCGAGACACAAAAAACAGATGTGGTAAGATAAAGACACTAATTTGCACATTATTGGCAATGACTAAGGAGATACAGACCACTTACATCAACTTGGACAGCCTTACTGTGCTACAGGTAACAGCTCTAGACTTAGAAAATGCTGCACATTTTATCAGGTAAAGTAATTTGCTGACTGAACTAGGGGCAATACTGCCTGATAAGGTCAGTTCTTCGTCAGCACGGGCATCTTGATTACTTCTTGGTGAGTATCATACACTCATTTAACTTGAAAGGGACCTAAGGAGGTCATCTGGTCTGAGCATGCAACAGGGGAATCTTTGCCATTCAATAAAGTAGCTCAGGGCCCTATCCAATTGAGTTCAGAGTGCTTTCAAACATCTTCCACACTTTCTTGAGCAACATCTTCCTATATCCGATTGCCTATGATTTTTTTCCCTAATGTCAATTAAGATTTTCCTTGATGCAGCTTCTGTCCATTGCCCCCCATCCCTTACCTGTGTACTACTTGAAGGACACTGTGTCCACCTTGACTATAGAAGGAAAAAATCCTTCTCCCATTGGATAGCTGAAAGCATCCATTTATGCACAGAAAACAGATGGGGACAAAGCCAAACACAACTATTTCAACAGTTGTGATAGTTCAGAATACTGAGAGATTCTCTTACACAAGAACTGAAAAAGACTGGTTCAAGCCATGAAAAAAACATGTATTGGTGATTGCTAAATTAGCATCAATAAGACTGGCCTTCTCAGGAATGGGAAAATTACCTGTTTAGATAGGAAGCCCCGTAAAAAGTGTTTTATAAATGGGTTTTCTGGTTTAGTCCTGCTACCTTGCTCTCTGTCAACGCCCAAATTATATTTCCATTGCATAAGAGGTGGAAAATAATGAAAAATATTTAAATGATTCATTAAACTTTGTCATGCACATTAGTGAGATAAAGCTCATACTCTTCTTTCAGGCAAGTCTTAATGAATTGCTATTTTTTCCCCTGAAGCAATAGTGATTGGATATTGATTTAGAAAAGGTAAAGGGATGTGATTAAAAAACAAACTACATCAGAATGAAATTAAAACAATGTGGCATCTCATTGTATGATGAAATATAATCATACTATATACACTACACAGCATGGGAAGAAAAAAAATTGTACAGTTCTTTCAGAGGAAGCAAAGCAGATGTAGAAAAGTCACCATTCATTGTAGAACAGGCAAAATTCATCCCTGGAGTGAGCTACCTGAGCTTTTTCAGTCTCCACATGGATTTTATTAAGCCTTCTATTTCATTCTTTCAAACTTGTCTTTGTTTTTCTCTTGCATAAAGGATGCAGAAAAACTCAATTATGTTTTTTTTTTCAAAACAAGCATTATTCTAAAGCTTCTGCCACACCAAGAGTGGAGAGAGTCAGTGTGTTTTGTGTGGCTTGCATATGACCTCTGCATCCATTTACAGATGGTTGGTTAAGTGCACAAGGACTGTTAATTGTAAAATACCCTTAACTTATGGTGGTAATTTAGTTTTAAGGAAATATGTAAATTGAGCTGAAGTGACACATGCAAATCTAAAATAATTTAACTTCATTTTCCTATCTGATTTCAGCTCACCTCTCTTTAATGTCCCCCTCTCCCTCATGATACCTCAGTATTTCAGCAGACATGAGGTTTTATGCCATGTTGCTCCCAATCCAAACATAACCCTCATCTTATAACAACATCTCAGAGTTAACTCTGCCTTACCAGAACACAATTTCACCTTACTTCTGCAAAACTTGCAAAATCCACCAATAAATCAATCACTTCAGAACCTGGTATCCCTAAACTTAATCCCAACCCCGACTGTTAAACAATTACACTGGTTGTTGTCCATCCCAGGTATAACAAGACAGGTTGTATGCCCCCTGCTCTGGGCAGATCAAACTTCCAGTCCCCCGTGGTCCCAAGTGAGAGTGAGTTCCTCATTTGGATAGGTCCTTTCCTACTCTTCATGCAACAGGTGTGTTTCCTCCTTCCTTAACCCTACAGAGAAGATTCACACCTTTCCCTGTTCACAAAAAAAAAAATAAAAAGAGGAAGCATACACATATATCTATATTCTGAAGAAACTGGAAGTTGTGTGCACACTTAAACACATATACAAAGGTGAAGCCTACATTGCTGTGAAGAAAGAAGGTCTGGAGACTGATCTGAAACTCTAAAGTCCAAAGTCTCACACCTTCAGTGCAGCCAGAGGAGCCCATGTACATTTTCCTTCTCCCTGCACCATTCCTGGAAGTGTTCAAGACCAGGCTGGATCAGGCTTTGAGCAACCTGGTCTAGTGGAAGGTGTCCCCACTCATGGCAGGGGGGTTGGATCTAGAGGATCTTTAAGGTCCCTTCCACCCCAACCATTGTATGATTCTATACCTTCATGGTTATAACTACCTCATAATTCTAACTCTAGCCTTACACAGAAACTCTAATAGCTTCAGATAGGAAGAACTGGAGATCTGTTATGGATTGGTAAAATATACACATCAGAGAGAATACAGAATACCTGATTTTTGATAATGACAGTTTTTACCCTGATCCTCACCAAGAAAACATGAGATTGTTTGTCTGAGAGCTTAGGTTTTTATAAGGCTGGAATGGAAGAAATCCATTTCCTAGTCAATCATCCACAGTACACAGAGCTAAAATGACTTACAGCACCAACAGGGACAAGTAACTCTGGGACAGATCAGTCTCTCCAGTCACAGTAATTGTACTCAAGGAACTGACTTACAAAATCAGGATATTCAGGTTATGGTCAGAGCTGTGACTAGGATTTGTGTTTGGAACAACAAGGGGAAAGCTAAACGTCTGACACACTGTTAATCTGGGCCAGGGAGCAGTCAGGGGTCTGTATAATAGGAGGGGTGATCTAGCCAGTAGTCTACCCAGAATTAAATAAAATTTGGGTTAGGAATTGGACACCTGGAGAGTACAAAAACATTAGGCTCTCCAAGACCAACATGGCTAGGATGAAAGAAGGTGCTGGCAGAAACAAGGCTATGGTTACTGTGTCCTCATCCAACATCCAGGGATTCAGCTGAATCAAGACAAGGGATGGAAACCAAATAGCTATCAGGGGTTATACTGAATTGTGCAGACCTTGAAGCTGAAAGCCACTGCCAGGAAGGGAGAGTGTCTAGAAGACTCCTGAGATAGGAAAGGCACAATAGACTGTAGTGTTAAGTTGTAGAATCAAGATTAAGTGTATCCATAACCTTCAACACATTTGGGGGTCTGTGGTAGTCCTTGACAAATTTTGCAGGGTTCAGAATGAATTTGAGTATTTTGCTGGGCTGTTTCAAAGATAATTTAGGTAACTCCTAATTTTCCGCCTCCATGAATTCATAACCAATTTGTATTAATTTGTTGTTGCAGTCAGTTAATGATCCAATGACACAAGAATCCCTATATCCATGTTCAAATTATTAGGCAATTAAAATGAGCTTCTCACCAAAACCCTGTTGAACTCTAAATCAGATGGAGGGTCTGCATGGGCCTTACTTGCAGCCTGGGAAGGTTACTTTGCAGTTGAGCCAGAGAGCCCTGCACAAGAGAACAGCTCACTGGCCGCTGCCAAGGGCTGCAGGCAGCAGCCCACAGACAGCAGCACAGCTTCTGCTTTGCCTTCTCTGGCTGTCTTCATTCCATAGGTAACAAAGACAGAAGATGAAAAGACCTGACTGTGTAGAGACAGGCAAAGAGTAATGAATTGCCCTTCAATTTCAGATCAACAGCAAAGAGGAAAGAGAGCTCAGATTCAGCAACTGTGTCTTTCTCCTAGCTCAGAAGATAACTCCTTAGGCAACATCTATCTAAGTGGATCGTTCTTAAAAATAAACAAACAAAACAAACCCACAAAAAGCAGATCTTCAGTTCTTCTAAATTCTAACACAAGAAATAAAAAATATAGGGGTGAATACCCACAAGCAAGAACAGCTTCAGGGATAGCTCACGGAGAATGAGGCCCTCTCTGAGAAATAGAATACAGAGTAAAGACCAGAAGAGCTGGAAAATAAATGCAGTTTTTGCCCAAACATAAGAGGCTGAATTTGAGCCTGCACATGAGACTGATTCCTTGTTGAAAACTTTTTTTCATTCCTAAAGGGATGATTGAAATTTGTCAAATAATTATTTAGACATCTATACTCTCAATCTATTGTCAATTAAGCCTATTTTTGTTATTCAGCAATTCCAGACATTTTCCTTGATCATTAAAGGATTTTTGTCAGCATTGGTGCTTGCCACCAATCAACAGTGGATGGGAACTGACTGTCACCATCAGTTTATCATCCTACTGTAAGACTTTCATACCTTCTCTCTGTGAGTTCTCACAGGCAGCTCCTCGCAACACTGACTCCTTTTCTCTTTCTTCTGCATGGCTGGCTGACTTCTACCTGTCCCTCACAGCACACGCTAGCCCTTACTGTCCTTCACACAACCACCTAACCCTCACCCCTTACAGCACAACCAACCGACTCCAGCTCACCTCTCAACCAGCTAACCCACTCTTTTATAACACCCATTCTTATTGGACACAGCTGTGACCTGTTAAGGGCAGGGCTGTTCCTACTCTTTGGTAATTAGCACAGCTGCACCTCCTCAGGGGTGAGATTGCCTTCAGCACTATCTCTACTCTCTTACAATCCATTCTCCCACAGATTTTCATGATTCTGTCTCAAATGTGTAAAAATTTTTCTTCCTACAAGTAAAATACCTTAGAGTCTGGAGACTTCTGGTGGTCTATTTTGTAGGTACAGTTTCAGCTGAATTTCTACCACTACTGCTGCCATCCTCAGGCCCAGCATCATTTCCAGAACACCCAGTGGGATTTTTTTTAAGGTCGATTGTTCTAAGGTCACTTGTTATATCTCTTTCAGAGAAAATTCACCTCTATCTTCAGACACAGGGTTCAGGAGATCTCCTTAGTAACTCCTTAGTCACTCCTGCAGAGCTAAAATCCAAGACATAGCTACGTTGTGCTTAATCATCTCCAGCTTTCACAAAGGCTTCTTATCTTAATTCTAACCAAACTATAATAGTTATATAGTTTTAGGAATCTCATGCTTCTTATTAGTTAATGATGTATCCCTAAATGGATAATCCATTTCAGGGCTAGTTATAGATATCACAGCAGGAAGATTTTAATTTATCCACTGCTGTGAACACTCTCCTGTATATTGCAGATTCCTGTGTCCTTGCACCCACTTAAGGTCTCCCTTTCCCAGGAGCTGTTAGGCAGAACAAGAACTGCTGCTACAATTGTTACATAGGACAAGAGCTGCTGCTATTCCTGTCATCACACACTCATTATTCATTACTCTGGCCACTTTGATTCATTTTAGTCCATATAAAGTTTCAAGTTTGGGGTTTTTCCCCCACTCTAACAAAGGCCGGGATGGGGGGAGGGAGAAGAAGAAGGGGGAAAAAAGGGCACTTCTACCAAGTACATCTTCAAAGAAAATAACTCTCTTTTCACAAAATCACAGAATTACACAGTAGTTGAGGTAGAAAGGGACCTCTGGAAGTCATCTGGCCCAACATCCCTACTCAATCAGGGCCACCTAGAGCTGGTTGCCCAGGACATAGTCCAGGAAGCTTTTGAATATCTCCAAGGATGGAGACTCCTCAACTTCCCTGGACAATCTGTGCTAGTGATCAGTCATCCTCATGTGACATTCATATTTTCTCCCTCTCAGGATTTTTCATAGAGAAGCACAGAGAGAAGAAGAGAAAACAATTCTTATCTCTGCTCCATTGTTTTCCCTATGTGGAATGTGGTATGGAGACTGTTTATCTGAGGTGATTACTTGATTGGATTCTGGTGAAGGTTGTTGGAGGTCAATGACCAATCAGATCCAGCTGTGTCTGGACTCTGAGCAGAGAGTCACGAGTTTGCTAGTAGTTAGATATGGTAAGTTAAGAAGTAAGTATGTAGAATACTATAGTATCTCTCTAAATAATATATTAATGTGATGTAGTATAGTGTTAATAAAGCAAGTGTTCAACATTCCAAAGCCTTCTAATCTAGACCCAGAGAAATCAGTTTTCCTACGTCAGGGATTACCTTTTTACTATATCCTCATATTTCCAGATGTTCAGAGGAAGCATCTCCTGTGCTTCAGTTTGTGCCCATTGCCTCTGGTTCTGTCACTGGGCACCACTGAAAAGAGCCTGGCCACATCCTGTTTGCATCCTCCCTGCAGGTATTTTGTACACAGTGGCAAGATCCTCCTCAGCCTTTTCTATTCCAGGCTCAACAGACACAGCTCTCTCAGCTTTTCCTCATATGTGAGTTATCCCAGTCCCTTCATCAGCTTCTTTGCCCTTGCCTGCCCTCTCCCTAGTACATCCACATTGGTGTTGTACTTGGGAGCCACAGGAGAACGGAGCACTCCAGGTGTGGCCTCATTTGTGCACAGGGGCAGGATCACCTCCCTTGACCTGCTGGCGGCCCAGGATACCACCAGCCACCTGTGCAACAAGGGCACACTGCTCTGCCTCAAATGATCAAACAAGGCCCTGCAGATCCCCTTTCTTGACTATAACCCCTCTGAAGTCAAGGATTGTTTTATGCAAAGCTTTCCTCACCTAATGTGGAGAACTCTGAAACTTCTAAACTGAAAGTTAGTTCTTCTGGGCTGACTGCCATCAGCTGTACCTTTTTGTCAGTCAACAGGGCCATTCCCCTTTCCGACACACAATGGATTCATACATTCTCTTCCATAACCCTAATTCCTTTCTGTCATCCCTGTGAGGAACAGACCTATAACAATTTCCTCCCCATCATCACCCCATTCTTAATAAATTTCTGAGTGATTTGACAAGAATGCACTTTCCTCTTCAATAGGCTGTTCCACTCATTACAATTTGCCATAATTGCATTCAATCTGTCCTCATTTCTCCATTAGAATTGGAAAACTTGACAAATTGGAAAATTATAGCTGGAAGAGAGCTAAGTCCTGCTATACATCCAAAGGAAGAAAACAAACAAACAAACAAACCCAACAAAAATCCCCAAACAACCAGCAACAACACAGAGCTCCTGGCTTGCACCCTGTTCAGTGACTCACAGCCACACTGGCTGAAACTGCAGGTCAGATCCACGGGTTACACGCTGAGGTTCTGCCCAGCCATGTCTGAGGGCATACTCAGCCAGCAGCCGTAGCAATGAAGAAGAGTAGATGGACTTGATCAGAGGTCAGTCTCATCAGCTTCTGTATCCATTGGATGCTGTCTGTGTTAACTCAGGAATGGCAATACCAGCAATGGACCTGGAATGGGAAGGCACGATCATGCAATTCTCCTTTCAGGCATGATGCTATAGCCTCAGTCTGTGGACAACTGCCAGTACACAGAACGAGATGGCAAGAGCTGGTAGCTCTTGATGATCCAGCCCTGGAAAAAATTTCCCAGATAATGGGAAAACCTCCCATTTTTTTCCCCCCCAAGGGAAGAAGCCATATGTCACTCTCCTGATTCAACCCAGGACTGTCCTTTATACTCTCCTGGTACTGCCCTAAACACAGCTTGCAGGTTAAGAGTTCTTTTTTAGCACAGGTAAATCTGACAAGGCTCCATAAGAATCAGGGGGTTTTCACATAAGTATGAAGTTTGCACATAGCAAAAGGGTCGGGAGAGGGAGAAGCAGAAGAAAAGAAGAAAGGATGAAAAGTAAGCAGTCCAAGCCCAGCACCAGGGACCTTGACTCCACTCACAAACAGACACTAAGGACATGTGTAATCCTCACTTTATTCATTTGAGAAACTGAACCTCCCTCTCACACACAGACTTCACCTTTTTTTCCTAATGTTCTTAGGAACCTTTGCCTAAGTAGTCATCATTGTTATAAGGCTCTTTAAATTGTAATGGCATCATCTCCCAGTTCTGGGGGACTTTTTATTCGCAGGAATTCCTGGGAACATCACTCCTATCTGATGAAATTATTTGTACATTCTTTGTACATTCATGTATTTTATTTTCTATCAAATTAAACTCCAACTTTACTAATAATGTGATCTCTGTGTGTGTCACGTTAGGAATTGGATCTTGATCTGCACATCTGCCACCCTAAACCCCATAAACTTGTACCATTCGAACTGAACTAAGTTCCACAATTAGTGTCTTTTTTTAACTGTCTCTGTGTACACATGACCCTTGCACACAAAAGCCCTACAACAACATGCTGCTGAAGCCACCAGCACAGGATGAATCCAGGTAGTTTCGAACCAGCGTTGCTGCATGGAGGAAACACAATGGTACATTTGGCAGCAGGGTGATCCAAATGAAACTGTACATCTCAATTTTCTGTTCTAACCACAGAACTCTGTATGCTGTGCTCCCCAGACTAACAAGCATTGCCATGTGCAGATTTATATACCTGCTGGTTGCCCTGCCCCCCAAAGACTTGTGTTTCCAAAAAGAAATCAAATTATCTGCAAAGGCAGAACCCTGGTGAGAAAGAGAGGAGCTGGAGTTGAGCTTCACCTCTTAAGCATTGAAGTCGCTATGGATATTTTGAAAAGCAGAAAACGATACCTAAAGCTGAAAAGAGTATGCTGCCAGAGGTACTAATTAAATGTCTGGAAACTCATAGTAACTTGAATAGTCACATTAATACAATCGACTTAACAAATCTTCTCTTAGGATTACTCAATTACATTTGCGTGACTTGATTCTAACTCCAAAATTTATTAAATTATCTCCCTTCAAAGGAAGACAAGAAAAGGCATATTAAACAAAAGGCAAGGTTTTCCCTGCAATATAAAAGAAAATTGAAACAGAAAAACAATTTTTATATGAAAACAAGAGGGACAATGGGAAAAGCAGTCCTTTGTAGTTGAATTTCACTCTATTTTATAAACCAATAAAAATACAGATTAATAGATTCCTTGTGCAATAAAAATGGAAATAAGACAAATATATTTCATCGTTGCAATCCATTTAACCAGAAACTTCTGCAATGTTCTGCAAGAAGTACTGCAAGAAGTACCTTCTAAGAACAGAAAGAGAAGGAATATAGAGAAAGGCAAAATTCTGTGTAACAGAAAACCTGCAAATTACCCAAACTATATCTGGTTAATGGAACTAATAATACCAAAGCAAAATAAACAGTCACAGTAAGACTTACTGCTCTATTACTAGAAAAGAGAACAATCTTAAAGACAGGATTGAAAAAGCAACTAGCAATTACATTTGATTAAACTTTCTTTAAATCACTTCACAAATAGAATCAGTGTTCCAAAAAAAAAAAAACCACCAGCAAGGAAAATAAAATGTTCTATGGTTCTACTGACCACTCAAACTGACACCCCAACACAGTACTATACACCTCAGCTGGACATAAAGACATTCTATCATGTGTATTTATTCATGTGACACCATTCATTTTGTCCATTACTGCCCCCTGCTACAGTCTTGTCTTTCACAGTAAGGTTCATCACTTTAGGAGGGTAACCCACTCTGCAAAGCCAGTCAGCCTCCACTGCTTCCTCTGAGCTTTCAGACTAACAGGTCCAGTGACACAAACATGGAGAGTGTAAAGCAGGAAATTCCCAGAAATCTCTTGTAAGAGCTGCCTTGTGGCCATCCACCAGGACCTGCTGCCCTGCAACAGGAACAGCCAGGGAACGTACAGCCTCCAAACACAACCCACTGTTGAGTTCCCACGGTAAAGGCTGTACTAACACCAGGAGTTACAAACCACCCTGCACTTATATGGTCCCTGGCTGGGCAGCCAATGCCAAGCACATTGCCAGAGCTGCTTCCACCTGGCAATTCACAGAGCTCTGTTTAGAAGTTCAAGCGCTTCACTCAGTCAGTAACAACTTCTGCTAAAACTTACCTGTGAAAACTCAAGGTCTTCTCCCCAGAATTTCACACCTTACAACAAATAAGCTCCATGTGGATGTTTTGAGGACTCTTTGTTGTCAGAATATCCAAAATTCTGGCTTACACTATTAATTTTGTAGCCCTGGCATAGGAGGCAGGGAGGAAGAAGGGATGGCCCTCAAGGTAGCCTTGTAGTTATGCTCTGTAGATCAGTGCTTCCAACTCATGTTTCCAAAGAAACTGTTAAATTTGCTACCTAAATCCAGGTCTGTTAATCAACAACAATCTGCTTATTAACGATGGCAAAGGACACAAAATGTCCTTGAAATATAAGCCAATTAAAAAAGGCAACTACTATATTTTAACTGATGCAATGATGACAATGACTACTTTTAGATGAGCCATAAATGATAGAATACACAAGGATTTGGGAGCAGCTTTCTCATACAGCAAAAGACACAAATGCACCAAGGCTACAGACTGAATCATGGGCATCCCTGGTTGAAATATAACACAATGCAATTTTAGCCAGTGTGGACAGAGGTGTAACATATTGCATTTATTAAAAAAGGCAAATATAACTGAAATTGGAAATAAATCCAGTTGAATTTTTTTCATGTTTTTGTACCTTTCATTTCAAAGAAATTTTTTCTAGAAGTGAGATGCCTTTACAAAGCCATTACAGAAACAAATCATCTGAGGCAAAAAGGAAATTGCAGCTGCCAGACATATTCCTCTCCATTGCTGTAAGTAGCATCTGCTTGAAATTATCCCTAATGAACAAGCTGTATTCCTAAATTTCTGCACAATCTGAGAAACTTCAATTTAGACATTTTTCATTTAGAACTGAAGGGATTCAGTTTGAAAGATTGCCTGGATGTTTCTCAAAGTAATTACCAGAGAATAACAAAACTGTGAAGTGGTGCTGAAAATCCAAGTAATCAACACAAGCACTTTGAAGAACACACATCAGAGACAGCAGCTTAGATATTCTCAACACGAATACTGCTGAAGAATTAGGATCAATTTTTTACTGACTTCAGAAAGTCCATTAATTCCCCTTCCCTCAAAGATGGAAAAGTGAAGCATACTGTTGAGAAGTTTGAAGCAAAACCTATGTATTTGCCTGACTAAAAGTGTTTTCTGTCCAAATAAACATGACTACCCCTTTCTTCTACCCCTCAAAACTAGAATGAGGAACAGACTAGAATGAGGAATATTTTGTCAATTTTCCATGTTTCTGGGGGAAAAAAGAAAGGAATTTTGTAGGTTTAGATTAAGCACTTCCTAATTAAACATTTAAAAATAAATTCTCATACACTGCTTTTCATATGAGGAGTCGTTTCATAAGTAAAAGGTCAGAGATAAAATATTTCTGATTTTATAAGCTTATATAGTGAATCTATCAACATTCATAATTGGTGACACCTTTTACTGTGTTTTGAGCACAGCACAAACAGAAAGGTAAGTTCAAATGTTTTATTAGAACATATATTTTAAAAGTCAAAAAAGCAAGGAGAAGCCACAAAAGGACATTGCAGTAAATTGGTGTCATTTCATTTTGGGTTTTTGGGGGTTGATTTGTTTCTTTGCTTGCTTTAGGAAAAAAGTTATCTATCTTTTATCTGCTTATCTATCTTGCACCATAGAAATGTGAGCTTTGCACTAATCAAGATCAACATATAAATTCCACGAGCTTCCTGTCATTCAAGTTGACCTCTCCTAAGTTGAGAAGTACAAAAGCCATTCAGATCTCCTTTCAGAATTTTTTACTATATAGATAAGAAAATTTCTAATCCATATTTCTGTATATCCTGGACAACCTCAAATTTCAGCTACCTTTAACAGATCTAAGCCTGAAATTTAGTGATATCAGCAAGAAGAGAAATCTTATACCCTAGGAAGAAGAAAATTATCCTATAAATCATAGTGAACATGAGAATTACCCAAACAGAGTATCAGAGAAGCCACAATTCAAAAAAGGTATGAAACCAGAGCATAATCAGTGTTAAAACTGATGCTAGAACCCATGATCCCAAGTAAATGTTATTTCTGAAAGCAAAGTTTTATTGTCATGTAAGAAGTGATGATTTCAACAATGTATTTGTAGAGTTCATAAACCATTTTTGAGACAGATGTTTATTTGCAATTGTGACATTCTTTTTTTTTTGGTATGTTTTTTCTATCACACCATATAGGCTAATACTGTAGTTTTCCTGCACTATGAAAAAAAAGTCTTTAGGACTTACAGGTATTCAAAAGGAGTTGTCTGTGCTTCAGATTAGCACAAAGCCTTGTCTTCCCACAGGGCAGAGGCACCCACCACCTGGGACTGGGTATCTCCTAATGCTCCCTGAAGCTGGTGAGGCAACCTGTTTCAAACATCACCTAACACAGTTTCAAGAGCAGACCCAGGTGCTGATATGACAGAGGACACAGATACATGTCACAAGGACACAAATAAAAATCACTCTGCTTTGGCTGCGCTGGTACAGTCATAGTGTTTATACTACCCTAATCTGTTTCCATAAGGGAAAGGGAATGACTCTTGAAATTATGATAAGACTTTGCAGTAGGAGGATTTCTACCAATATAACTATTCAGGAAGGAAAAGGTTATTAGGCAGAGAATATATTTCAATGTCGTCCAAGCTCATGTTTACCTGTGCTAAGATATTCATAAGGAACTGTGTTCTAGAAATAGCTCTTCTTTTGAAAGGTAAGCAGCACTAGGCTCCAAGTTGTGCATTCCTCCAACAATTTAAGTATTAAATGACAGCTCTTAGGTGAATGAACAATGACCTTAATCAAATGCGCCCAATGAACCATAACACTATAATTTGATCTTGTTCATTTCATATTACGTGGCATTAGATAAACTGGAAGTAATTTTTGAACTTGCCAAGCACAGCTGAGGTCTCTCCTTCATAATTCCTTCAATTAAACACATATAGATGTTGACTTTCAGACAGTATTTTGGGTTATTTCTCTTCACAGCATATCATAGCTCACAATAAATGAACACACAGTATAAACCTTCATGCAAAGTAAAGTTTTAAATATGCTAACAACTTTCATATTTGGAACACTCAAATAAGCAGCTGGAGGAACTGGACTAAAAAAGGTTCAATAAATGTAGGCTCTTAAAAGTTTATTCTCACATAAATCCTCAGGTAATGCTTTAATTCTACAGGCCACAGGCAAATATAGAGTAAGAGATGTACTTAAAGTGATGTGGTAAACTAATAAAAAAATTATATATTCCAATCTTTAAGATTACCCCGTGACCAGCACAGTCCATTCCAAGTTTTACAGGATAAACAGATATATATGTTAAAGTGCCTGCTAGTAACTGCTGGCAATAAAACATACCCATCAAGAGCAAATCCTGGAGGAAACAAGCATTTATTTTTCATTAAATGGGTACTTCAGGATATGCCTACCCTCATTATTTGTACAGTTTCAACTTTCTTTGGAGGCAGTTTGGAGCTCCCTGTTCCTCAGGTCCCACTGCTGGGAATAGACAAATTAGCCCAGCTTCTCTGCTGCCAAGTCAATGCTCATCAGACTTTGTTAAACTTGTGCCCAAGGCTACCCCTGGTCCTGACATTGTCCAAGACACTCATTTCTACTCCACATTGGAAACAAAAGTAGCTAGCTGAGAGATTTTATTCTGACAGCACTAGAGTACTTTGCTTCTGGGTCCTACCATATCATATTACATATCCCCGTCAGTGGATGTCTTCCCTCCCCTACTTCAAACCATTCCAAAGAGTTTATTTAGGATTTAAAAAGTTCATACCGACAAGATCAACAACAGAATAAGTAACCTCTTCTACCCCAGGCTCAGTTGCTACTCTCCAAGTTTGTGTATCAGGAGTGCTCACTCTTTCAAGGTGGAGTTTAACCATCACTCAGGTCAACACCTCATCAAGAAACATCAGCAGATTGACACAGAACTCCAATATTTGCCAGCAGAGCACCGTTTTGTTCTGTTGAGTGGCAGTCACCTGGCATATATGCAGTATGAGTCAAAGTACTTTAGAAGCATGTCAGAGCAAATTCACAGTAGCAGCAAGATCAGCCAGGCTTAGAGACTGAACAATCCAAGTAATTCTTTCCATCACAACTGCACCCTTATCTTTCCTCACTTTGAATAATTTTTAAAACAGCCTGGGTTTGGATACTCCTAATATTTTACAAGAAGATGAGACATTTTAAGATAGGAAAAAAAGACTCACAGAAACTATAGTTAGAATAGAAAATAGCACATGGTCTCCTGTAGTAACAGGTAGCCCCTGCCACAGAGTCTTACTGCAGATCTGCCATATTGAGCAAAGGTTTCATTTGCCTTCTGTAGCACAGATTATTACAGACTGACCCCCAACTACTTGATTACCTCTTGTTAGAATATCAACTAAGCTTTGCCCTACCAATCTCTGGTGATCTCTGGTCACTGAGTAGCTGATATGCTACATGTCTGCAGAAGGACAACAAACCTACTGGCCTGGATGCCACTAACAACAGCAGTACCACAGAGGACTGCCCTGGAATCTGTCCCATTCAGCATCTTTATCAGTGACCTGAAAGAGGCAGTGAAGTGGTTGCTGTTAAAGTTTGCAAAATACCAAACTGGATACAGGCTGAGAGAACAAAATAATATGCTCAAAGACAGGGCTACCATTTGGATGGACCTAGACAGGCTGGAGGAATGGGCTGACAGGAATCTCATTAAACAAAGGACAAATAAAAGGTCCAATTCTTGGCAAGGAGGAACCCCTTTCAATTGTACAGGCTGGGGGAGGACTATGTGAAAAAAAGACCTGTGGATATTGGTAGACACTAAGTTGAACATGAGCCAATGGTATCTCTGGCAGCAAGGGAGGCCAACAGTATTCTGCACTGTATCGAGAGGAGCACAGACAGTAGATCAAGGATATCATCCTCCTTAACTCAGGTCTCATTAGACCCCACTAGAATATCACATACAGTTTTGGGTTTGAAAATACAAGGAAGACATCTAGTGGAGGGCTACTGCAGTGGTCAGAGCAGGGGACTGTTCAGCCTAGAGAAGACAGCTGTTGGGGGACCTACTCCCAAAAGGGAGATACAGCAGGATAGAGCCAGGCTTTCCACAGCGGTGCACAGCAGGAACCACCACATACTGAAGTAGGACAGACTCGTGTATGTAAAAGAAAGACTCTTTCCCCTGAGGACAGCGAGTCAAACATTGGAGCAGGTTGCACAGAAAGCTGTGCCTCCACGTGCCTGAATGTTTCCGGGGCCTGTGTGGATGAAGCCCTGAGCAATGAGCAGTCAGCCCTATTTGATCTTACAGCTGACATGGTTCTGAGTAGGAGGTTGACCTAGACATGCACTTCCTGAGGTCCCATCAAATCTGCTGTAACACCATGGAGTCTTTTTCCCTTCCCACTAGAAGGGCACGTAAGACTGTAAGTTTAAAGAATTAATCAATTCAGTGAAGATATATACAAGTGAATAGAAATTGCTGTACACACTTTAAGCATGAAGGACCATGTGAATCACAGAACCTCCTGTGACAGTGTGCTACCACACTGCAAATAGCTATTGAGCATGATTCACAGAATATTGTTCTTCCACACCGTCATTCAGCACAGTTCAGAAAAATACCTCAAGGGTCAGATGAGAGCTCATCATGTGAAGGTCAACAGTGACACAAGCACAAGTGTGTATAATTGAATATTTTTAGGCTGTAATTAGAAGATTTTTAGCCTTCTAGGGAATTAAATTCTGGAACAATCTGGTAATAGAAGTAATAGGGAATTAGAGCTAAGTGCTTTCAAGAGCTAAGGAACTTTATCAAAGGGATAAGTTAATCAATGTCCATAAAAAAATTAACAAAGACCTCATATGCAAAGGACTCAGGAGAGTGTTATTTGCTATGCTGAAAATATATCCAGATAAAAGTCTACATCCTATGTGATCAAAGTGAAAATTGCCTTAAAATACGGTATTAAAATGCTAAGTAGCAGTGATAAGCAGCCTTTGATGAAAGGATCTGAGACAAAAGTACACAGTAGTATTACTCCTGCCCAGTCCATCCCAAAGCAGAATATTTTCGCTGTGAAACAGTAGACTTTTTTTCACCAAAAAAAAAACCAATATACAAAATCTAAACCAAATATCATTAGTATCCTGTACTACATTAAAGTTAAAAGCTAAAGTTGCAGGTGTTATGTTACTTAGGGAAAAGTCAAAAAAATGCAGTGGTTAACATGTTACAGATTGCAGAGCAGAAATGGCCCAAGTGAACATTGTGGCCCAAACACTTCAGACACATATTTTCTTGAGAGATACATGGACTCCATGGGAACTTGTTGCCTAAACAGACCATAATTGCACATAACAAAGAAACAGTGTGACTCATCATTCATTAATGTTTTCTCCACTGCAGGTGGTAGAAAAATTACAGGAGGAGACGTCAAGGCTTTGGTCAGACCAGCAGATAAATTCAGTTATACAAATTGGCTGGCCTTCAGCATAAGACCCACACTTCGTCCAAAAGAGACTACATGGTCTGCCCTTACAAAAAGAGTGGTCTCCAGTTGTATCAAAGGAACAATAATATATAGCTACTGCTATCTCCCACCACCAATGAAAAGAGAAAATGAATAATCTAGTGGCAGACTGGTTTTATTGGCCTACTAGAAGGCAACAGCATCTCACCTGCACGTCAGGCAAACAGTGTTAAAGACCTTCTTAATACCTGCCTCAAAAGAATCACTTTACTGCAAAACAGGGAAGTCAAAAAAAAGGTGGTGGTATGGATGACAAATTCAAAGCATTTAAAATCTGAGGTTCTTTCTATAAATACTGTACATTCTGCCCACTAGTATCTGCATTTCAAGATGCTAAGTACTTTTCAGCACATTGCAAACTGTATTTGGAAAAAATTGTTACCATATCATCATTTAAAGTTATTTTTCCACCTGTCTTGTCCTTGTTCCAGTGTGCACAACTGCACTTTGCAACACCTTAATGATACATTAATGATACAACATTCACCTTCTACAGCTATTTAACCACAGTGTCACAGCTTCTTTCACATCTTCCAGGGTACAGCTTCTCACATTAAGTTTGGAGGAACTCACACACCAACATCAGTATCTTAACTTCTCTATCAATATTCATCTGATACTCCCAATCATTTCCTGGCCTCTTGCAAAGTGCTGTGAGAAAGCTAAAGTGCCAGAGGCAATGAAAGCCAGGTTCCTCACAGGATACAGAGACTGAAATACAGGAATAAATCGTTTTCAAATACAATTATTCTATATAGGAATTGTTCAGATCTTCATTATTTTGGAAAAAAAATGCCCAATTCCATGTACATAGAACATAAAGGTTCTTGGCTGATATGAGTGGCAAGTTTTCACATTTCACAACTCTTGCAATTTTCTGTTTCTTTCTAAAGACGTAATAGGCATCAGCTTCCTGTTTTAAACTCAGTCCATTTCAGTGGTTTATGTACAGCTGTAAGAATTTATTTTCTTTTTGAAAATGAGAGATCAAAGTTTACACAACTAAGCAAAATGGAGCAGCACAACTGAATTCTATTGTCATTTCTGCAGCTGGAATACACTGACACTGAGTTGTAGCTCCTACTTGTGATGAAAATCAATATAACGTGTCTCATCTTTGCCATGTACAAAGTCAATTCAAGTTTTGATAAACATTTTAACGCAATAAATTGAAAAAAAAAGCACACTTAGTACCTGGCCACGAAGAATATCTCTTACTGGGAGCATTTGATCACAAGACTGATACGGCAAGAACAGTGAAATGTCAGAGCACATCACCTGTTTTATCCCCTGAATTACACTGGGCTAAAATATTTTTTAGTTAGCAGATTGGGGAAAAAAAATTAAAAATATCAATTTTGAAGAAAGCTATTTTGCATTTAAATAGTACATGGAACATAGGCTTTGTATATGCTATTCTAGTCCACCAGTGAAAAAAACCCCACGGTTTCCTTCATGGCCTATCAAAATGATAAGCATTCCTTCTTAATTCTGCTTTTCACTTTTATTATTATTGTAAACAAGTTCCTTTGTGAAATAGCTACAGAAAAATATTCAGCACAAATACAGTTAGATTGAGACTTAAATCTGTGTATAGTCAATTTAGATTATAGCTGTTTTAGCAGAGGCACAGCCATTCATCAAATGACTAACAAAATATGCCTGGGATTATTTTGACTATAAAACAAATATAACATATTATTTATTTTCTTTAACCTTTGCAGTTTAGAAATACATGGTATAAATGCAAAGCATTCAAGATCTTGAATGACAAATGACAAACTAAACTGTCTGAAAATTACATTAATATCTTCTGCACAAAACTTACCTATGCATTCATTTTATGATAGAAATAGTCAAGTTGCATGAAAAATTGCAAGGCACTATGAAATGACTCTAAACATTTGCCATAGAAGCAGCTGCCAAATTTTTTTTTAGACAATCTATAGTTCTCTGTTGGTCTTACACACCTAATCATTTGCCTCCCCACAGTTCCTGTTTATTTGAATACATGTAAGATTTTTTTCAATATATACTAGATTTTGGTTTCACTCATAACATCATAATTTCCAGGACATAATAATGTCCATCAACAGCCCATGTGCTTGCACAGAAACTGATTTTTTATGGCCTCTCAATCTTGTGGGAAAATTAAGTATTGATATAATTTACATTCCTTTACATTATTTTGAATCATTCTCAGAACAAAATTGCAATTTAAAGCCAGAACAGGCCAACATAAAGCAAGTGATATGAAGTAAATACTGAAAATAAGAGTAATTATGAGTCTTTATCATTGTTTTTAAGGATAGCACCACAAAGCTTTTCATGTGCATACCATGCTATGAGAAGGTCAGTGCCTACAAGTTTGGAGTATCTTCCATGGTTTAGCTGCTCTCCTACAGTAAGTTGCTCAAAAACATCCCACGACGAAAAAAACCCCAAGAGAATACACCAATAGTTGTATAGCAAGCAGAAAAACGAAACTGAACTTAATTGTGCACTTGGTCATTCATTATTCAGGGTTATACTACTCTCAAGAAAGTTACAGCATTTTACTAGAGTTGGATCAAGTCATGTGATGAAAACACAGCTGAAATAGAATTGTTCTTCAAGAACGCGTCTATAGAGAATCACTCCAAATGATATATTCCTGTGTCTGCATAAAAGTACTGGAGATTTTTCTGTATGAAGCTCCTTCCAATCATAATGCTAAAAAGGGACTGTGCACCCCACACTACCAGATTATTTCAGCTACCAACATTCATTAGCTACTTTGGCTGTTTGGGAGTTCTCTTGCAAATATCCCCTCAGATTTACCTCAAGCTAAATCTTCATGTATCTAATGCCAAGTACGTCTTACGGATACTGATTTGTCTTTCCTGTGATATCAACATTTTGCATCCCAATGAAAATATGTGTTGTTAATACTGCTTTGGAAAGCCATATTCTCAACAAGTTTCATCTGCATAAGGCTCAAACCAAGAGATTCTGCAGAGAAAATTCCAGCAGTGTTTCTTGGAAAAGTGACCTTGACAAGCAATCCTCAAAATGCTTTGCACAGTTGTTGCCAAAGACTTAAAAACAAAGTACCTGCTAGTGACGAAAAACTATATTAAAATATACATGTGAGTATCTATCAGAAGATGTTAGACCAAGGAAGAATTTTAAATGCAAACATGACAATTTCAATCAGATTTTAATACAAAATTCTGAAAACCTGTAAGATAAAATCACATCATTTCCACTTTTTGTTTCAAAATTATTTTATCTCTCAAGAATATAAAGGAGGAAAAAAAAATCCTAGTCAATGATAGAATTACCAACTTGGCATAAAGCTTTTAGAATAATTTAAACAAGAAATTCTGATTTTTTTTTCATTTGGTAAAGATGTTATACACAAGTCCAAGGCAAGAAAAACAGCTCATTTGAATTGCACTTCTAATTTCAGCACAGAAATTCTCAAAAGCTCCACCTATAATCCTAGCAAAGGAAAGCCATGAACCAGGGACCTACCAGTTCACAGGTCAAGAAGCACAGGTTGGCTCATGTCCACCTTGCAAAGGGCAAACTTCCTCTGTGACAGGTTTGTCTAGCAACAGCTAGCCAAGAACACTCCAATACAGAGCCACAAATCAAGCTAGTAAATAAATAGTGTGCATGACCAGGATGCAGTGCTCCTTATCACCTTTTTCCCTTTAATCACACAGACGTGGCCACACCAAGTTCAGGAGCTTGCTTTTGCTGTTGCTTTTGATGAACTGGAAGTTAACTTTCACATCAGTTTTAAAGACCTATCTTGACACAGTAATTTCTTCTGAACACAAAAGCTAAATAAATTAATGTTGTTCTTGTGCATGCAAACTTTACTACAGTATGACTGGCAAATTATTGTGTTTTTTCTTTTGTTGGACTATGCAAATCAAGAATTTAATTTATATACCTACCTAGTTTATTGTCATGTTTTTTCCAGATACAGGAATCAATAAGCATGAATATATGAATTCTTGCTTTTCAAAACAGGTTGATGCAATAAGTTTTTAACTATTCAAACAACAGTTCTTCAGATCCTGAAAGGCAGAACTTTCAGCATATATTATTTCAATTGAAGCCAAAGCAGAAAATAATCATAAAACATACAAAGACTACACGACTTTTCAAGAAGACTCTGGAGCTGTTTGCTTACTCTGGCTTTCTAGATTCACAGCTCCAGTAAAAAGACCAGGAAATGGTTTCACAAATTAAAATAACATTCTCAAGGATATTTCATTTGCCTACAGCTGCAAATACATGTCATAATCTCAGAATGCCACAGCCACGAGAGAGGAATGCTGCTTTGTATTTGTAGAGCCTTAAAATTTCATAACTAGGCATTATTTTTTAAAGTTCACTAAATCAGACTGTAGTTTTCTTTATTTTATGATTTAGTTCACAGCAAGAATGAAAGCTCAAAAGAACATAAAAGTTATTTTAATTTCAGAAGTTGCTTTGGTACACTGACTGTAGGGCTTGTTTAATGTACATCCTATTTGCAAAGGAAAGTCAAAACAGCTTTTTAAAACAATGCTATGGCTGCATTTCTTAATGAAGCTGAATAGCTGCTGTCAGTGGTCTTAGCAATAATTCTGGAAGTAAAGTATCCAACATGCAATGTATTAGATCTACAGTTTATTTATTTGCTGGTACAATTTAGTAGAACTGACCAGGATGTTTCATACTATTTGGAAAGTGGTTTCTAATGTAAATCTAACAAACTTCATAAAACTGGTTGTGTATTAGTTGATAGTGAGAAACTTTAACATTGTACAGCTCATGTTTAAAACTTCCAAAATTCTTTAGAATTATTAGTAAGGTTCATCGTAATTATGAAGAAGCTGCTTAGGATCCATTAAGACAGCAAAACATCTGGTTGCTTACTATTCTGCAAAAATTTATGTGATTGGTAAGATTTGACTGCATTCAGACAATAATCCACATTCTGTACTGCAGATACATTCAATTACATCCTCAATATAAAACTTCTTATCATCCAAATAAACAAGGTTCTATTCAAACAGTTTTGTATGAGCACTCAGAGAGAAATTTAGCAGAATTAACTGTACAACTTATACCATCAATACATCTCTCAGGTATAATTCTGTCTTTACAAAACTACCTCAAAACACATGTGCTATTTCAGTCTTAAATGATCAGCATAAAGCTTAGAAGGGATTTGCATGTTACCTAGATTTTGAGAGCTTCTCAGCTAAAGAAATAGTGAAATTTCAACTATTTGTCATAATCACATAAGATTCAAAGATACAGCTTAGAATGAAAAGTAGTTTGACATAAGATTCTTTCAAACATCAATGAAAATTGAAAAAATTCTAGTAATATGAAGCAATGAAAGCATAGTTTAAAACGATAAGAAAGTTAGTACCTACTATCCAATAGCTCGTACGCGTGCATTTATACACATATTTATGCTTAAAACACCAATGTGCATCTTTCAGTATTTTTTATTTAAATGACTTTTCTGTACCTTTTAGAAATGTTTCTATTTTTTAAATATAAATATTCCTATAAAGAAATTATTTACCTCAAATTATTTAGAAAATGACTATTGAAACTGATGTTTTCTTTCTTTTTCCCGTTTGACCCTCTGGTCACAGATCATGAAAAACACAATAAGCAAATCTATAATTTGTCATCCAGCAACTTTGGAAAATAAACACAAAAAACATAGTCAAAAGCCTATTCAGAATTTTACTGTACAATTAGCTGAATTTTTTTTAACATTTCACTAATACTAACCAAAAATCTCAATTAAATGCCCAACCTTGTCAGCTTTTGAGAAACTATGTTTTAATTTTACTTTACTAGAAGCAGTATTAGAAGTAAAATCAGTTCAAAATTAAGAAAAAATCATGATACATTATTATGTTAACTAACAATGGAGGCTCAGTAAAAAGAATACAAGGCAAAGAATAGAATAGTGCACTGTGGTTTTATTGATGGTAGCAATGACAATTTGCCTCTTTCATATGTAAAAAGTATTCAGCTTCATTTAACTAAGAACTTTAAAAAAGTCTTTTGTGGTGTCAGGTCCAAACTCCTTCTGCTCACATGAGCTTTCTTTGTTCCATCCTGTTGCTTGGAAAACCCCAGAATTTCTTCTAGAAGAAGTGTTCAGCAAGTTGGGAGCTGCCAGTGAATTCCCCCCGACTCCAAGAAGATTTCTAAATGAAAAAACTAAAATACAACAGATAAGGACAAAAACTATTGGCACTCAAGAAACCATAAGTATCCCCCATCCCTGGGCTCTGTGCAACATAGGCTCACTGTCACTTCATTTTCTTCCTCCAAAAGAATGACTGTCTGCTTTCAGTACTTACAGAGATACAATTCTTTAAAAGAATAAATCAGAAGGCTGCACTTCAATGTAATAAATATCATCGGTCTAATACAAAGAACACTTTCTGGTTAAGACTTCTCTCTCACAAAACCACAATTTCTCCATTGTTAAGGACTTCAATACAGATTTTATAGCAAATGTGACAAGGTGTTGATTAGTTCTGTCGTGGAGTAAAAGAAGACCCAAAAAGCATATAAGGACCAAGCACTTACATGAGGTACACACTCATAGGTTCTTTCAATCTCCCCAAAAGGTCTGACCCTTCAAAACACTCGTTTCTGATAATTTGCTCCCCTTCAATTTCACACTATAAAGACATTCTATATAGAAAATGTAACTTCAGGATGTATTTTTATTATTGTTAGATTCTAATTCTTGTATCTTGACTCTATAGGAGGAGTATCTTATTTTACAGACCTGTTAAACCTAGTATTTGACTCATACCCACATAAAATTCCCTCTAACTGACTTAAAAATCTGACTTACTGCTCTCCACCTCACACTGCTGGATATTAATAAATGATAATGTCTAGGTCAACTGCAACCACAGTGAGGTACCGACTATCTCATACTTCTACTTTATCTATCTGTCTTCATAAAAATCACCAGTCAAGACTTCCTGCAAGTCTGCAATTTTTGTCCCTCTCCATCTTTTTTAGAAGCTCCCTTTTCAAATACTGAAATACTGCAAAAAGATCCCTTTAGACACTTCTCTTCCCCAGACTGAACAGCTCCATTGATCCAAATTCCACTTTTAAAAAACAACCCAGAATTTTAAAATCTTGAACCTTCTTCTACTTAAGACCCCTTGCAGTACAGACAAAGATTTTGAACTGATTATTTGGTAATATTAATTCCAGATGTGCATACCCAAATTCAACACCTGAATGAGTGTGCTGAACACTAATCCGGGAAGCAGTACAGCCTCATTCCTGCATTGCTGCACCACTGCATTACTATCCTTGTCAAGTGATAAAAGATTAAACAGGTAGATCTAAAAGATTTTGGGTATGAATTGATACTTTGACTGTATGGACCTCATGCTTCATTTTTGATACATCCCTATCATACCCAATACAAATATGGCCACCAAACTCCAGTTTTAGTATTGCTTAAGTTGCCTTTGAGAACAAGATACCTTGGAATTTTAAATGTTACAAACTACAACATTAAAATTACATGGAATTTACCAATATATAACACAAAATAATCATCATCAATGGTTTTCTATCTCTTTAGGAAAAAGACATTAAGTTAATTAACATAATAGAGAGATACTCCCTTTCAGTAAGTAAAGGTGTCACTAATAAATGATCTGTTGAAGAGGTAAATCATCCTGCAGTGGAAAGTTGTGGTAAAATTATGTCTCACTGGATCCCTTAAAACTTCCCCAATAAATCCTGTTTTCATTTAACAGGTTATTAAAAACTTGAAGTAAGAACAGTATGCCATGCTCTCAAAAGATCTAAGAAATGAAAAGGAGAAATCCACTTCTAGGAAGCGACATTTAATATTCCTGAACTTTTACATGTCAAGACATTAAAGCTATGTTGTTGTACAAGTCCAGGTAAACTGAAAACAATTTAGAAAAGGACGGTGTTTGATTTTGTGCCTCCATTTAAAACCAGTGAAGAATTGATTACACCAACCACTTATTTTTGGGAAAGCCCAATAGAAAGGAAAAGCTGTGAAGGCTTATTTTCTGCGCCAGTTAAGTTTTGATACGAGATCTGCTGTCCTTTTAAATCAGGATCCCATTATAATCTTTAAAATAAAGTATAGGAACACCTGCAAGGAAAAATCATCTGTGCCTTAGAAAGGTTGTTCCTTATCTGCCAACAAGTAACTTGTTCTTGAGATACAGGAGTTACTACCACTCTCCCTGGAGCCTCATAGCTGACCAAAGCTAAGTAGAGTTTTCCAGATTCTTACTGTAAAATTAGAGAAATACCAAAAATATTACCTAAGAAACAAAAAAATTCCCTGGCTTTGACTGCTGTGTACACTTCACATCTCTCATTCAACTGATCACTCTGACACTGCTCAGGGCCAATTGTGCTGGTTAAAACTCTGATCATTGTATATTCCAGAATAATTTCTGCATGAACTGTCTCAGGACATGTTTACTTATAGTGATTGATACAAGTACTTAAAATAGAAATTCAAATGATATTGGCAAAAAATAGAACAATTATCACCTCTTTTACATTGCCAGTACTGCCATAAATGAAAAATGCATTTTAACATATACTCTAAAAAGTAGAATCATATGTTATTGCATGTCAGAAATATCAAAAGATACAGAGATCAGCTGCAGGTGTTAAGCCAACAAAACATGGAGGACTGGAGTAATGAAAAGAACAAAAAACAGATTGGTAAAAGCAAACTGGCTAGTAAAAAAAAAATCAGATTCAAGATAAAGACACACTGTGGGTGTACATCAAATATTATGTAACTTATCAAAGCTTTCTTTAGTCAGGATAGACTTTTGACTGTCTTTTGTAAATTAAATATTTAGAAGATCAACCAGTGAAATGAAAGCAGGACAGCTTATGAGATTTGTTCAGTGAAATTACAGTAACTGTTTCATCTGGCTGACCTTTTTAAATGTATTAATGTATGTAGCAGGTGTCTTTTCTAAGGATGATACATAATCCCTTAATTTCTGTTAATTAATAAAGTATAGGTGGAAGTATATCCTCAAGATTGAGAGTATCATAAATATTCTTTGTCGGTGCATCTCCCTATTTAATGGTGAACTCACAGATTTTATATTTCTCCTTCTCATGCAAGCAAAACAACAGAAAAGATATTTATTCACATAAATGGCTTATAAAAAGTAGAATATGGGACCTTGGACAGAGCTAGACAGTCCTGAGTTCAGCAGGGACTGCAGCTGCTTGTTTCAAATAAGCTTGTTTCAAATGTATGTGAATCAGAGAATCTTGCTGCTGCTCTCAGGTGAAAAAGCATCAGGAAAAAGCTTGCTGAAATTATATGAGTCTTGACATAAAGCAAAAGCCAAAAGCTATTTGTTGAAGTGCTTTTATTGCTTTCCCTCTTCTCACAGATATATTAAGTCCTCCTAAGACACAAAATTCAAAGAAACAGAGATAGCCAACTTCTATCATAAATATACCAATATCCCTAAGAAAAATATAGAACAATCCAGATTTGTTTATCCTGAAATCTAAACTAATATATAAAACACGAGTACCTTATATTTACCTTTCTTTTCTTATCAATCAGTTTCTAGCTCGGGGGGGTTGATAAAATTGTTGAGTGGGTCGTGTGGACCGCCGTGGCTGACCATCACCTCCTCTGCGGAATTCTAGAGTTTGCTCATACGTTTCTTCTTCCTCCTCCTGTGGGTAAATAGCATTGTTTTAAATGAAAGAGGTGGAAAATGCATTATACATGAGTTGGTATATGCACACATACATACATGCACCACATACAGACATATACATGGAAGGGTGAATCCACGCACACATAGCAACTGCTGCTTCTGTGCTGATGACCACTTACTAAAAGAAGTGAGGGATGGGAGTGGGCTTTTCAAACCTAGGAAAGCTAACAAAATCAAGCTGGCAAATCTCAAAACTAAATCCCCAGGGCAACAGAAGTTATTAAATATTTGCAGGGAAGAAAAAAATCATATATATTAAATAAAAATTATTTTCCATGAGTCATACAGACAACAAACTCAAGAAGAAAAACAACCTCAATAACCTGCCAGAGCAAGAGAAATATCAGCTTTCAGGAGTTCACAAATGTGTGTGGAATGAAATAAAAGTATTAGGATATAGAATTACAAGGAATGGCACCTGGAAATATGCATGCTTAATACACACATCTGAAACACTAGATAAAAATCTATGATGCAGTAATAATGAAAAAAGCCTACAAATAGAGTGAACAATTCAGAGATGTATTTTCTATGTGCAGCAATAATAAATATACTCTCTGAATAATGAGAGGGGAGGTAAATGTCTTTGCAATATTCAGTTACCCCTAGGCATCTTCATACCAGAAAGAGATTCACAAAGTATATAGAATTCAGAGGTGAAAAAATAAAAAAATTTAAAATAATCAAGATACTGGAAAATGACTTACAAAGATTAAAATAACCACATATTTATTTTGGTCAAGAAATATCGAATGGAAAAATATTCATCTAGTGGAATACCTGAACGTGGTACACATTGAAGAGAGAGAAAAAAATTAAGAGTGTAAGAGTGTATATCAAATAAAAAATTATAGGCTGAAAAAATAAAAAAGCTCCCAAGAATGAGTATGATTGTCAAATGCTGTCTCAGAAAAACAGGTTTGATTTCATTTCTTTAATATCTTTATACTGTAGCAGATACCAGGTCTAGTGGGCACTTGCTGGAAGAAATTAGCTTTTGGGAAAAAGTACTGGATATGCAACTCTCAGTCCCTTTTATTCATAACATAGGAACATAAAGCAACACAAAGCAAGAGCACTGAATGATTCATTAGAAGTTTATCAACAATTCCAGCACCCAGTAACTGTCAGAGTACAGCATGCACATAACAGATTAAGCAAGTCAAAGCAGTAAAATATTTCACTTTAAGCAACAGAAAGGAAAACCTACCACTTAAGTTTCTTTCTGTTGTGAAAAGTGAGATCTTATTCAAGAAACCTCTCTTTCTGAATTAGCATGAATATGAATAAACATGCATTTTTAAAGTAACAGTTACAAACAACTACATTCCTCTTGGTAAGGTCTCCTATATAGCTGTGACCACAGATGTGCCCTCTATGTATCCAGATTAAGCATTACTACAGAGAGCCTGAAACAACTGTGGAAGAAAACAGATTTTCAGCACTGAATACAGCATAACTGATTTCTATCTCTTAGTTTCACTGTAGCTGAAGGCTGAGAAACAGTTCTGCCATAAAACCTTTCTCAGTGTACTTCTTTTACCACCTGTAGTACTGTAAATTCCCTCATATAAAGAGGTTCAGAGACACTGATTATCCAAAAAAAAAAAAAAATCAACAGAGCATTAGATGTCTAACACAAAAGTCCACACAGACTGCAATATTGCTAGCCATAGTTCAAATACTCCATTTAGTATATGAGATCTCCCATCACTGACAATGCAAGCTGCACTAGCAGCAAATGTTAAAAACGAAGCTAAATGCCTGAAGTGGTCTAAATACCTTTAGCTCTTTCTGTATACTCTAAGAAACATGAAGAGCTGCAAATAGCACAGAAATTAAATAGTTCAGTGTATAGCATCTCAACTGTAATAGCCAACCTCTTTCTGAGGGTAAGCACATCAAAGTAAATTTCTACAGCACCAAATCTTCATCAAATATCAAAGTTAATGTTGTTGATCCTTTGAACTCAATAAAGCCAAATTAAAACCAGTATTTGTCTTGTGCACTTCGATTTTGATGTAATTCTCTTTACACAGTGAATGAAAAACTTCACATGCATGCATTCCAAATGAAGAAATTTTACTTCAAAGAAAGAGTGAAATGTGAAATCACATTCACTTTCCCGAGGCTCTAAATAATGTGGATGTGAGAAATGTAGCACATGGTAATAACAAATGAGTAACAGAACACCTTTCAAGTGTTCCCTGATTCCTTTCTATGCACAGTGGCTCCACACATGGTTACTGACTGTCCTGTTGAATTCTGCCATCTTCTCATCAGATGACACATTGTCATTTCTTGGATCTTACCTATTCACATTTGATCCTAAATGGATCTAATGTTCTCCAAAATAACAATTTGCCAAGTCATATCTTTATTAAAAATTTCTTACTTTACAAGTAACTGAAATTCTTTTCTGTCATCATTTCTTAATCCTTGACCCTCAATTCACGACTGCTGATCGTTCATCATTTATTGCTATTTTATTTCCACAGAATCAAAGGTTGGAAGGGACCACTGGGGGTCATCTGGTCCAGCCTCCTGCTCAGGCAGGGTCATCACAGAGCACATGGCACAGGATTGTGTCCAGACAGTTCCTGAATATCTCCAGTGAGGGAGAGTCCACAACCTCTCTGGACAATCTACTCCAGCGTGTGGTCACCTGCACAATAATGAAGTTCTTCCTCATATTTAAGTGGAACTTCCTGTTCTTCAGTTTCTGCCTGTTGCCTATTGGCTGGACCACCAAGAAGAGCCTGGCTCCATCCTCTGGACACCTTCTCTACATTAAGATTTCACTCTCAGTCTCGTTCAAACAAAACAGGCACAGCCTATTTATCCGTATTTCTATATTAAGGAAATTTCTTACTACCTTAAAGAAACTATTAATTACAATTTATGGACTTTATCTCACTTTTTTAAAAATTCTTCCACCCTACTAAAACCTGCCATTTTCTGGAACAGCATACACTCTTTGTAGACAAAACTATGTGTATCTTATGTTCACTTCCTTGTTTTTTATGTTCTTCAACCAAAATTTTTATCTGTCTATACTTCTTCCATTATAACTGCAGTTAGGTCACACATCTTGCTATCAACTCTACTTTTCCAATCTTTCTCACTGCTTGCTGTCAATTTATCAGTTGCTTGGGACTCATTCTAAATTATTCTTATCCATATAAGATCTAGATTACATTTTATAAAGCAAAGGTGACCACAAATCTCTCTTAGAGCATCTTCATTCTCCTTCTATTATCAGTAGAGGCTTTATATTAGTACACTGCTCTAAAAACTTATGTATTTTATTATCTCCATCCTTCAGCTTATTTTTCATTATTTATCTAAAATTCCAGGATCGAGGACTCTGTTAGTACTTACACAATGCCCACCTCGGACTATGAACACTGAGATTAAATGACAGCACTAAGCACAACTGCTAAAGACAGGAGAAACTGGCAGATCAATAGGAAAAAGCAAGGAAAGGTTCACAACGCAAACAATGAAATGCACAAAGAAATTTCTGCATTAACAGATTAGAATGAAGGGAGAGGAGGTGGAACATGCCAGCATTCTTTAGGTATTTTAAAAAAGAGGACAAACAGGGAAAGATAAGTAATTTGAAAATTCATCTTCCATTCAAAGTTTTGCTGTAAAAATCTGCTGTTACTTTTGATGGTTTTTTCCATCTCATAAGAAAAGCAAGAACTTTTGATGGCTTTTTTCCATCTCAAAAGAACACCGACAACTACAGAAGGGTAAAATGAGAACATATGCACAGCCAGTGCTTATATTTTGGACCCATATACTCTGAAGAGCTTGTACCACCACCACATTAGACCAGCTGAGCTGAGTGAATCAGCAACTAACTTCCACCCAGACAAGTGACTACCAGCCTGCTTTTACATAAAAAAGTCAATGGATTTCATAGCTGCAGAATAGAGTTATAAATCCAGCATTTAACATACTTCACCAACCAATTTATTCTTCAAATGAACAATATTAGAGCAGAGTAAATTTATACTTCATTAGAAGCTTTCTCTCTGAATTTCAACTGCAAGACTTCTTTCATTGCATTCAAAAGAACTGGTTAGAGACTTATTTTTAAAACACAGTCATTTGAAGTGAATACTTCATACATACATAACTTCTGAGAATGAATAAAAGGATTACAGTAAAGAACCAGACAGAACTTACGCATTGACACAAAAGCTGTGCTAAATGCTGTGCTCACATATATTTAGGAAGCAGTTGCAAGTCACAGCTGATCAGCTCCTGCACTTTTGCCACTTACAAAGTAGTTACCTCTGTCTATTACTGCTTACAGATAGAAAATTCTGCTCCATTCACTGGGGCCTTCTGCTGAAGCTTTTCAATTATAGCTCTCTGTGGGCTATTAAGGGATGAACACCCAAGCCAGTGCAGGGAGGCATGAAGAAGCAGCATGTAGAAGCAGTGTGGGGCCAGGGACTGTGGGACAAAGAGGAGACAGAAGGCAAAGAAAGCAGAAGATATTTTCCATTTAGGTAGTGTCAAACCTCTGTTTCAGTTAAGCTGTAGTTTTAACTTCACCCACACACTGAATGCACGGGGAACTTGCTGGTTCAGTACAAAGAGAGTGTTGGCTTCCTTGCAAAATGACTTTTTCTTTCATGTGTATATCAAATTCCATTTCCTGATCCAGATTTAATGCCTCTTTGCACTGCCCACTTTTCAGGCAACAGCTGTCTCCTGCTGTTAAAACACCAAGTGATCTCTTTTTTCTTGGTTAAATTCCTTTCTCAGATTTTGCTTCTTTTGCCTAATCATCCAGTGTTGAGCTCCTTGAATATTTGTTTTGGTTTTTGCATTTTCTACTTACCAGTGCTTGGATCAATCAAAAACAGACTGCAAGATTATCCAGATGAATCAAAAAAAGAAAGCAGAGAAAACTCATACTATGGCCACATTGAGAAATTCACAAGTATTCTAGAAATAGCTAAATGTAATTAATGTTTAATTATTTTATATGCAATATATATCCTATATTTGTAAGGAAATACAATTTGCTGAAGTGTTTACAGTATTCTCTGGAACTTCTACTTTATCTGAATACTTAAACGGATTCTTTGAATTCCGTAATAACTAAGAATGAAGCAGGATTTTGTGGGGGGGAAAAAGGGTTTGTTATACAACTTTAGAGTGGCTTTAGGCTATAATTTCAAAAATTACTATCAAATGAGGTGTAAAGGTTTTAAGTAAAAGAGGAAGTATGACTAATGTAGATTTTTCAAGGGTCTTAATCAAGTACTGACTTTTTTTTGAAGTGTCTATTACAGAATAATTCAACATATTTGCTCTTCATCAATTTTCTTCGCAAGATAGGCTTATTACCTAAAATATCAGTTCCTTTCACAGAGTAATCTTCTCCCAGACTAACCTTTGTAAGCCTGCAGATGCTCACTTTTTTCCCCCACAGTGTACAACACATCTATATTAGACTGGGCCTATGGGCATTCAGATTCCTGAGTTAAATTATGATGAGAGGAGCAAGTGGGGTTTGAGGTTATACTGATAGATCTGCATACAGCTAACCCTGTATGAACTGACATCAGATCATTAATATAAACTCTTAGCCCTATTACTGCCTATTCTTCTGTCTGTAAAGAACATGCAGGATAAGCAATTGTAAAGGATCTAAAGGGTATACAAGTTCTTCTCCTACTTGAACCTCATGACCCAATAAGCACCTGGCTGCATATAGGACTTTGCAAGCCTTAGGTAATTAGTACAGATACGTGAGTATAAACCCATATATGCTGCATGCACAGTCCTCCATAGGTAACTCTGGTTTGACTTTTGTGTCTCAGCCATCAATAGCTTTGTTGAAGTTTTTAGTCCTAGCTTCACTCCAGTAAAATTATGTATTAGGTAAAACAGTGGTGACAGAAATGGAAATGTCAAATGTATCATGGCAACTATTAGGAAATTTAATTGTCCTCAAAGGGATAAAATTGAGTTTCTATGTGGTACTGTATGATTTACTAAAAACACCCTGTGATTTTGAACTGAAACTACACAATTACTGTTTGTTGCCATTCTATATGCAGCCAGAATAATCCCTACCCATTTACAAAATGTTTTAATCTACTATACTAGTGACGTCTTTCTCCTTCACTGTTTCTCAAATTCTATGAGATTTTGATGTACTATAAAAATAAGCTGTGTACAATGCCTTTTATCCGAGAGAGAAAACCAGTTAATATTTCCCTAATGCAAGAACAGTCAATTTCAACAGCTACTGACCACCTTACAACAAACTTGCTGTAACAGCATTTAAAAACTAAATAGAAAAACATTAAAACACATACCCATTGTTACCCTTATTTACACTTAGAAAAAGGAAATTATCCTTATGAGGATATGTCTTTTTCTTCACTGAACACAGATGGATCACAAGGAAATATGCTCCTAACTATGGTATGTAAAACTAAGCAGCATGGAACTATCCCATAATAACTGTTGCTTTCCTGTATTCCAAATAATAACTTCAAGATGATCCTTCCCTGAGTAGTCTTTTCTTTAGCATCTGAAATAAATTAATGATAATAATATCTTTTGTTGACTTTCATTAACCAAACCTCAGAAAATTTTGTATTTTCTCAGCCAGTTTTTGTAAAATTCTATAAAGTACGCTCAGGAGCAGCAATTTTTCAACTAATGCCTGAAAACACATCAATTAAAGACACTAGATTTATAATAAAATTATTTGGTAATCCTGAAAAATTTAATATACACTATTAATTTTAATTAGAATTATCTCATGTTTGCTGAAAACATAAAGAACCTGAGCTTCAAAACCCGCTAATTTTTAAATGATTCTGCTAAAACCATACACATCCTGATTTTCAAGTGAAGCAATAAACATTAGAAAGAAAGCAGCAGAAAATCAGTAGATTTTTCAGAAAAAAAGTCAAGAAATGTAAAATGAATGGATGGGCAAGGAAAAGAATTACATACTTAATCTGAGACAACTAAAAGCAACACAACAGTTAACTTGGAATCAGACATTTCATTGTACTTCATTGATTCAACTGTGGAAACAAAGCACTTATTTGTTTTCTAAAGAGACAATTTTTCGATTACATTTCCATAAAACTACGGTAATGTAAGCCTGGGGCATGATTATCCCACAGACACATTGCTGGCTTATTGGTTCCCCTTAAGGGTATTCCACAGTTTATTCATACTTGCAGTCATTCCCTCTGGCACACATGGAAATAAACATGCAACTCTTACTGTGCCGTTTCTGTGGAAATAGACACTCTTTCCTGCAAATTTGTCACTGTGTTCTCAATACAGGAAAAAGTAATGGATTTTAAAAATTCCTTACAAGTACATACTTAAGCTATTCAGACCATATCCCTTTCACCAGTGAAAAGCTTCACTGAGCAATATCAACATCAAACTATAAATATTTAAAGGTTTGCTTTCAATTTCTAAAAGAAAAGTTTAGACGCTAAAGTGAGACATTCTAAATTAACACAGAACCAATGGACACATGAGATTTTCTCCATTCATTCAGAAAAAAGCCACAGACTGGAAGTGTTTTTGCTAGGCTGGTAATACAGTCAGTCCTAAACTATAGCAAAAAAGAATACTTGCATAGAGTGGGGAAAAAATCAGCACTCAGTTTCTCTGCACAAAGTGCACTTGTGAGAAAAACCACTCAAGTCCATAGAAGGGTGGAAGGAAGGGGGAAGTATTTGCTGTATTGCTGGACCTGTTTTAGCATGTAAACAGAAAATCCTGCCAACATAAATTTCAGAAATAAAACAAGTTATGCCATGAGAAATTATCTAATGCTCCCCTGTTAGGACATAAAATCACTATCAGAATCTTAACAGGGAATAAGAGAGTTTTGGTCACGTTTTACATGAAAAAGAAGGCTGTGTGCACAACCTCACCCATGACAGAATTTGACATATGAATCCCCCAAGTCCCACACAGAGGTGTATATTTAGTAAACAAACACCTATGTGAATTTATTTGTGAATGACCACACACAAAAAAATTAGAAAGTTAAACATGGCAAAATTTATTTCCATAAATATACAAAAAATTCTAAAAAAATATATATAAACCAACACCTAATTAAAAACCAAAACAAAACTGCATACAGGTAGTGCAGGACACAGCAATTTAAGAGTCTTGAAACAGAATCTGCCCATGAGACAACACAGAACAGCCCCATATAAAAGAGAGTATCTTAACTTGAAAGTCAGGACCTCTACATTTCTTACATCTTGTATGCTTTATATTTTAAAATAAAACTTGCTGAATTGCACCTATATTTTAGTTAATAATCACGACTTAAAAAAAATAGACCATGTAATCCTGCAAGTTCTACAACAGGTTCAAAAGATGATGATGGGCAAAATACGTTTAAAAACATTAGGAACTTTTTATACTGCTACAGGATAGAACAGTTGGTGGCTGGTCACAAATGGTGTTCCCCAGGGCTCAGTACTGGGACCAGTTCTGCTTTATGTATTTATCTGGACGAGGGGATCAAGTGCACCCTCAGTCAGTCTGCAGATGACCCCATGTTGGGTGGGAGCGTTGATCTGCTGAAGGGCAGGAGGACTCCACAAACAATCTGTATGGGCTGGATCAATGGGCTGAGGCAAATTTTAAGAGGTTCAGCAAGGCCAACTGCCAGGTCCTGCACTTGGATCACAACAGCCCCAGGCAGCTCCACAGGCTGAGGGTAGACTGGCTGGAAAGGCCCTGGGGGTGCTGGCTGATAGTGGCTGAACATGATCCAACTGTGCCCAGGTGGACAGAGAGGGCCAATGCATCCTGGCCCATATGAGCAATGATGTGGCCAGCAGGACCAGGGCAGTGATTGTCCCCTTGTACTGGGCACTGATGAGGCCACACCTTGAGAGCTTTGTCCAGTTCTGGGCCCTACGAGGAGCAGCCTAAGAAGCTACAGTTGTGCTTAGCCTGGAAAGAAACGAGGCTGAGGGGAGACCTTATCACTCTCCACAGTTACTTTGAAGGAGGTTGTAGCAAGGTGGGGATCAGGCTCCTTTCCCAAGTAACGAGTAACAAGACAAGAGGAAATCACCTCAAGTTGTGCCAAGGGAGGTTTAGATTGGATATAAGGAAAAATATCTTCACAGAAGCCTTGGTCAGGCCTTGGAGCAGGCTGTCCAGGGAAGTGGCTGAGCCACAATTTCTAGAAGTATTTAAAAGACCTGTAGATGTGGAATTTAGGGATATGGTTTAGTGATTGACTTGACAGTGCTAGACTAATGATTTTACTTGATGATCTTCAAGGCCTTTTCCAACCTAAGCAATTCTATTATCCTAAAACTGTAATATCCAACCTTCAGTAATTTTTACATCTACACAATAAGTTAGGAACCAAGTAAAAAAAAAAAAACAAACCTACAAAATTCTCCATGTATAAAAAAAGAAAAACTATTGCATAATAACCCCATAGCACCAATTTACTCACATTCACAAGTATTTCCCTTCCCACTTTGATATGGAAGGCAGTCCATTTCCAGGTTGAGTGATGAACTTTTATTGAGTAGCTCTCTCCTTCAACTGGACTGAATCTGTGGAAGATTCAGCTCTCTCAGTGGGGACTCAGCTTCACTCCTCTCCCCAGACACTGATGAAACTCTGTGACTTATGATGTGATTTCCATCACATCATAATTGAAATGCCCAGCTGTGAGGATTGCTGATGTAACCTAATGTGTGTCCGACATCATCAAAAAGAGGCTGATTATTCGTACAGGGAAAAGAAGTGAGACTGGAATAGGCCAGGAAGGAATGCAAGCAAGAAGAGAAACCCCGCAAGTCTGCATCCAAAATCTTGTAAAATTTTACTGTCAGTTGTAAAACATTCAAAAACATTCTTCAGCAGTGTTCTACATTGAAACAGGACATTGGGGGAGCTCTGTCAAGAAAGGAACAAGAAGTATGACAATAACTAAACACCACTGCTTTCATTTGTTCCTATATGCCTTGTGACCCACAGTGGATGTCCTATATGAAAACATATAGTCTAGAGGAAGAACAAAAATGACCACATCAGAAAAGAGATGAAAAGAAGGAATAAATTCATCAAATAGGAAACTATGACATAACTATGCAAACCTGCAACACTTCCAAATAGGTACCAAAAGAAAAAAAAAAAAACAAAACAAAACACCAAAATCAAAAAAGCCCCACAAAAAGAAAAGACCAATTATAAATAGGCTTCATAAGCATAAGAGAATCTGAACTGAGCAATGAGATAGTCCCTGGTATCTGCCTGCATAACCAAATGTTCCAAGTTGGAAAGTTAGAAGATCCTATCATGTTTGATGTTCAATATGTGTGACATACACATTGAACACACAAAACACGGATAAAAAGTCCCTCCGCATAGCCATCATACATTTATTGCTTTGTTATTAATCAACTCTCACTCTCATTAGAGAAATCTGTGCTCCCCTTTGGCAGACATCTCTTCAACACTAAAAAACAGAATCCACAAAAAACATACAACAACCCAACTCCCCCAACCTCCCTCCTTCTCCCCTTATCCACCCAAAAACCAACCTAGAAGAGTCACTTCCTATGTTCTAGCATTTATGAAGAAAAACAAATCACCTTGCTGAAAAAAACTGCCTTCAGGGTAAACTGTTTTTTTTTACTTCTTATATTATAAAAGACTTCTTTTTTTAGATATTATTACTGAAACACCTGCAGGTCATCAAACAAGGAAGAAAAATGCTCAAGCATTCCAGATATTAACCATCCCTGTACAAGGAAACTTCAGTACATTAAGTAACATATCCATTGAACATGTTCTGTACACATACAAATGAGTAAGATCTGGAATTGCACACACATACCCCACATACTCCACAGATTATATTCATCATCACTTCTATTCTGCAATACCAAACCAATATTATCATGTCTCCCTTCCTTAGAAAGCAACCAGTCAGGAATACTACACCAATTCCTCTCATTTCCTCTTTAATTAAAATCCTTTGAATTAATCTATGAAATGTGAACAAACTCAGAATATGGGAAAGTGAAGAAGACAGGGAAATCAGGAGAGAAACAGTGATGGCAGAACAGGCCAGATATTTTTACACAAATAACTTCTTTTACTCAACATATTCAATCTCAACACAGGTAATACAGAGAAATCCAAGCAAAAAATCTTTCAGAATTCTCCAAATGCGATTCTGAAGAACTTTAATCACACTAGAGCAGGATCAAAAACAATACTTTAACCAGGTAAAGATATGCTATCTCAAAACAAAATTGCAACTCAGTTTAAAGGAAGATATTTAGTGAGGAACAGTCTCAAAATAACCCAAGGAAGGAGCTCAAATGTAGTCTCCAAATAATGAACTGTATTATATGCAATTACAATTAAGAGGAGAAGGAGAAGAACAATGTAATGTTCCAAGAGTGCTGCTTTAATGGTCACGACTATTTTCAATTGTAAACCCCAAGAAGAATATGTCCTTAATCTGAATTGTAGAGCTGGTAATAATTAGTAACAATATTTCATAGTCTGATGAATGTGAAATGCTCAAGGTGAAGACTCAAATATATTTTACAATGCCTAATGATACAACCATAAAATTGAAAGCCTCTGGTTTATGCCCACTTGGTAGAAATTAACTCCTCAATTGAAATTTGCCTCCTTTTAGTTTATTAAAAAGTAAAATGCTGTTCTTTAACCACCTTTCAATATCAGTTACCATGTTTCACCTAAGGGCTAGTAACTTTCAGAGAAATAGCTAAATTGTGAACATCTGTCTATATTCCAACATGGATACAACAAGTTAAAGTGTGAAAAACTATGTAGCTTCTCAGAGGATAAGGTGCTAAAGAAAAACATTTACTAGCAGTTGATCAGGGTAAGTGATTTCCAAAAAGTTTGTCTCAAAATAATTATCCTTAAAAGAAGGCTGGGGAAATAAAAAATTACATAAAGAATTATCCTGAGAGAACTTGAAGGTTAACTGTGTGTAGGGCACGTATGATGGTGTACTGTAAAAGATGCAATGGAATTTAAGGCAATGTTTCCAGTGAGTACAAAAAGTCTCAGGTAAGAAAAAAAAAGTTTAAGGTAGACTAGGAATAGCAATTTTTCACCTTAGGAGGACATGGAAATCACCATATCTTGACAAGATTGAAATTCAGGCACATCCCAACAAAATTACTGCCTACATATTAAGTGCTTTCTTAAAGCGAAAAGATAGCCTTTTGTGGAAACTAAAGTCACACTAGTAATGTTTTAGATTAATTTCAACAAATGTCCACCATCACTCAGGAAGATGAGTAGTCCAAAACACTCATCCTTCATTTAATGAATTGAGTCACTGAATTCTTTTGAACTGTAAAATTATTCTAGAGATTTTCCTAACAGTACAGAAGCCAAAGAATTAAAGACATCAAAGTTTTCTCTGATGCAATACTCAGGGACATTTTTTCTACAGGAATCTTAGAACTGATCAACTAGACTGTACCATTCTGTTTTAGCAGCCTTGGCTTTTGTGCAGTCAATGAGGACAGAAGCTAGATAAGAGATCCAATCAGGACACATTTATCTACTGCACCTATTAATTATTCAGTGGGAAAGATTTCCTGCTTTACACACAACACAAAAAAACCACAGTGTGATGCCAAGGGCATCCAGGCTTAAGGGCCACAAAGAAACAGCACCCAATCCTTCACGTAGTTATTAGCCTGTCATAAAGACATTCGAATGGGTTTAACACCTCTATAAAACAGGTAGGAAAAAGTCTTCTCCAGCTTAAAGAAGTAGCTGAAAAGCTTTGCCAATTAGTGGTTTTCAGCACTGCTCTTTACACTGCTGTGGGGAGGTTCAAACACCTTCAGAAAACTAACAGGAGTTTACCTCTTCACTTACCTGAAATTGAAAGCTATGATCAAGCCCTGAATTACAGTTTAAGGTAATTCAATAACACAGAGAATCTCTTAAAGCTCTGTGACAAGACACAATGTTATCAAACTTGAACTCTGAACTGTCTGCCAGCAAGAATTAACTGCAATCCAAGATCCTGTTATTTTCCTTCCTCAGCTCATTCCTTACTGGAGGAATGAGTTGAGAAAACCTGCACAGTGGATTTTCAGCCTCCACAGAACAAAACAAACTCCAGAAAAATCAGGAATATGTATAATATTTATGCCTTAATAATAATATTTGCCTTCTTTTATCTTTATGCAGAAATACAGTGCAAGATACTGCACAAAGAGAAAACTAAGCTAAACTATAGGCTTCACTTCATAATTGGAATGCTTAAGGAATTAGAATAATTGTAAGCAAAGAATCTGTAAGAATTCCAGCCTGTTTAGAGAACAAGCAGTTAAGGCATAACATGTAAGTGAAACTACATACATACATAGGGAACACTACAATCTTTATTTCCTTTATTTTATTTATTTCTATTTCAGTAGAAAACAAAAAAAGGTAATTGTAGTGTAAATAGGATGGAAAAAAGCCTATGACATTGCTAAGGAAATAGAGAACGGAAAACAAAGCAAAGACTTACTTGGCTTTGGGGAAAAATGTCACAAGATAAACAGACTGTACATTTTCATAATTTATTAAGGGAAAAATATCCTACAAAATAGAGAATAAAATTAAGACTTAGAGTTTAAAGTATTATCTTGACTTTATTTTTTTTCCACAGAACAAATTATTAAGTGATTCAGGAAGGTCCTTTCAATGCTTTTCAGTTGTTAGTATAATTTTACATCATTTACAAGAAAAAACAAGCAGTTCTTACTTCTACAATAGCATTTCAGTGACTTAAGTGACCCCTGCTACATTGAGGGAACTAGTGGAATACAGTATTGTAGTTTTACATACAGGACACTTATAAGAACTCTAGAATAGTGGAACCCAAATGCAGTTTTATTATTAAAAATATCTATGAATTGCATACCTAGGACATATTTTTCAGGCACTAAGAAAAACAATAAGCAGTTCTAGTGTTCTTAAATGTATTTATATTGCTATTGTATGTGATTATTGAAAAAAAATCCCCACTACCTTTTTGGTTTACCAAACGTAAAACTCGGCTTTATCTTCTACTTCTAGCCATCAGAAAGATAAATAGCTGCATGTAAGGTGTCAGACAGACTGAAAACTTACAAGAACTCTGAGCAAACTGGGTAATGGGACAGTACACAATCAATTATTATAGTTTTTTCACTAAGGTGGTAAGCACAATGTATTCTGAAAATATGAGGCAGAGTTGATCTACAGTTAAGAGAAAACAAAACAAAGCAAAAAACCCACCAAAAAACCAAACAAACCAAAAATCACTTATAAAGGTTGCCAAAAGTAGACCAGAAACTGAGGTGCTTAAATAATATGTAATGTCATCAAAATAAGGTCACTGTGGTACTTTGGCTGTTCTTTCAGGTGACTAGCCAAGCAATGTTTTGCTTTGCTTTTTTTTCTTCCTCCCAGTGGTATACTTTCATCTGTTTGTATTTGTTGGACAAAAAATTAAATTCAACATGAGTACTAAACAAACAGTACTGAAACACACAATAAAGAATAATCAATTCTAAGACATAGTCTAAATTTATGCCTTGATAGAGTTCACTAAATCTTCTCTCAGTATCAGCAACTCTTTCAAAAAGGAGTCTGAATTAGAACTCACAGTGTATTTCTACAAGTTTTCAGTACAGTTAAGAAAGATCAAGAATACTGTAATCACAGAATATGCTGAATGGAAGGGACCGACAATGATCATCGAGTCCAACTCCTGGCCCTGCACAGGACATCCCAAGAATCACACCATGTGCATGAGTGCATTGTGCAAATGCTTCTTGAACTCTGTCAGGCTTGGGGCTGTGACCACGTCCCTGGGGAGCCTGTTCTAGTGTTCAACTACCCTCTGGATGTAAAATCTTTTCCTGATATCCTCCCCTGAATCATGCCATTTCATGCCACTTCCTTGGGTTCTGTCACTGGTCACAAGAGTGAAGAGATAGGTACCTTCCCCTCATAAAGATGTTGAAGACCCCAACGAGGTCTGCCCTCAGTCTTCTCCGGGCTGAACAAACCAAATTACCTCAGCCGTTCCCTACATGGCTTCCCCTCAATGCCTTCCACCATGTTTGCTGCCCTCCTCCGGATGCTCTCGAATAGCTTAATGTCTTTCCTATACTGTGGTGTCCAAAACTGCACCCAGGACTCGAGGTGAGGCCACACCAATGCAGAGCAGAGCGGGACAATCCCCTCCTTTGAGTGGTTGATAATGCTGTATCTGATGCCCCCCAGGACACCGCTGGCCCTCCTGGCTGCCAGGGCACAGTGATGACTCAACTTGCCACTGACAGGACCCCCAGGATCCTTTCTGCAGCACTGCTTCCACCCCCTCATTACCTAGTGTATACACACAATCAGGGTTGCCCCATCCCAGGCTGAAAATCCAGCACTTGTCCTTGTTAAACCTCATACATTTGGTGAGTGCCCAGCCCCCTGATTTGTCTAGGTCTCTCTGAAGAGCACCTCTGCCCTCAAGGGAGTCAACAGCTCCTCCCAATTTGGTGTTATTGGCAAATATTTCTTTGAGACCTATGTCTAAGTCATTAATGAAGATGCTGAACAGCACAGGGCTGAGTATGAAGCCTGCAGAACCCCACTAGTGACCAGTCACCAAAACTCTTATGTCACCCTGTTCAGTACAATCCTTTGCACCTGACCTGAGAGCCAGCTGCTCTTCCACCACATAATGTGTTTATCCAGCTGTGGGCTGGACATTTTCTCCAGGAGGATACTGTGAAAACATCAAAAGCTTTACTGAAATAAAAAAAAAATTACATCAACTGGCTTTCCTAGGCCAGCTAGGTGGGTTATCCTGTCATAGAAGGAAATCAGGTTTGACAAGCAGGACTTTCCCCACACAAAGCTGTGCTGGCTGTGACTGATGAGTGCATTGTCCTCCAGGTGTTTTCCAACACCTCCCAGAATAATCTTTTCCATTATTTTACCAGGCACTGAAGTGAGACTTCAGTCTGTAGTTTCCAGGGTCCTCCTTGGCCTTCTTGAAAATTGGGATAGCGTTGGCCAGCATCCAGTCAGTTGGGACCTCTCCAGATTCCCAAGACCACTCAAAAATCATTGAGAGAGGTTTTGCGATTACATCAGTCAGTTCTTTGAGGATTCTTGGATGAATCCCATCAGGCTCCATAGATTTGTAGGGATCCAGCTGGACGAGCAGATCCCACACAATTCCACAGTAAACTGGGAGTTGATGATTCTTGCAGTCATGGTTCTCCAGCTCAGGGCACTGAGACTCCCTTGGTCCATCATCCGTGCTGAAGATGGAGGCAAAGAATGCCTTAAACACCTCTGCCTTGTCCCTGTCCCTGTTTGTGAGATGACCATCCTCATCCTGTTATGATGTTATTTTTACATTGCCTATTGCCATTAATATATTTGGAAAAAACCCCTTTTTTATTGCCTCCCACATTTCTGGCAGCTTCAACTCAAATTCAGTTTCAGCTGCACAAATTTTCTCCCTACAGTGGCAAGCAGCATCTCTGTATTCCTCCCATGCCACCTGACCCTGCTTCCACTGGGCATACACCCTCCTTTTTTGCTATATTTCCAAGAGAAGATTGCTGTTCAGCCAAGCCAGCCTTCTGCCTTGCCTGCTTGACTTCTGACTTTTGGGAATTGCATGCTCCAGTGCCTTTAGGAGGTGATGTTTAAAAAGTGACCAGCACTGATGGACCCAAGCACCTGCAAAAGGGACTTTACTTAGCTATTTGGAAATTATCTGGAACAACTGAAATAAAAATCAGCATACTATTTCCAGTAATACATGGGGCCAATAGCATTGATCAGTGAAAGAAAAGTAATTATTGAAATCAGTTTAAAATCTGTTTTGTTCTCTTGTAAAGAGGAAATACACCCTAGTTACTTGAATCTTAAGTGAAAGAACTAAGCAGCATCATAACTTTATTTTGCATTCGTCCACGCTATCTAGATTTATTATAATAAGAACACTGAGACAAAGAAAAATGGCCAACAGTGTTCAGCTTAAAAGACAAACCTGAGTGGGTGATGAATTCAATGGGTGATTAAGAATTGCAAATGCATGAGGATTATGCTTAGCACCCAAAAACAAAGAAGTGAAGAAGTAGGTCCTAATCAACTTTCTTCTGCAAATATCCTATAGCTGCAAGGACCTTCTAGCAACAAAAGAGTAATTTGTCAGAAAACAACTCATTAAAATGTTTACTCTGAAGATGTTGATTGGCATTTATCTTGTGTAACTGTCATGATCTGAAATTTCATTGTTTGAATTTATGTAATTCAACTAGGCTACCTTGAGAGAAAAAAGAACCTTGAGAAAGGTATTTTTCACTTTTGAATGGACTGAAAGTCCTTGGAAATTCCCCTTTTGTCTCCAGTAATAACATAGGAAGCCTCAATGACTCAATCAGGATGCAGCATGATGTCAGGACTATGGTACTTACTGTCAGAATCGCCTCTCCGTACATTGTCCCACCCTTGTGTCAGCTTTAACAAACTAACTCTGAAATAAAATAAGACAACCTGGGGGAACAAAAATGTGGTCCATTTCATTCAACTCATCCTGTGGCTACATGACTGACAATCCAACACGGGAGGAGAGGGATGAAGAACAACACATGGTCAGACATAGCCAGAAGAGGCAGGGAAAATGACCACCTCACTACTAGGATCAAGTAGGAAATGGCACCTCACTACCAGGATCAACTTAGTCTTAATACTAGGCCAAGTTCTTAGACTGTGAGACCTAACATTCAGTGGCTTAAAGTAAAATAAAAGCCACTCCTCAAAACTGTAATCAAATGAAGAAAAGTCTGACTATTAACCCAGAAAAAGGATTAAAATAATACAATCATACAGTAAGTAACTAGCACCTTACAGGTCAGCTAGTAGGACAAAAAGAAGGCAGGAAAAAAGGGTAAATTTTCATACAAACAACAATGCATAAGCTGGGAAGAGTTTCAGGTATTTTTTTAAGTACAAAAAGGCCATCTCAGAGGCATGTGAGAGCTATAGGCAATAATACATGTTAAAAGACCATTGGGAAGAAACAGGAGTTGACTGTTCAGCCTCTGCAGCAGTAGTAACATGGTTCTATGACCCAAAAGTAAGAACTTAAAATAAGCACAGTCAACTCATCATTAAGGAATCAATATGCAGATGTATATTTTTTGTGCAGCCTTTTATAGTAAGAGTAAACAGCAAAGAATTGTGCATTCCTGATATTTTTTTAATCAAAATGTATCTCTGCTTCCATGATATTCATTAGTAAAGCCTTTTGAAATTTCTAACTTCCATAAGGCTAATACATTCTAAACTTCATAAAACAGATTTTGATGTATACATGACCACTACAATATTTGGCAAAGAAGAAATCATTGAAACAAGACTAAAATCATGATACAAAATAAAGGGATACAGATGTGTATTTTTAGTCATACATACACATGTAGTGAAAAGCTTCAGAATGTATGTTTTAAATGACTTTCCTAACCCTTACAGAACAACATACAATGTACATGAAATAAAACAAAAAATTGGGTTGAATAGAGTAAGTAACAACTTTTAAGAGAGAAAACATGCATAAAACTGTTTGGCTGACAAATCAATTATTCATTTTCAAACAATACAATTGAAATTTATTATACAGGAAGAATACTACATCGTAATACATGTCTATCAGGTTTCATATAGACAACTAAAATCTGAGATTTTGTGCGTGTACTTCACAACTATTTTTCTACACATGTAGGTAGCATTCTTTGCATGAGTAGGCATTAATTAGTTAAGAGTTACATATTTTGTACAGACTATGTAGTTTATATTTTTTAATACAATTTGTTATCACATACCCATGTGTCTGCATGAACAGGCCTGATGTTGCTGAGAAGCACTTCTTCATAATTTCCATAATCACTGAATTTAACAACTGCAGTTGTCCCAGAAGAATGGAGAGCTTCAATTTCTGCTCGGTAGAACTTAAAAGAGAAATTTTCAAAGGTCACAAAATACAACCAGAAATACCACAAATACTTAACAACTTCCTTTTCATATATGTCTGCGTGTGTATGTATATATGCTTAGTCTTAGTCAGTATTATATTTTGGTTTAAATTTGTACCAGATATGAAACCAGATATCTTAAAATTCCACATGGCAGACTCCAAGGACACGGCAGAATGTATTTAGAATACTCATTGAGAAGATATGCAGCTTATTTAAGTAGACTGAGCATTTAAAAGACCTGTTTTCATCTCTCTGAAAGCAGAACAAATTCATCACTAACACAAATGCTGCTGTATACAGAGAAATGCTGTTGTAAGATGTTTACTTAAAATATACATTTGTAAGTGCTTATTAGCCACATACTGATATGGCTCGTATGTATGTACTTGTATACCTATCTTATCACACAATAAAACATGATAAAAATATGATGAAAATATTATAAAGCTGCCTCTTCATAAAGTCCATTTTCTAAACACAAAACAAAAATCACTGCCGCCTAACAGGTTAAGCTCAGTGCTGTATTTTACCCTCACATTGCAGAATTGCCTTAGAAGTGAGTAGCAGCATTTACTTAAACTACCAGGAAACCAATTACTGCCCAAAACACACCTTCTAATCTGCTGAATACATAACAGTCTGGGATTATGTAACATGTATTTATCTTGCAAGGTTTGTACTTTCCAAAATTTCAAGATCTCATTTCAGAGTAATGCAAGTATGCTTCTCAAAATAGGAAACAACTCAGCAATAAGCCATTATACTTCACACTAACCCATCCGCACAAGCTACATATTCCTATTTAAGAGCGTCAACTGACTGTATATTGCCACTGCCAAAAAATGTGCATGGTTTATCATTGGTTTTAGTCATACCAGCAAAAAAGAGAAAAATAAAGTTATGCTGCTGAGCTAATGCAGACCGAAAAAGAAAAACGCTTATAATAAATATAATAAACTTAACAAAAAATTCTTAAAAAGCAATAAAAGGTGTGAATAAAATGTACTTAAAGAACAACGACATTTAAGGTAGTTCTCAGATTATCAGAAAGGGGCAAAATCCAAAGAAACTACCCATGAAGAGTGGCAGACAACTCTTGAACAGGCCATGACAAATCAAACAGCCTAAAATTTTCTTAGCAAAGGAGAAGAAAGCAAAATGTCCTGCTGCAAGAGAAATGTTATTAATGGGGAAAAGAGCTGAAAATAAAGTATTTAAACTTAAAAATCAGTAATACGAATCTATAATGCAGCATAATTAATTTGTCCACAAATTCTTTAGCTGATAGCATACAAGTGCTAATCAAAATTAAGCCTTTTGCTGTTTCTGTTCTGTAATGATTGAAAGAAAACTGGCAGGTTTTTTACAGTCCCATTCCTGCAGACTTTGTTCTTTCTTTGTGCTGCTAAAGGCTGTGTGCTGACTTGTTCCACAGAAAGGTATTACACATCTACCATTATAGATATTCTAGATAGCACAGCATCCTGGTTTTGTTCCTCAGCAAAGAATATGGGCACCTATATTCATCCCTTCAAATTTTTGGCACTTAAGTCAAATGCTTCAGTGAGGAGCTTAAGACATCCTGAACTCCACCGACATGACAGAAACAAGGACTTGATTTAGGGACTTAAACAGTTTTGTGCAGTGAATGTAAGTGACATATGCCATAACTATAAAAAACAGAGCACGGAGCTAGGCAAGAAGCACACTACACACCTATGAACAAAGGCCATGTCTCTGTGGTAGTGTGCTAAATATCTCTCACACGTGTAAGAGAACATTAGAGGTATAATTTGAGATACTTCTCATTTGGCAAAGGCATACCTTGTTGTCTTCCCAGTAAAGAGCAAAACATTCATCCCCTGGTCTCCAACTTTTTCCATACTCCATGTGACTCGATGGTTCCAGTATTTTCTCGGGTTTGATGGGCCCAGTTCTCCTTTTGGGACCGGTGTTGTAATACAACATTTTATCATCAAAAGATGGGATCGTAGTGGGTCCTGACGATTTGATAGGTCCTACTCGTCTTCCTTTCTGATGATGCTCAGTATCTCCATTTGGTACAGCACTAAAATTATCAGTCCTACTGGGATTTTGGTAATCATTATTAACACCAAAATGTTGCTCACGTTTTACCATAAAGGCTTCACTACTTATTGTTCGTGCCTTTCTATCACAAAAATTCTCAGAATTGTGTGTTTGGTTTTCCCTCTTCCCACGTTTCTGGTTATTGTTGTCTGTCACATCTTGAGCAGCAGAATTTTCCTTGAATTCTGAGAAAGACACTCCTTTTCCTACTCTGTTTTGCATGTTGTTATCCCTTTTTTTGAAAGTAATATCACTCTGGTGAGTGGATATGGGATAACCCAAATCCTTTGACCTATCATTTCTAGGATAATGTCTGTCACTTTTATTTTTTTCATCTGTCCAGTGTTCTAAAGAGCTGTGCCTTTCAGGACCTCTGTTTCTTGGTAACCCACCACTTTCCAAAGCCTGCCTTGAATTCTGAAAATCCTTTTGAAAACGAGGGGGTTTCTCATTCCTTGGTTGTCTCATGTCATTGCGAGAAACGTGTCTTGAATGATTCTCTTTGATGCCATTCTGTTCTGTGCTCATAACTTTGTGCTGTACTTGATGTGTTGGCTGAAATTGCAATTTTGGTTCTACAAAGAAAAAAATTATTTCAATTAACATATTTCACACAAATACATTTTAGAAACACTGTTTCAGACTCTGATAAAACAACAGTATTCTTCAGAAATGTATGCACCTTTGTGACATGGAAATGGAATGGTACACAGAGAGAATTTACCAGACACATTTGAAGTGCAATTCCCAGTTATTGGAAAATATACACTACTCTGGGCTGTACTTAGAACCAAACCACCTATGAGCAAGAGAAAAGCCAGGCATAAATTTCCAGGAGATTACTCGTTCCTCCCTATGGACATCAACAACCCATTTGACTAAGAGCCATTTAAGACAGAAAAATAGAAATCCAAGACGGAGAAAGGAGGAGGGAGTAAAATGAGGAGGAAAAGGGAATACTTCTAATCTGAATTGAAACTTTCTGTAAAAATACCTTGTTAACAGTTATTCAGGATAAAAGAGAAAAGGCAAAAAACAGAAGTGATAAAATGATCAGAGCTGGCAAAATGTAGATAACAAGAATAGTAGCAAAGCCCAGGACTCTAGAGATTCTGATCACTGAGTCATAACAGGACCTGCTCAAGCGTCACCTTTAAGAGCTTCAATCAGAACTCTTAACTGATGAGAATAAAGACAAGATTATCATGAATATCACTAAAAAGAGGAAACATGCTATGGCCTGCTGGAGAGGAAGGCAGCTGTGGGTATCTATGAAACTTTTTATAGAATTATGAGCTTTTTAGGCAAACATGAAATTTTTAATGGATTGTTTAGGTGAAGAGCAAAAGGAGGGGAGAAATGAAGATGAAACCAGGGGACAATAAAGAAGAAATGAGATTAAACAGGAGAGCTGCAAGTAAGTAGGTTCCTGGTCAATACAGTCCTGCATGTGATCACTGCAACCTGTCTCATCCCCTTATTAACTTCTCTTTCTAAATTCTCTGTTGCATATGTGAGGGGATATGTTTTTAAACTGGCAAATTTGAGGTAGGATAAGCTGGTAACTGGGACAAGGAAGACCTGGCAGCTGAACACCGGAGAGAATGGGTCTTGAAGGCCATCTGCCAGGGAGACCCCAGGTCTGGGCTCACACAGTGGCCAAATCTATTTAAAGTACATTCATGTAACCCTCCTACCAGCTCCAGGCTGTACCACCCAACAAGCTGGACCAGAAGTGTCTGAGGTGGGTACCACAGGTCAGGGATCTCCTGGCCAGGACAGACTCACATGGGTGTGTGCGTGTTGGTGACTCGATATGAGATCTGCTAGCAGACTTTAAACCTGATGGAAAAGGAAAACATAAACCCATTAAAGGGATTCATGTTTACATGAGCAATTTTGTGTCATGTGGGTGGCTTCAAAGGTGTCATTCTCTTGCTTGTGTCCATGAGCCTGGTGTGTGCATGGGCCTGGTGGGACTGTGCACTCAGGCTCTCACACATTCCCATGGAAAGGAATGTTACCACTAGAAACAATGAATGCTGATACCTGACAGCAAATGTATCAACTTTCATAATTACATGCAAGATGGCAAGTTAAAATTAAAATGTAAATTTTACCTGGTTTATTTTTTTATAAAAACCCTTTAAAGCATTACATTATCAGTAGTAGCTCACAGAATTTTTATCAATTTAATTTACTAAATTGCCCAGTAAGAATCTAGCTCAATTTTTACACATATTTGATGTAGCATAACTTATAGAAGTCATATTTGCTTTACTAAAATGACCTAGTATTTTTGTTTTTTAACATGGCATAAGCATACATAAGGCTTAGCTTGAACATGATCTTGGTAAAAATACATCTTACTCTATAATATATTACTTTGAAATCCATTACATTTTTAATGGATTAATATGTAAATATATACTACTCAGAAAGATACAAGAGTTTCATAAATGTGCATTTTCTTTTTAAAAATGCAAAGATGACTTTAAATCTTGTATAATTAATTTTGTTTTGTTAGAATAACACCTTTAAAGTTAGCACTTTATTTCTTTTAAAGTTACCTCTTTATTTCTTCTTTACAAATGAGACATGAAAATACTGTTTTTCTTTACTTTACATCTGTAACTTTTCACTAAATAGCTTCATTACACTTTTCTACCTCTGTATAATACCAATCTTAGAGACTTCCTATCATCTAGAAAGATTTAACTTCCAAAATTATTAATTAACAGTCTGTTCACAACATTCTTAATTTATACCTCTGCTGGTAGCAAAATGCTCAGGCTTGCACTCTTCATATGCCCAACCTAAGGTCTTAGGTCTATTCCTCATGTTAATTACACACAAATGACTGAACAGTTTGATGACCCCTCAATGTTTACTCCCTTGTACACACCACTACAGAAAAATGCGTATAAAACTCTAACCAATTCACTATAAATCATCTTATTTAATATTCTGTAACATTATATTAATTAAATTAAAGTCACTGCTCCAACAGAAAAAAACAGGAATGGGTTCATGACTAGATAGGGCATGGTAATACTTTCCTAGGTGGCAGGATATTAGGTTTGACTTAGACTCAAAACATCTCCTCTTAAGGGCTGTCCTTTGCCCTTTTTCTAAATGAATAAACATTTCCTGAGCTGAAAGAGGTAGTGACAGTACTTAGTAAATACAAGGTAGAAGGACTCTATACAACACAAATGCATGCAAAGCAGTTACAGTTTAGTTAAAGCCTCAAGGAAAAACCAAAACATAGACATATTCTTCTATAATTCAAAACAGTTTACTGAAATTTCTATTCAATTTCATAGCATGTAATGAGTAATTTTAGCTATTGTCTACACAACATAATGTGATCATAACATAAAAGCAACAAGCTGATTTTAAAGTGTGTTGTATCCTTTTATTACAGATTTTTTTTAATAGTAGTGGAAAGTTAAAATAATACTACATGTTAGACAGCAGGTAAAGTGACTAGAGAATTTCAAAACAGTGAGCATGGTTATTTTTTTCTAGGTCTCTTTACCGTGACATACAAAGGCTGACATGAAACACTGAGGTTTTTTTAGTCTAAGCTTAAGGTATGCAAAATCCAATAAACTTGTGTTTTCTAGAGAGGGGCAGTTCTTGTGCTAAACACTTCCCTGGGGACTGCATCATACACAGCAGCCTTAAATGAGCAGGACACATTATCTGATTGATTGACATTCAAGCACAAGTCACTCGCAGATGAAAACTGTCAAGTAACAAGAAATGTTACTTTGTCAACAGCAGCAACAAAAAAAGCGAGGAGATGAGAATAGTACTGGTTCTTCGGGTATTTGTGCTGTCTGGCCTGATCACAAAAAAATGAAGGGATTCTAAAGTTTCTATATGAGAAACAGGGATCAAAAAAAAGCATCAAGGGATCCCATTCATATTCCCACAACTGCTTCTACTTCCTGCCCCAACTCCAACAAATTATTAGCAACAGTTCCCAGAAAAGTAATGCCTCCTACAGGGCAGTAACAAATATTAATTTGGCATTTAACAAGAAGATGTAGTAAGCTACTCTCAAACAGCGATGACAGTTGTCATGGTTGTAACCAGAGGTTTGGGAACATGGTCTGGAAAAATACATTTAAAAATTAATTATAAGGTTCTTGGCATCTACTCTGAAGTTTTGAGATGACAAGTAGCATTTGTCAATCTGGAACCCTCATTCACTCATGTTATTCATTTTGGCTTTTGTATGTGATGACGCAAGAGGACCATACAGGACCAATCACATTCCCCTGATTACAAGAAACCAGCAGGACCTGCTGCACTTGGAAATCCCAGCCAACACAATTTATAAAGCACTGCTCAATGCACAATGGAATTTAAAGAGTATGGTTTCCTGTGGTCCTCCCCTGTGGATTTTATCATGTTTAATAATGTGGCTAAATTCAATGACCATGGCCCTCCCACACTGGTGGCAATATTTTGGGTTTCTCCTCTCAAACTGAATAATACTTTCATGTAACTGTATGGAAGTATATTTTTCAGACAGCTACCTCCAGGGCATGTTCTATCTTGAATTGGCCAAAAGATTAAAAAATTAGAAGATAATTAGTGATACATTTGCACACACTTCGTGTCATGAAGTAAAATTCCCATTACCCAATAGCTTTGTCAAGTTAAATAAGTATCAATATAATTCTTTCTAATATGTAGCAACACTGAGAAATGGGGACCTGAATGCATGTTTCTGTCGAAACGAACCAAATACAAGCTGAGCAGAGCGATAATAAAGAAGTGAACAAAGAATCCAAAACATTCTGCATTGTATTCACTACCAACTTTAACTAACTGGATTAAAGGACTCGAACAAAAACTGATTTTTTTTTATTATTCTTTAAAATGTATGAAATTTACTATATTTGTCCCTTTTATATTTAAAGACAAAATAAAAGTACAAGCCTTGTAACATATATCATCAATGCTAACATACCAATACAACAAATAGAAGTGATTTTCTTGATAGTCACAATTAGCTCTGACTACAGTTCAATTTGTAGAAGAAAGGCTGAATGAGAAATATGACTATTACTCACTTTGGATCTCTTGCCAATAGCATCCCATGCTTGTTGAAAACATGACCACTGCACTGCACGGCAGATTTCAAACATTACAAATTTCTTTTAACTCCAAAAAGTGAGACTCTTTTTTTCCCCTCCAAGGACCCTCATTCCCAGATATTCAAATAAAAATTGTGTGACGACAAAATGAAACAAATATTTTTAATTACATTGTATTGCATTACCAATTTATTTCAAACCTTCAATTTATTTGGGACTAGATAAAGAATAATGTTCATTATTCCTTAATACTATAGCCAGAGCTCTTGGTATCATCTTATTCTCTCTGATAATCCTTGTGTTTACTTATTTAAGCTGGCAAAGATAGATGATTTGTTCCTCATAACAAAAGAAAACAGTAAAGAGATTAATGGAAAAAATCTTTTGTGTTCAGTAGCAGAAATTAACCAAGTGCAAGCATAGGCTTGCAATTGAAAGCAGTTTTGTCTGCTATTTGCGTTATCTCTCTCAGTCAGGAGGTTTCTCTTAAATTAAAAGTACTTAATTTCAACACAGAAATACTTTTGTACGTGCCCCCAACCATTCACAGTAATCAACAAATAAATAAATAAACAAATATGCAGTTTAAAGCTAAGGACATGTTTGTTTTAATTCTTTGCATTTCATTTAAATAAAGGATGCTTAAAGTATGCTGTGCTTTACAATTAAAGAGCTAGCAGATCCTGGAGTCAGGTGTTTAATACTTTTGATAGCTGTAAAACAATATTTCCTTAACGGAAAAGAGGAGATAAAATATAAAAACATCACAAGATATCACTTACGGGGCAAAACACTAACATGCCTTCTTGTAACTAATAAGTACTGCATTAAAAAAGCAAACAGCAAACAACAAGAAAATTAATGTGCTGTCTTAACTTTTAAAAGAAATAAAGTATCTCCTAAAAAAATACAAAGGTATTTCAATTCATAAATGTTTTTCTACTTGGTCTAAATGCAAGTACGAAAAAGTACCAAATCAAAGAAAAAAATTCAACAACACTTCTGCAGTTCCTATTCAGCAATAGAACCACCCAGGCAGAAGTGAATTTAGAAATTCTCCACGCTACTAGGGTCTCAGGTGTAATTAGAAACAGTAGATAAGAAAAACAAGGAGGGATGCACCAAGCAAATCAATCCTCTGTGTACTTGAAAAGAGAAACAATTCGTTTTTTCAGACACTTTCTCTCCCCAGATCACATAGGATTTTGAAGAAAATTTGGTGTAGTACAACATTAAAAAACATTTAGCTCAGTTCAGCAAAACTGCCTTTTGTTTTTGGGATTTTACATTGACTCCCAGTCATTTAGAAAGAATTACACTCTGTCTGAAAAAAAGTGTATAGGACTTTAATGCTTGCAATAATGATAAATATGGCCATTCCAGGTAATTATCTGCTCCTGGTCATACACAAACATGTAACAGTAGGGGCATGCTCATTTATTCAAAACCACTGTCCCTATACAAACCCCTTTCTTTCTGAATACCTAAAAAACAATATGAGATTTTAGAGACCACACAGGACAGCAAGGTGCCAAAAATACTGCAGAACAATCTATCTTCTTTTATATGTAGTATAGCACAGTATTTGGTGAATATAAATGGAGAAAAACCTGCCAGCCTGGGCACTCCTTAGTGTATTACTGTGCAGGAAAATCAATGAAGAGATATTCTTGGCTTTGTAACATTACATATTTGAGCTGTTTTGGTCAGTTTGTCCAATGTGCCTTTCAATTCTGACCAATACTTTTCTAATTCTAAGTGAAATGATGTTTCTCCACTGCTCATAGATGACAGGATCAAATTAAATTTAGGAAGTACTAGTTATATATATATCCTGTTTTCTGCAGACATTTGGATGCAGACTTCATGACTGAAGAGTTCACAGTGCTAAGTATGGTCACTGCAGATAGATCACTCAGCAAATACTTTTAAAACTCCTGTCATCTCAGTTTGAATGGAACTTAACTAATAATTAAGAATTTAACTGAAATGATTTTCAAAGGCAGAGGCAATAAAATGGCAGAAAATTAACCTTTAATATATGATTTTAATGATGTGTTTGAATTCATCAGACTGCAGAGTTTTTCTCAAATTTGGCAAGGAAAAAATCACTTTTGAAAGTAAAAAATACATATGCCTATGTATTTCTTGAAATATCCATTTAAAAGGCTCTGCAAGCAAAACTAAAACCTGGCACAGAAACAGAGATGCAATCCTATGGACTATACACACTCAGTAAGGAAAATAAAAGCTAGAACATGAAACTAAGCAACCACTTCAAAGCCTTACAAAGTACAACATCTGGGTTTTTTTCAGGAAAAAAAGGCAGAAAGATTGAAAAGAATTTAACAAAATAATCAGAACACTTTTTGAACTCTTCAAAAATGTTAACAAGTTGGGTTTGAGTTTTTTCCAGGAAAGTATGGTTCAGGAATAGTACACTGGATTACATATTGATTACTCAGACATAGTGAGAAAAACCAACATAGTGATAAAAAACATAAAAGCAAAAACTCTGTGTGTCATGCTAGGAAATATGCCAGAACCTTCAGTAACTGAAGGAGTATAAAACCTTTAAAAAGTTTTAATAGAATTATGTTTTTCTTCTTGTGACATTTATGGAATTTTTTTATTTTCATTTGAGAGGAAAAAAACTCATAAAAGCAATGTGTATTTATCTTTAAAACACAATATTGAAGATTATAAACTGAAGTAAATGTAATAAATATATCTGGTTTTTTACTCACATAACAGTATGCTTTATTGTCTACACACGTGCACTAAATCCAAAGGATCATATAAGTACCCCTAAGCAATCAGTAGTATCATTTAAAAAAAGCAATTCACTCATTTCACGAGTCTTGATAAACTGCTATTACCTACTTACGACAAAAACACTGACAATAAGAAATTTATATAACCCACAGGGATTATTTCTTTTATTTTCCTTTAAATGTCTTTCAGTCAAACATAAAAACCTTCTGTAATATTTCAATATAAGCACAAAATATATGCAAAGAAAAATCAATGTTTACAGTGTAAGCCAAAAACACTACCACTGTTTTCATTTCTACTCATTGTAAAAAATCCTGTGCATCTTTGGTAAGTAAAATGAGTTGCCAAGAAATAGCTCAAATATCATTCCCTATATCTGCTTTCTGAAAATGTCGTTATATTCATTACCTGATCAGTTTACAAAATTGTATCAGCTAATGCAGAATGCTGGTGTATTTAAAATTTATTTTCTTTGAATATTTCGATTTTTCATAAATACAGTGAAGACTTATGATATCACAAATAAAGATTCATGATTCAGGAAGAATCCAGTAAGATTAACAAATTGTGGTTTATGTCATCTTATTTCAAATTACTGACTTTTAGACATCTAACCACCACTGAGCAACTCATTTGACCTTTCTTGAGAGGAATAATTCTCCAAGCACTCTTTTTTTTTTAATGACTGACTATGGAGGAAGTTCTAGGAATCAACTTTTAGATGACAGTTAGGAAAAATAATTCTACCTACACTATCCAACATTTGTTCCAGATACATTAATTTCAGTAACTCACCCTCTACTGTTAGAGTACCCATTTTGGATTCCAAGAAATCAAATAGTGTGCTTGGTGCAGATGGTCTGGCATTTCCTAGCTCTTCTTCATCTTCAGGTCTTATTCGGCCTCGACCCTTCCCCTTACCTGTAAGCATTAAAGACTTTTTGTGAATGGGCAATAAAAAATTAAAAAGCGCACACATGCTTTCATTTGATTTACAAAATGCTTGTATTTTCTGTCTTTAAAAAATTCTGTCACAGACAGGCAGTGATAGGACAAGGGAGAACAATTTTAAACTACAAACTGGAGAGATTTAGATTAGATGTGATGAAAAAATTCATTACTGTGAGGGTGATGAGGCACTGGAACAGGCTGTCCATAGAAGCAGTGGATGCTCTGTCCTTGGAAGTGTTCAAGGCCAGGCTGGATGGCACACTGAGCAACCTGGTCTAGTGGGTGGCCTCTCTGTCTGGGAGATGGTGTGGGGGAGGTGGAACAAGATGATCTTTAATGTCCCTTCAAAACCATGTTCTTCTGTGATTCTAGGATACACATGTCCCATTTAAGGCTAATTAAATATCTGACTTCCAATTCAAAAATTTTGACAAGAATATAATACAAAGAAGCCTTTCTTAGGGATTTGCTTTCAGGTTTGTAATGCATTCTAACTTGCAGGAAAAAAACATGCAAATATGCCCTTCTATAACTACATTAGTAATCCACCATACACAAATTATGTGGCTTGTAAACAGTTTTAAAGCATCTCTTTGCAAGCATTACCTCTAGGTGGTGGTCCCTGAATGGGTTTCTGTTTACTGCTGTTCAGAAGAAAATTTAATGCTGCCTCTAGGCTGTTACTGTTATCCATAAGTGCCTGTCTTGCTGCTTCTTTGCTAAAACCCATCTCCGTTATGTGTTTTAGAGCCTTTTCATCAACCTGAAATAAAAGGTACACACAGAAGTAATAAATACAACCAGATTTTACATTAATTTTTCGTTTATTTTTAATTGAAACAACATTTCCTGTTTAATTTATTATAAATATTTTAATTTTATATAAAATCTTTGCATATAAGCTCAAAAGAACCAGGTAATCAAGGAATTTTTTTTAGTAGTATGATTTTTAATTCATTCGCTTCCAGTTCTACTACTACAGGCCTTCAAGCACAAATTCTCCTAGTCTATATGAAAACTAAAAGAAATATCTCAAAATAATATGAGTATCAAAACTAGCCATCTGTTCCAGTTTGAACCTTTTCACAACTTTTGCAGACAACGCAAAACCCAGTTACTTCTTAAAATATGGATAAAACATAATTGACTAGAGGTTTTACAGAAGAAAGCAAAGAAATGCAAACAATTTACTTGTGCAGAAATGCAGGCTCCATTATTCCAAACTGTATAGAGCATGATGACAAAAAGTCAAAACAGGAATCACAAAGCATTAAGTACAGAAAATAACATTGCACCTGCACCAAAATCATACCAGTTACCCATTTACTTCAACGGCTGCCATCCAAAACATTCTTAACTGGAACCCCATGAATATAACACTCTGTCTATAGGTTCAAAAATAGCCATATCAAGACCCTACAAAAAACCCACAAAACCCCAAGCCTAATGGAATCTAACCACAGAGATACATCTTTAAATTTTATTGAATGAATGTTTAGCACAGAATCACAGTGAAACTCACAACTATCTCAGTAAGGTACAAAAGCACCATAAGTATTCCAAGCAAACCTCAAAATTAATTGAAAGGGAAGTCATCATTCCTCAAGGTATTTTGATTTTGTTCTTGGTTGTTGGTTTTTTTTTTTTTAATATTACACACATTTAAGATTCCATTAAAGTCTTCCATCTTACCAGCTCCCGGTAGACACCTTCATTCTTCCCCTCTGGTTTTGCTATCTTCTCTTTCTGGAACAGTTCCCTGTTTCGATTCCCTCCAGCACTCACACTGAGATTGCTTCTGCTACTACCACCACCTCCTCCAAATGTCTTGGTCTTTAGATAAGCACAAAATAACATTTCAGCAAACAGAAATAAAGAAAATATTTAGCTAGTAGAAAAAGTAGAAACTTTTGTTGCAGTGGGTTTTTTGGTTTTTTTTTTTTTATTATGCTCTGGATCAACAAATAAAGCACTAATTTACACACACAGAGAAAAAGATGAATTTATTAGTTAGGAATTTTTTTTCCCTGTGCCCAAATGAGGTTGTAAAAAGGGTATATAATTCTAGCTGTTACAACTTACTAAGTACTTTGAGAAATAAACTAAAAAGACCATAGGAGAACATAAAAACCTGACACACTAAAACTAAATTTCCTAGCTATTTTTTCAGACTGAGTTCAGCGAATCATGGGGGTTTTGAGAATTAAAAAGAACAGATGAAAATTGATAACCTGTATTTATTACTTAAATCTTATTAGCAAAATTGTAAACTCCTCATTTTTTAGTAGTGGTAGTAAAATCATATCTACAATAAAACATTATGATACATTTATTAGCTTTATTAAAATAAGAACATAGCCATCAATTCAAAAGGACTCTAAGCCTGATTCATCTTTTTAAAGATATAGGAGTAGAATTATATGCAGGCAAATATCAGAAAGCATTTGTCATTTAAGAAATAAATACTTGACAAGAAAAGATCAATCACAATAAGTAAAATGCTGCAACACATGCATTCTAACCTCTTTGCTCTTTGCTACTTCTGCAATAGCAGCTGTTCTCTGCTTTTCAAATTCATCATTGTCCGCAACAGGTTTTACAGCATTTGTCATTTGCAGAGTCTTTCTGCGATCAAGATCTCTGCTATCCACTTGCACATAAGATGCACATTTCTGAAAATGCAAAAGAAATGTTTAATTACTTTTCTGCCTGCTCTCATTTGAAAAAAGACCCACCCAAGTTTTATTCCACTAGAATAGCAGACCTTCAGATAAAAAATATGATCATGTGGCTAGACATCGTGATGTAATCACAATGATTCTTGGAAATTTGCTGATCCTTGCCAAATTCTTTGGCATTTAAGAAGGGACTACATAAGTGCCTACACAATCTGACCAGCAATATCAAAGGCTCCACACACTAAATAAAGTTAAGTTTGAAATTGAGAGGAAAAATGTTACTGGAAACTGGCACAACAAAGAGACAGGATTAACACAGTTTTGGGTTTTTTTTTAACAGGCACATTTTTTATATCCAAGTTATCAACATCTAAGGTGTTTTGACAGCCTTTACCTAACTGGAACAAGGTACACAGATACCATAATACAGGTACTTTTATGAAGTGACAAACACTATACCTGCCCAAAAGGTACAAAAGGAGGAGGGCCACCTTCTGTTCCAATGTTACTCCTATTGTGTTTTGCCAAACTCTGTAAAAGAAAATTGATAATTAATAAATTGCAAACAGAAACCAGATTATATGATAAATGTTTCTATTTCAGAAAGAACATAAAACTTGCAAGAGGGGTGTTTTCAGCAAAAAAGAAATTCTTATTTTTAAATCTTAAGTCACCTAAGTTAAGAAGAGGGTTGGAGGAGAGGCAGAGGAGCAAAGATAATTATGGAATATTGCATAATTACTAAGGCACATAGAGCACATGTAGAAAATTCAGTTATATACCAAAATCTACACTAATAGAACAAAGCACAACACAAATAGGCAGCAGATGTTTTTTCATACAACGTCCAATGACGTCCAATGAACTTGCTAGCAGTAGAGATTATAAACGCACACAGCACCTTAAGAAAGGGATTGGACCAATTCAGCCTAGAGAAGGGAAGGTTCAGGGGGACCTAATCAATCTGCACGATGGAGACAGGCTCTTTTCAGTGGTGCCCAGTAAGATGACAGAGAGAGGGGGCAGAAACTAAAACATAGGAGATTCCCTCCATCACAAAACACTTTTTTGACTGTGAGGGTGACTGAGACAGGGAGGCTGGGGAGTCCCCATCCTTAGAGATACTCAAAAGCTGCCAGGACACTGTCCTGGACAATTGGCAGTAGGTGGCCTTGACTGAGCCAGATGGCCTCCATCCTCAACCATTCTGTGAAGCTCATGATCCCATGCATAAGCAAACACAGAAAGGATTAATCAGAATTGTATCCCCTGATACAACACAGCAATTCTGTATGCCAAGGCTGTATAAGTGCTCAGACTGTGATCTCTCCCTGAAAACAATCTCCTTTTTGCCACTGCTGGAAACAAAATGCTGTCTTAGAAAGGAAAAAAAAAAAAAAAAAAAAGAACAGGTCCTTAATGCTGTTAAAATGCACCAAAATTGCATTTCTCATAATGTATCTCTTTTATCAGCTTCATTTCTTACTGTCCTTTTCACTCAACGGACATTCATGCATGACTACATACATTCTCTGTTGTCAGAAACAGCCTTAATTACTTAAGGCTATATATGACATTTACCTATATATTTATCACCCTGATGCAGAATTGATTTAAATCTATCATGTGAGAAATGGAGTATAAATATGAATAAGCTTTAAGCCACTATGTTATCAGAGAATTTCTTAACCTAAGTAATAGATTAATTTAGCTAATACATATCCAAATTAAAATTTTTGGTCCATTCCTTTCAAGTTAACGACTTTTATTCAGGAGCCAAAGACTGTTTTCTAAATCATTTATAGTCATTAATTCCTTTCAAGGTTGAAGAAAAAGAATAATCGTTTTTCTCATACCTTAGAGCAAAAAACACTAATAAAGTATTCAACAAACTATTCAAAAAAACGACTTAGAAGCGCAGAAATCATAACATTTTTGTGCTTTAGTTTCAACCAGTTCATTTAAAATGCTGCCTTAGAAATACAAGCTAACCAAGGGCTGATCACTGCAGCATGCTCACACCTCCCTGTACCTATTAACTGAAGCAGCACAATACAACAATGATTTCATGGCCAAGTCAGTTCACTTCCCCAGAGCAGGCACTCCAGGTGCAATAAACCCTGCACTTATTCTGGCGTTTCTATTTGTTTGCTTGTTTGTTTGTACCTAGAGAAATGCAGGCAATTTTGGAATGAACTCCCATACTGAATCAAATTATAATTAAAAGAAATAATTATAGGCTAGAGAGGAACTCAAACATCGGATTAATTCCTCATGTCCTATAATCAGGAAGAGCAAGCTGAATTTACACTTTTTTCTTTCTTTCCCAAATCAGAATCAAGAAATCACACAGAAGAAAAAGACTGTTTCAATCTACTGCTCAAATGTGCATTGGGCAAATGGCAAAAAAGCCCTTATAAACTGAATGCCTATTTACCAACATTTACCTACATGAATTTTGAATCATAACAATTTATTGCATAAAACTGTTATCCATAATGAAAGAATTCTAATGTTCTGATACCTTCTTCTCAAGGAGCACTCTCTGCTGAGAAGTGAGAGCAGCTGTTTTAGAAACCAAGTTTCACACAGCACCGAACAAAAAGCAAACTGGCAACACACACAATCTTTTTTAACTTACAATTAAATTTCCTCATAACCCAGCAGTAACTATCATTTACAATAAACTTTGTTATAAATACATTTAGTGTACTTCTTTTACCCTTCTTGCTCTATTTGCATCATGACACTAAAAACGTATTTCCTAGAGAATCTCTTAAGAAACTAAGGTTTACAATATGAGATTGCTAGATATTATGTACTATTGTACCTTTGCCTCTCTTTATATATGTATTTTGAAGTATACCTAAAACTACTCCCTTTTCCCATGAGGCAATCTCAATATTTAGTCTCATCTTCACCAAAACAGAAAAATCTTGAAGTATACTAAAGAGCTTTACTTTTAGATGATCTGTAATTCTAAGTGTTAAAAATTTAAGAGCCTACCAAACAGTCTCACCAATCATCTCAGCAGATTTGCTTCAGACTTCACTTACATATTGTCTGGTGTTTTGTTTAATAGCAATACAAAATACTCTTCCCTCATAAGAAGGGTACCAGCAATATCTTACAGATACTGATCCTTCATGTTTGGAACACCAGTCACCATCAGAACATGAGGAACTCCACAAAGCAATAATTATTTGGAATTATTTTTTCTTAAAGATGTCCATGACACTTCACCTTATACCTCCAAATAGTCTAGAAAAGAAAATCTCACTGTAACAGTCTCATTTACACTCCTTCCTCATTTATTTACTGTCACTTAAATAGGGACACTTAAAAAGACCTGAAATTTCCAGGCAAGAATTTATCTTATGATAAAATTGAATGCTACAAGGAAGAGCACATTTATTCCTCATGCAATGTGATAATACTGCATTCATTCCACATATTGTATTATGAGTCTTTTATTACTAAAACTTGATTCCTCCTGAATGCAATTTCAAACACTGCTCTGAATGGAACAAAACAGTAATACAATTGAACAAGTAGAAGCTGACAAGTAGGTGCAAGGGCAATACCATAACACAGAATAGACAACTTTTATTCTAAAGTTTCATGTTATTTGGCTTAATAACACTAACTTCATACTAAGTATAAAACCCCCTATTTCATCATCTACAGAGGAAGTCAAATTAACACACCTTAGACTTCCTAGTGGAGAGAAAATATAAAACTGCCATCAAAAATAGAAAACTAGCTTCAAAACAAGTAATTTGAAATAGTTACACAAATGAAAGTTTTAAGTCTTTTTATGCAAACACAGTTCAGCATTTCATTTAAGCTTCCATGACAAGACTATACAAGGAGTGGCAATGTCCTTATCACCTCTCAGATATTTTAGCAATTTTGCTTATTTGTCAACTGTACTCTTCTACAAACCCTTCTGAATGGGATAGAAGCATCGAGTTCATAGGGCAACTGCTACCAGGTAGCATCTGGCTTCTACAGATTTGTTTGAGCCCTATCTGTCCAGCTGTCAGTCTGGATATAGAACTGGAACTACAATTTCCAGTGGTCATGGTTCACCTGTCCAAACTGATTCCTTGTCACCCACAGCTTTTCTGACATGGCCACGTTCACGTGCTGTGAGCTGGTCAACAAGAAAAAGAAAATACTCTGGCAAACTCCAAAAGTTTGAGAACCAGAGCACTGAGGGGATAGCAGTAGGCAATAGGTAACTTTCTGTATCTTACCAGAGCAAATCAGTGACAGCTGCCGCTCTGTTACACATATTGCATGCAGCCAAAAGAGCTGGCTAACAAGTGCTAAAAGTTGTAGTCAGCAGCATGCCTTTGGTTATTAAATGCTTTGCCTTTTTTATTTATGTAAATAGAGTCTGTTCCAAGTTATTTCTTGATACTGATTTCAAAAAACAATTATTAAGTATAAAGCAAAATTTATCTGTTGAAGTCCAGGTGGAAGAAATATGAAAACAGACTGTCCAAAATATCACCAAGAAAGCAAACCAATTCTATTCTTGTCTGGTGAATTGCATGGCATTCTTAAGAAAGTGTTAGCTCTTAAGAAAGTGTTCTCTCTCCTGCCCCATCTACCTTCTTTAACTGAAGAGAGAACTCACAACACAAAGAATAAAAATCATAAAATGGGATGGTTCTGCCAGAAGCTTTTTTTTATTTTGAAAGCCTAATTTAAAACCAGGAATGCTTTTGTGTTTTAAAAAACCCCCTTATTTTCAGCTATAAAGGCTGAAGAATGACAAACAGAGTCTATTAGAATGAGTAACTTTAAAATTCAAATTAATTTTGGCCCAGTTTGCTGGAATCTATTTAGTTCAAGCAAACACCAAAGAAGGCTAGCTCTAACAAAAATTACTGAGCCCAACTTAGCAGGAACAACAACAAAATGAGTACTTCATACAGAACTAAGCATCATGTTCATAAGCAGCTACTCTGTTTCAGAGATGTGGAAGCAAAAATACAGAGATGTGCAGAGTTGTAGTAGCGATAGTTAATCTGGGAAATATTTAGGATTAATGGTAGTAGGGTCACAACTCCTGCCCTAGGAACTTCCACCTTTTCGTAAGATATAGGAAAAAATATTCCTGCAGCCACTTTTGTTCTGCTGGGACAGAAACCAAAGTAAAGGAGCTTACACAAATTTATGCCTTGTTGGAAGAATTTTAAATCTCCAACTTGACTTTGTAACCACAATTTACCTAAAGTACTAATGAAATTTGCAGTACAGGGCTCATAGCAAATGTTACCAACTTCAGTGCTTTCTGTATATTGATTCTATTATTTTTGCCTCAAAAAGATACAGTCTGCAGACAGTAATTGTAAAAGGAAGAACTTCATAGTATTTCAGTACCAAACACACTGTTTAAGAAAGCAACCACCCATGACTATTTACCAACATAAATTTAATATATTTTATTAATGTTTTCAATCCCTGCAGAAAGGAATCAGTTTCCATGCAAAGATCACTTGTAATTTTTAATTTGCAACATTATACATAAGACCTACTTGCATACATTTGGCTGCAGCCCTAAAACTATTTGGACAGTACAGTTCTAAAAGCTTATTATACTAAAGTTCACAGTCAACAGAATAAGCTTGACATTCTTGAATGTAATATGCAACTTATAAGACAAGCATTTCCAGTGGTGTTACCTCACCCTTTGTAATTCCCACTTTTCTATAAGATGCTCCACTTCACCTCCAAGAACTGCTGTGTTACTGTCATCCAACAGCAAGAATCCATTTCTCACTTCAACAATTCCTGAAAGCTTAATTTTTGTTCCAGGTGGAGTGTTCAGGCTAGAGGTAGAAACAAAGTCAAAAAATTTAAAAAGATTTATTAATATTCTGTCACAAAGAAACATATAAAAAACTACTCTTATTATAATCCCAACATTTTCATATGCCATAATAAAAAATTAGCATCAAAAAGCACAGTACTTTTCAATAGCTTTATTGAAACACTTCCTACCCATTATACAAAAATGCCATACTGCAAATTAGATTCTAACAGAGATAAATACTGGCAAATTGTCTGTTTGGTTAATATCCAATTTCATAATACCAAACTAAGGTTATGATTTGTTTCGTTTATCAGATGATATTCTTAGACAACTGATGTGAGGCAGGTTCCTCACATTTACAGTTATGAGTGGATTTCCAAATAGTTAATCATCTTTTTTTAGACATTTAACTTAGAAGACACATAGAGTGGTTAGAAAGGAACCTTTCTACACATTGCTAGGAGTGTACTAGAATAAATATAAAAACCATGCATCTCGTAGTGCTTCGTCTCTCACTACTCTGTAATTTAAAAACACATGAATACTTTCTGTCATCAGCTCCCACATGGAGACAACCTTATCTTCTTCTCACGTGAATCTACCCTAGGAAAAGCAACAGCAGAAGCATAAAATAATCATGTATTTCCAACATGTAATTGAAAGATATGACAAGCAGTGCAATCTGGAAATTGCTTCTTCTTGCGAGAAACAGGACACAGCCAGTTAAAACCTTTCAACTGAGAGAAAATAATCTCTTTAAAACATGCTAGAGCTACTGTTGCAATCAGAGGCCCATACCACATGGTGAGGAAAATTCATAGTGGAGTCAGCCAATTACAGTACCAGTGGCATTTAATCTTAGCAATGTTAATGGATTTTTGGATTGTTCTGGTAAAGGCAAAAAAATGAGATCGAAAAATAGACATGAAAGAAATACAGACAAAAAATTAAAATTAGGCAAGGGGAAAGGCGTAAATGGAAACCATATTCATGAAAAACCTATAATATAAAAGAAAATTGTGATTTTTACTTATTTCAAGTAACACTATGTCCTGAAACAGCATATTATTGCAGTTTAATAGTCCAACATCAGACCTGAAAAAATTATATATAACACAAATTAAGTCTTTAAATGTTACACAAAAAGAAGAATTCACAACATTAGTAGAGTGATGAGTTCTCTAACATTTTTGAGATTTTATCAAAAAGCTTTCAAATTATGTCTTGTACTGGGTATTCATCTTTGAACATTTTGTGATCTAGAATCTACTTACACAGGAGTATGTTTGCCTTCCTTTATTGCTCTCTTTATACTCACATTGGAATATGATATTCCAAGTTCTGCTGGCTCAAGCTAAAATTAAAATATCATTAAATGTTCTGACAGCATCACTCTAAACTGCAAGCTGGCTCCGCTTAGAAGGAAGAGTTTAACAGTAAAAGATGACATTCAAAAATTAAGTATACATCTATATCTAACTGTTGCAGCTAGCAAAGAAAGACAGAAGAAGGGTTATCTGAGCTAGAAGAGAGCAGAGCACACCATGACTCTGCAGACTAAACATCAGAGATTGTTTTTAGCACCACCATAACCAAACACACAAAACATCCCCATGTTCAGCAGTAATCAGCTCTCTTGCCCTTCATTTTTAACTGAATAAAGATCTGTCCATGGTTAAGCAGCATTAGTTGCACTGGCTTACCAGTGTCAAGCCTGCGGCATTCCTACTACAAAGGTAAGGCAAAAGATCTGCTACTACTAAAAATTGGGAATTTGGCCCAAGTTTACATACACCCCCAAAATGCTGTGTGTTGCGAAACTACAACTCAGGAGATGGCTGCAAAAATCCACTTTCTTCCATTATGTAGTTCAGCATAAACAGAACTGTAAATTACATTCATATGTACCTTTGCATGCTGAATTTAAATTTCTCTTTTATATGCAAATCCAAAAAGGAAGCCTTTTTTGTCAAGCAATTTTTTTCATAAATTACTAAGAACACTTCCATTATTTCAAGGACATTTAAGTATCAAAGGAAAACATGGAAAAGAAAGCTGTTCACCTTATTTTTGACATGCTACTGTATTCTATAGCTGTGCAGCTTGTGTGTCCATCAGTCATCTGTAAACGTAACATTCTGGGAGCAGCCTGAGATTCTTCATTATCCTTTGGTGCAGCAACATTGCGAATTTTCTGTATTTGCAGGACACATGGCCCTTCCAGCTAGATAAGTCAAACAGAAAAGACAAAATTGTTAGCACTGTTAAGCAAACACACTGCAATATCTAGACATACCAACAGATGCCCCCAGGCAAAGAAAAGTGTCATTTGATCAGGCAGTCATGTTGAATTTCTATCACTCATGTACTGTGTTCTAAAACATGATAAAAATGGGTTTTTCAGAGAAACAGTTGTGATGCTTCACACATCTCTGAGATACCGATCATAAAATAAAAGTGAATGAAAACAGTTGAGGAGGCAAACAAACAAAAACACAGATACTGTCACTTCAAACAGAGCATGGAGTCCAGATAAGATTTCACTGCAGGGTGTCACTGACAAAGTCTTCTAAAGAACAAAAAAACCAGCTTAGAACACTCTGCGTTTGGATCAAGAGGAAATTTCAAGTACCACTACTCTGTAAACACCAACCAGAAACATAGCTTCTTTGAACAACGGTCCAATCAAAACATAACAAACTGAAGGGACATCACTGATCTATAGATTACGTAAAAATGGATACCCTACTAGACACATCACAATCTATGTTACAAAAAATAAAAATTATAACTAAAAAAACCAAACAAAAAAAAAACAAATAAATCAAAAACCAAACAAACAAAACAACAAAAAACCCAAAAAACCCCACCACAAACAAAAACCAGCAAAATAAAGGAAAATAAATCCACCTGAAAAACCCAAGCCCAAATCATCTAAACTATTTATCACATTTCAGCTATAGCTAAGTAATTTTAATTTCTCTGAAAAAAAAATTGTCTGTTGCTGCTCAACTGATTTCTAGCTCCTAAATGACAGCAAAAAGATGAAAAAATGCACAGTTCATCAGCTTCTAACCTTGAAGAAACAGAATAAGTAGCCAGAAGAACACAAAATGAGAGCAGATAACCAGTATGTAAGTACATATCAAAAGAAGAGAAATTAATAAATAAGAGAACAGGAGCACACTAGCTTTACTATGATGGCAGTAGAAGATCTGATGTAGCAATCACTCTCACGGAAAGAGGCTTTTTTAAATGCAGATCAGTTTTAACTGAAACAACAAATCTGATTATCATTTGGAAAAAAAAAAAAAAGGCTGTGGAAAACAAAAATCCACAATCAAAAAAACAATGAAACAGAAATTGGGAAGCATATGAGTAACCTTTAACAGGAATTAAATTGCTGGCACCTTATGTTTTCAACTGCTTACCATCAATTTGACAGTACTCAAAAAGGAACTCTGAGATCACAACTTTAATCCTTTCTGAATTCTTCTGCAGTTAATGTCTCCATTGTAATGACACAAGTTCTCAAAAGAAAACCAATAACACCTTAAATGTAACAGCTATTAAATTATATGTTGTAACTTTATAGTCTTCTTTGCACTTCAATTCCTTCAAAAATACTTAACGGATCTCTATGGTATATAGTTATCTAAATAGAAATGGGAGGATTCAGTTTTCCCAAATCCTATGCAAATGTGGCCATCTTGTGGTTAATGCTGGTAATACTGATTTTTTCTAAACCCATACAAAACACAGATATTAAATGAATGAGTGAAATAGCCCCATGTATTAATAACTGAAGTTGATAACCATCTATAATGGTCAAATACCCATATTTCATACTAGACTCTCCCAGCTTTTATGCTATTTATTTTTATGCTATTTATGCTATAAAGTTATTTTTTAAGATGGAAATACATCATAGGTTCTCAAGATACAGATAAATAATACTGATATTAGTCTTGGCTGAGAGGAAGAATAGTAGCACATAATTTCTATTTTTCACTGAAACATTTCTGAACAACAAATTACTACTTTCTACAGAGAGATTATACTAAGAAGTTGTTCCTCTCCCATAAAGCAAATATTATTTTTTTGTAAACACATAGCTCTATAACATAATGTATTTGCAGACATTGAAAGCTAAACAGCAGCACTGATTAAGGAGTCAGATTCACCTTATTTTACTCAAAAAAAGGAAATTACTGTTAAGAAAGCAAAGATTCAGCATACTATCTAATAGCTTGAGCTAAACATTATAAATACGAGTCCTTCTCAAGCAGATTTTTTTCTGTGTAATTCTTCCCAAAACCTGAAGGATTATCACCCTCCAGGAAATGGTTTGCAAGTGTCTGGTTTGTTTTTTTTTTTAGAATAATTTTCTAAAGATCTATGAATATAGATCAAGTCAATAAAACTCTTCCCATAAAGTTAGTTTTCTAAGTAATATGCTGCATGCACTAACTGCTGCCTAGCTAATATCTATGATCCTGCAATGGACTCTCTCTCAGGTGTGCTTTGCATGAATGGCAATAACGTTTGTGCTTTTTCCTTGTAGAAGTCTGTGCTCGCAGCAGTGACTACTCCATTTAGACAACAAAGTAAACAAATCCAAACAGCTCTTAGCAGCCTCTCTCATCAATCAAGCTGGCTTTCTTTAAACAAACCCACCTTAACTTACCACTATCTGAATTTCAACAGTAAAGAAATGCGTTTCCCCAGAACTTCCACATCAGTGATAGACTGTCAGTATTTGAAGGGGTAAAGAATTGAAGTGAGAATCACTGCTAGGTTTAAAATAAAATTCCTTCATTTACCCACTCTCTGAATCCCATGTAAGAACAAAACAGGAAGGGTATACAGAAGGGGAGAAACTTCATTTTTACCTAAACACACAACACGGATTAAAATAGCACACTCAAGTTTCAAGTATAATACTCTTCTCTAGCACATCAAGTGTTACACCACCTAACATGTTTTATCCACATGACCTGTAGGATACACAGCCATAGGAAAATTACATAAAGTGCACAGCTATAGCCATGGATGTCAGCAGGCAAGTAACCCAGCATTAACACGTATCACTGTGTATCAGAATCAAACCGCTACTTGGATTTATTTCTGACCTGCTTTGTTGCCCTCTCAGGATAATGAAATTCTGATACAATGTCAAGACCAAACAAGTTAAATGACTTTCCAGCAACAAATGAAGTTGCCAGGATTGTTCAGATTTTTATTTAATCATTTCAAAGTTGTGAAATAAAACCCAAAAAGTCCTCTTTTATGGAGCTTATGTTCATATATTTACACTATAATATATTCAAACATTGGGGGTTTTTGTATGTAAAGTAATGACAAAACCAGACTAATGTGCCATAGAAGGCTGTCATCACACAGAAATCACAGAATACAGAAAAGTGAAGTGAAAATATTGTCTACCTTTTCCACTTTTCCACCATTGATGTCACTGGGGAGGAATTTCTTGCCAATCGTTCTTAAATCTGTCTGAAATGATTACAGAAGACAAGAAAATATTAACTTAAAATATGCACTTAAAAAATAAAAATAAAAGAGGAAAAAACAGCATTTTTTTCCGTAATGACAACTATTTATTACAGAAATCCACTCTTTTGTGTGACAAAAAAATTCAACAACTCAAGAATTTACAAAAGAAATCCTTTTGCTTTTTAAATTATATTCTTGTATTAAGTACATTTTCAATGTTGATTAAAATGCTTTTAAATAAACAAAACTAAATGGCTATGCAATGTTTAATGGTAAACATAACTGTGAGGTTTCATAGAGGTAAAACATCTTTCTTTGCTCTCCATCTGGCACTTAGCGAAAAGTGGTTTTAATTTCTGTCTTTTTACACGCACAAATCCTTACTTATAATGATCATAAACAACTCTTTGAAAAGAAAATGTGCTAAACGTAATTACTACAAGAACTTGAACAATATTTTGCCATTAATATATGCCAATGGCCTACTGTTCTGGCACCCTGATCTAGAACTGAGCAGGACTGTATTTTAGTATCCGAAATATTGTAAACAATTTATTCTGGTTTTCAGTGAGAAACACTAGTACATTACAAATTAAAAAACAATCATAAGAATGCATTTTTAGTATATTTACTGAGTATATAGAGGGAATAAATGCCCAATCCTCTCTCTGTTGCACAAGATAGCCAGGTAATGATAAGGAAGCACAGTCAGTTTTTCAATCTGAGAAAATCTGAGTTTTTCACATCTGGGGAAACTCATCTGTCAGTTGTGCGTCTCTGAATAGCACACAGGCACCTATAAATGGCTCCTGTGTGTTCCACATCCATACCATAGAATCATTCTAGAATGGTTTGGGTTGAAAGGGACCTTAACGAACATCTAATTCCAACTCCCCTCCTATGGGCAGGTACACCTTCCACTAAGACGATATTGCTCAGAGCCCATCCAACACACCCTTTAACACTTCCAGGGGTGGGGCATCCATGACTTCTCTGAGCAATCTATTTAAGTGCCTCACCACCCACACAGTCAAGAACTTCCTCCTAATATCCAGCCTAAACCTACTCTCAGATTGAAGTCATTCCCCCTTGTCCTTTCACTACATGCCCTTGCAAAAAGTCTCTCTTTCCATCTCTCTCATAAGCTTCCTACAGGCACTGGAAGGCCACAATTATGTCACCCCTAAACATTGTCTTTTCCAGGCTGAACCATCCCAAGCTTTTCCTCACAGGAGAGCTGGTCCATCTCTCTGATCATCTTGGTGTCCCTCCTCTGGACTTGCTGTAACAGGTCCATGTCCTTCCTGCACTGGGAACCCCATAGCTTGGTGCAGCATGACAGGTGGACTCTCACCAGAGCAGAGGAGTAGAATCCCCTCCCTCTCCCTGCTGCCCACACTGCTTTGGATGCAGCCCAGGACACATCTGGCTTTCTGTTCTGGCTTTGAGTGCACATGGCTGGGTCATGTCCAGCCTCTCATCCAGCAGCACCCCAAGTCCTTCTCAGCAGGGCTGCTCTCCATCTGTTCATCTCCAGTCTGTGTTGATACTGGCGCTTGCCCTGACCCAGGTGCAGCACCTTGCACTTGGTCTTGTTAAACCTCACGAGATTCCCATGCACCCACATCCTGACCTTGTCCAGGTCCCTCTGAATGGCATCCTGTCCTTCATGTGTGTATCAACTTCACTGCTCAGCTTGGTGTCATCTGCAAATTTGCTGAGGGTGTACTTGGACCCTTCATCTGTGTCATTAATGAAGATATTTAGTGACACTGGTCCCAGTACAGATCCCTGAGGGACACCACTTGTCACTGATGTCCATTGGGACTCTGAGCCATTGACCACTACCCTCTGGACGGGACTGTCCAACTATTTTCTTATGCCTCTAACAGTCCATTCATTAAATCCATCTTTCTCCAGTTTAGAGAGAAGGATATTCTCAGGGACTGTGTCACAGGCTTTACAGAAGACCAGATAAATGACATCTGTAGCCCTTCTCTTGTCCACTGATGCAGTCACCCCATCACAGAAGGCCACTAGGTTGCTCAGGCAGAACTTGCCCTTGCTGAAATCTCCAGATTTGCAACCAGAGTAGCGGGAAGGGTAGACAACTTTTACAAATAATTTTAAGTTCTTAGACAAAATAAAAACATTTGAAGGACTGAAGATACATTTATGTCTACTTCATACTTATTTAAGCAATTCACACACACACACTCAAAAAAGTTAAAAAAGGTCAGCTGACTTCTGGATTTCTTCTGCCTGAAAGGTGCCTCTAGCAGTCAAGGAAGAATTTGTAAGAAGTGGAACTTAAATTCACTGTTATCCTGCCATTAAAGACACACTGCTACCCTCTACTTACTCAACAGACAAGTTAATCTTCTGGGCACAAAAACAACTGACTTAATGATAAAAAGTGATAAGCCATTAATTCTTTGGCTTTGGAGTACTTGTGCAACATTTCTGGTTTATTTTTATTATCTATCAAACGAACCTGAAATACCAACACAGGCACAAATGATCATGTCAGTACTCATTCCAGCACATGATTACATGCAGAGTAATACCCAACAACTCACAAGTACTTTATTTGGGTTTTGTATAAAGCAGCAATGCATTCTCAAATATATGGGCGTGCTGCTCTGGTCCCGAAATCAAATGCTTGCTTTCTTCATGTTTTCTATTACTCTCTTTGCATTATAATTTTGCTTTAATTCTTTTCATATTCCTTATATGAACTGGTGCCTGCATACATGAGTGACTGAACACACGTTTTAAAGAATAAGTGAAAGGAGCAGAGGGGACCTTCTGTTTCAGCGTATCAACTAAAACCATCTAGTGGTTAAATCTTGAAGGTGGACAAAATAATCCCCAACAACTCTCACATAATTTCATTATTTTATTATTTCTAATTTCATAAAGGAAGAATACTTTTCTCTTAAGCACTCAATTACATCATTTTCCCCCTTGAAATTACATATAGTTATTACAAAGTTTATATTAAACTAAATAGAGTACAGTTTATATTAAACCATTTAAAACATCTGAGTATAGATTTGATAAAGTATGTTAAAATAAAATAGCAAATACATGAACTAAGAAAGGCAGCAGACTTATTAATGTTTACCAACAACGTATATACTAGAATTCTGAAAAACAGGGATTCACAGGCACACTTTTCTCATATCCTTAAAAATATTATGGCATATTCATTTGAAAATGTTGCTCTATCTTGTACATTCCTTATTAATTTTTTGCCAAAATTATGAGTACTAATCCAGATTTCTATTGTAAAGAAAAAAAAAACAGGTTTCAGTTACATAAATATGTAGACAACACTGGATATGTAGTCTGAATGTGCTTTAAGGAGTATCATGTCCAGAAGTCAAAGTAAGGGTGTTTTATTCATCCCAACAAACTTGTACTCAAATTTCATACTCATATCATTACATAGCACTTATGGTTGTACTACTGCTTCTAGTTTGACTTTAGTTTTACATTTCATGAACAAAAAAAATATTTTCCTACTGCTAAATCTGTTCATTTTTTCTCCTACAGGTTTTGCAGTTTGGAATAGACATTCTTTCCAAATAAAACTCACAATTCATACAGGCAAGGAGAGAAGTAAGTACTCTGTCATAAATCACACAGACAATAGTACACTTAATTAGACACACAAACTTATACTTGAGCCATTATAACTATCATTTTACCATGATTTCTCAGAAAAAACATTTTCACTACCATGACTTACATTAAGGGCAACTAGGATAATATCATTTGTATTAACTTTTTCAGATGAACTTAAGCAAGCTTCAATTCCTTCATCTGAAAGACACCTGTTAAAGAAAAAAAAATAGAATATCACATGATGTATCAATGAGACAAACATTTCTTCTGTCTATGAGATTGTCTTTAGTTCCTATCTTTTGTACTGGTGAAGCATAGATACAAAAATATATGAAAAATTACTTAATGTAAGTAGCTTCCTTACACTGATGGTGGTAGTGCAGGATCAGTATCTGTCTGCAAAAATTCTCTAAGTATACAATAAGTTTTGAACACTAAGTTTTGAATTGATTACCTGAATCCATTTTAAAGGGCTGACCTATTCTAACCTTCAAAATCACTTTAAAAAAGGATAATTTTAACTTGAGTGATCAGAAATCGTGACATTTACTGTTCATTTTGCCTACTCTAACCCATTTGCAGTTCCAGTTTTCAATTTTATGTAGCTGGAAACCTGCCTTCTTCTGCACAGCTCTTCATTTTCTTCAAATACATCACAGCNATAGAAGAAACAATCCTATTTTTTTAATAAAAGACAAATGCTTGAGAAAAATAAGGTAGCAAGATGTGTTGGATTGCATGGGAATACAGGATTTCCCAGCTGAGTAATTCTAAACTTCAGGACTATGATATGGGAAGATTTATGCAACTCCTGTGCATTAGCAGCTCTCATTAGCTGGAGTCAGAAGGTAAAGCAGAACAGCATTCCCACTCTGTGCCAGGGGAAACAGACACATCGAACAGACTATGCTGCTCTCGAGGCTTCAACTGTGGCTTAATTACACCAACAGACATCCTAGAAAGAGCAGTATCAAACTTCACAAGTTTACCTTCTGCCATCTTCAGCATAAAACTGAACATAAGTTGAACAGCAGGGGCTGAGTGAGTACAAAATCCATAAGCCGAGCTTTAGACTGTTGGCTAAGTCATGGAAGGATTTTTCTTTTACTGCTCCAAATGCAAATGAAGTCATTCTTCATTCTACTAAAGCTAGAGGGACTGCAGTTCTCTGACAGAGTACTGTTATTTAAGCGGAGTATTCAACATAAGCGCTACCATTTTCCAGTAAGTAAAAAACATTTTTAAAGAATGAGTAAAGAAGAATCTGACCTACAATTAAACTTTCTCTACATAGGACAAGATTAATTCTGCTATTACAAAATTCTCTGCTGAGTCATGTTTTACTTTTGCACCTCAAAGTGAAGAAGACTGAATCACAGCTGTCAAAATAGCATTCTGGTTTAGTCAAAATTTTCAGTTTATAACTTTTTATATATAAATTTGCATATGAATTTTCAGTTTACTTTGTGTCATTATTTAGAAAAGCTTTTGAGACAGAAGGATAAAGAGGAACTCACAGGAGAAGACTGTGAGACTAATTTTTGACCTGTGCTAATTTAAGCAACAGCACTTCACAAAAACATTGCCTATCTGACCAAAATCTCTGCCAACCTCATAGAGACACCAATCATAAAATACTACTGAGGACATCCGTTAGGTTGATTTAAGCAAACATCAAAGCTTTTTAGCAAAAACCTGACTGATCTGGTTATTTTAAGAGTTTTCGAAAAAACAAAATCTGTGAATATCAATGTAGGGGGGATACTTTATAGTTTGGGGTTGGTTGGTTTGGTTATTATAGACGCTTATTATATGAAAGTATAAATTAGGTAAATGCAAAAGATCAGGATCAAAATTACTTTCAAGAAAAAAAGATGAAATCAACAATTCTCTCAGCAGAATTTTCCTAAAGAACTTCAACAGAGAAAAAAAGACCTTTCCAGTAATGTGTCAAGTGCTGCTTCTGTGCAACAGGATGCAAAACTATAGATTTAGTAAAAAATAGTCAGAAATTGGCCAGGAAGCAAATTGCAACCAGGAGACACTGTATACCAGATTTAGCCAAAGCACAGATCTCTCCTGCTTTAACAGAAGCTTGAGTGTGTATCAAATCAGTCTTTTCCATTTTGCCATAATAACATTTATACAGACTACTTCATATAGCAATGAGTACTCCAAACATGTTGATATTTTCTTAACAAGCTTACAGAAACTTATTTTAAATAAACTATTTTATTTTCTCCTGTTTGTACAGTCTCCTATAAAAACTATCTAAGTTTTAGCTTTGAGTATTTCCTGCTATAGGCCCACAAATTATTTAANTTAAAGAAAAAAAAATAGAATATCACATGATGTATCAATGAGACAAACATTTCTTCTGTCTATGAGATTGTCTTTAGTTCCTATCTTTTGTACTGGTGAAGCATAGATACAAAAATATATGAAAAATTACTTAATGTAAGTAGCTTCCTTACACTGATGGTGGTAGTGCAGGATCAGTATCTGTCTGCAAAAATTCTCTAAGTATACAATAAGTTTTGAACACTAAGTTTTGAATTGATTACCTGAATCCATTTTAAAGGGCTGACCTATTCTAACCTTCAAAATCACTTTAAAAAAGGATAATTTTAACTTGAGTGATCAGAAATCGTGACATTTACTGTTCATTTTGCCTACTCTAACCCATTTGCAGTTCCAGTTTTCAATTTTATGTAGCTGGAAACCTGCCTTCTTCTGCACAGCTCTTCATTTTCTTCAAATACATCACAGCAACCATTACATAATTGATAGATACCCAGTCTGAAACACAGTTCCTCCACAACATTTAAATAACTACTCACCAAGAAATCACCTTTTCCCAAATAATAAAAGAATTATTTAAGAAACAAAGAGTAATATACATTAAAACATACTAAAAATAATTATTCCTCTGTGCTTCAAGAAATACTTTGTTTTGAAGAAAATAAGATGCACAGTGTAACACACAAACAAGGCAAAATACTTGAAGGGAAGTACACTTGACAGACCTTTTTGACTCCAGCCCGGGTGACTTTATCATTGCCCTTTCCAGTCCTGCCAATGTTCCAAGACTCATTACCGGTCCCAGCTGTGCTCTAACCCAGACACTTGATGGGATTTATCTGCTCATGTCAGACACTGGAATCTAGCAAATCCTGAGTCTCTAGCCCATCATAACCAAAAAGAAGAAAAGCCAATAATGAAACAATTCAGACGGCAAAAAAACCATATATATATATATATATATA
>VXBC01000589.1:108105-133053 GCA_013399945.1 Ploceus nigricollis | reverse complement strand
ATACAGGAAAAAATACATCTACCTCGCTCAAGTATGAAAAGGGAGTTGAAATAGATAAAGCTACCTCTTCAGATGGCATAATCCTTCCCCCGACAACATAAGGATTATTAAGTCTGAGCTTTTTCCAGACTCTGAAGGAATCAGATTCCCTTTTTCTATCTGTTCTTAATGAAGGCATGCAATATGCTGAAGGTAGGACCTTTACAGCATAGGATCACTCAATTCTTTGTTCTCTGCATTAGATCAAGGAAGAAAAAAAAAAAAACTGACCCTGAACAAAACCAAAACCAGTAAAAACCTGCCCTGGAGTCAAAGAGAACAGCCCTGCAGTTCCATGTCTCTGTTATACCCACTCAAGTGTCTCTCATCATCTGCATTACTTGTTCTGCCCGTTTTGCAAAATACCATGACCTTAGATAACAAAAGGTAACCTACAGCGTGATCCTATTACATTAATCCAACACACTTCCTACTGCCAAGTGGTTGGAAGAAATCCCAAACCACGCATGAACTAGATCACACTGCTGGAAGCGCACGTTAAGTCCCCCAATTCCCAAGATCTACCTGGCTGTGCTGTACAAGCAGTGTCTGTCAATTCTTGCTCTCCACACCTCCATTCCAAGCCGTCTCCCCCAACTTTCCTTTACAAATCAAGGAGACATTGGGAATAACCTGGCACAGAAATGCTGTTGCCACAATCAACAAACTTTCCTTTTTTCCTTCTGTAAACAAACATTTCCGAATTAAGCGCTTTTGCTTAACATGAAGCAGCTAATAAATAAAAGGTAAAATAAATGGGTGAGAAGCATAGAGTGAGCAGCAGCCAGGCTCCACAAAGCTCCCCAAGAAGTCCAAAGCAAGCCAGTGGCTGACCACTAACACCTTACAATGACACAAAAAAACCCCCACAACACACGCTCCACAACATCACCTCCCACCATGAGGACTGGTAACCAGACTAAGATACACTAAAAGTACCTTTAGTTTCCAAGAAATAAAGTACTCACTACACTTCTTTCTTACACATTTTAAAACAATCTTAAAAGTCACGTATTGAAGTTATGAAAACAACTACATTGATTTCAAGGGAATTTTAGCAAGTAATGCTGCAGGAGTCACACAGGGATTCTGTGGCCTTGGAACATTAATACAAATTAGAAGGAAAAAAAAAATCACAGTTTACAACCAAACAGGCATAAAGCTTCCACAAATGGTTGAGACGGTTATTTGTGAAGCATTCTTGAGAGAAAGGAGATCAGAAGAGAAAGGAAAATAAATGTTTCTACTGCAATTCTTTTGCATTACGCTTGCTGAAACCTGAGGGATATCTCACCTATTCTTCCCCCCACTCCAGCTCCATTCATCTGAGACATGAAGCAGTACAATCCTCTTAGCAACCGCTTTTGTCAGAAAAAACATCTCCTAGAAAGTATCTGCATTCCCACCTTCAAATGAGACATTAAAACAAAACCATTAGTAATGAATCAGCATTTTCTACATGAACCATTCACATATAAATCCAAATCTGCAATTTTTCTGTCAAAATGTTCTCAACAAGCTTCTATGATAAACAGATTTTAGTAATTCTTCCTTCGTAATACACAAAAAAAATTACATCAGTGACAGGCAGAGCTGTTTTCCCACAGCTCCTTCATATCAAGGAGCATCATAACATCAATTTAATAACCCACTTTTGTACATTATAGTGTGCATTCTCCTTTTCAGTATCTCCCACTGCTGTGGGATATAACCATAGTACCAATCTTGCCTATGCCTCTACTTATCTCGCTTTATGTTCATAAAGAACAAATTACACCTGATGTGGCCTGAATAGACAGATTTCTGTACTGCTACTCCATTACCTATGTCTGAAACACTTTAGAAATTGGTGGCATCAAAGCAAGATGCATTTTTTGTCTGCTCTATACTGCTGGATCAAACACTTCATCGGCAGACAAACACGCACGTGTATACACATGCACACACACAGAGAAAAGTTTTAAATGAGAGCCTTATTCCATAATTAAATCCACCAGGTAAACAACTCTCCTAATAATATTTATTTTTCAGGAGCAGCTTTCCTGAAAAGCATCTTTTCTCTCTTTGTAATTAACAGTTCATACACAAACACAAATCTTTAATCTTCCATCCTTTTTCTATCACATCATTTTTCTATAAATCCTCCGTAATTTTCTTCTACCCTCTAGAATTAACATCTTATTAAGAAAAAGCTTTCTTTAAGAGAAGAAGCAAATAAGGAAAATTAATATAAATAAATATGTTCTATAAAATTTATCCATTTCAGATTCCCAACTCTTCCAGAACCATTGTGATATTAGTATCAAACACAAACTGCACTACCAGTTAAGTGCCAGCCACACAAATCAACATTTGGGTTTTATAGTAAATTTTATATAGCTATTTTCATTGTGTTTATGCAAAAATCAGAATGTTCCTTACGTATCTTTGCTACAGAAGCAGATTTATACAATCGTGCCATAAAATGGTTAGGTTTTCAAAGGAAAAAAAAAATCGCAGGAAGCTTTCAAATTTTTCTTACTTGATAACACCTCAATAGAAAAGAGAACACCTGAAGCAATTAAGCAAAGAACATCTCAAAAGACCGCAGTAGTACAAGCCCACCACTGGATGTCAGTGTTGTTCCATAACAGAAAAACTGCATACCAGCTATTTCAAAAACTTGGGCGTTCTCTTAATAGGGCTTCAAAATGTTTTCCTGAATTTCAGTTGTGTAAAGGAATTACATAAAATGTTAGAAATTCCACTAAGGGTATATCCACTACAGCTGTTTAAAAAAGAAAAACAAACCACATTTTAAAACATTATTATCCAAATACAAAAATCAGATCGCCAATAAAGTTTTTCCTTCAACCTGTGTAACTATTACTGAGAAGCAACTAATACTGTTCTTCCCTTCAGCTTCTGAGCTTTTAGTTTAAAGAACTAAATGGGCAAAATTAGAGTCAATTGTTCCTTTATCCACAAGGTAAACATCTGCAAGGAATGACAAACCTAGATTCAAGCGGCATTCTTGGCAATTTTACTATTAATATTCTCATCCCAAGAAATGCTGTTTCATTTTGTAATTGCATTTAAAGATTTATTTCCTACATCTTGTTCTTGTCTCATACATTTGGTATATCCTCCTCTGTGTTCTGCACATACACCAATGATTATTGCTATAAACTGCATTTTTGTTTTCCTATCACTTTTTCAATTTGTTAAACAACACTCTGAACTCTGACCTGAGCACTCACAGCTTTGCAGTTTTAAGGAGCTTTATCTCATGCTTGAGCTTAGTACTTCACCCAGGTTTTTCATGATAGTATCAAATCAAGCATGACCTAGAAGGTGTTTTATTGTAGCGTCAGGTTTTGACAGGGAACCACCCATAGCCATTCTTCCTAGTACAGTCAAACTGCTTTGATAATTGCCTTACAGGAACTTAATCTAAACTGTTTCTCTATTTCACTCCTTAAAGATACAAACCCAACATTTTAAAATAACAGAACGGACTGTACTGTATCACTATTAAAAAAGTTTTAAGTGCACTTATGTTAGCAAAAGCCAATTTAAACCATGCAAAAAAGCACACTGAGAAATACAGAATTTTGGTTACAACTTGGTAAGCATGTAGATGAAGAGGCACCAAGGTATTTAAGCCTATCTTTAAAATATTACTGACATTTCTAAAACCGGTGCACAGCCACTACATCATCTCCGTTCCCCAGGCAGTGAAACTTGCATCTCAGCTACCTAATTTTTCACTCCTGGGAATACATGACTTCCTTAAGTGCAGTCTCCAACCCAAGCCAAGCTGAAACCCCAGAAAGGAACTCATAAAATATACATTCACAAGCTCATGTTCTCAGATGTTTAGCTGACAAAACTTAAGGCCTAAACTTCTCTCGGATGTCTATGACATTTGACTTTCAATAAAAAACATGAACTAAGAAAGTCAATGTATTTTTAGAACAAATAAAAAAGGTTGGCATTTTTTTACATTACATAATAAGAGCAGAATGACTGTCGTTAGTGCCTGCACCTTTTTTTTTAATGTGAGAAAGCAAATCCAAGTTAATTAGCACTAAAATCTATTTTGACAGTAAAATCCTGACCTAAAGAAAGCACAGCAAATGCTCAGTGCCAAGGAAAAGGAAAAAATCAAAATGAAAACAAATTCCAAAAGTGCAGTATTTAAACAAAACCAATGCATTATCTTCTTCCTGGCTTACTTCTACCTGACACTTTCAGTAGGAATGGGATAAAGACTAATAACTTACAAGCAGTACAGTTCTAAACATATGCAATATCAAGCACTACAAATATTATTTCACTGCATAGGCAACAGTAGTCCAGCAGCTGACAGTGAGGCCCAAGGCAAGCACCCACTGTGCTTCTCCTTCAGGAACCTCCTGCTCCTCAGCCAGCCTATCCCATCCTGATGTGGAGCCACTTCCTTGCCCTCCTACCAACACTAGAGAGGCAAAGAGCCCAGATGGAACTGCTCTCCCTTAGAAGGAGCCTTTTCCGTCTCTCCTACAGTAACACTGGAGAGGAGAGCTGCCTTATCCGAGTCAGTAAGTCCTGAGACAGGATTTGGTGGTAAGGAGGTTTCCAGAGACAGAGTGCACCCCAACAATCCCTCAAGGGCTTCCAAGTCATATTTCTATTATGATTTTTAGTCACCTTTATCAAACCAGCCTCCTAGCCATTTCCAAAGGACAAGGACTATTGTCATACAAAAGCTGGAATAAACAGTGATAGTTTTAGAATTAATCTTTAATATGTTTGACATGCAAGGAGAACTGTAAGTCTATTATTGGGTTAGCCTGACAGTCAGTCACTCTCACACCTCTCTAGTTCCCCCCCACACACCATCCTTCTCTTTTTAATTACTAGAACTTGTATTATTTTGGGGCTCCCCCCCCAGCCTCTCTGAAATTACTTTGTTCCAAACATGAAGTATCAAAAGCAAGTTTTAAGTATACTCTGCATCAAGTTCTTGCACACAGAACGTTAATTTTAAGATATTTTAACAGCTGCATTAGTGAAGTCTTTACAGTCGCACCTCCCATAGTGTGATGTGTGCTTTTTCTAAGTCTATTTTCTTCTATAAAATTCCTACTGCTGGGAATACTTAAGAGTATGAGACTGGCAGCACATCTTTAACAAGTATTTCACAATAAAAAAAGGGAAAGTTTGGGTTCTTGAACAAAACAAAAAGCTTGTTTACCTTTATAACCATATTACATATCTCTAATAACATCACCATCAAAAACCTCACACTCTCCACTTGCTCTTTCACAAATTCAATATACTTCATTCACCAGCTTTACCTAAGCTATGCACACAAAACTGAAAACCAGAATCAACCTTCCTTTATAATTCCAGTTCCCAACAGAAGAATTCAAAATAATAACTTGCAAAGCCCTGTCCCAGAGTCAGAAATCCTAGAAACTGGAGAATGTCTCACAACACAGGTCTACAAGAAGCCGGTTCCAGGACATCTACAGTTCTTCTACAAGCAGACAACAGGGAAAGGGAGAAATGCATGTGGAAAAGTCTGTCTTGAACTGATAAGGAGCTACTAAGCAGGGCACTCTCTGAAAGTGCTGCACAGACAGTAAGTTTACTTCCTTATGCTTTCAAAAAGCTCAAATTAGATGGACTTCACTGAGTAATGTAATGTTTGTCTCTTCATTGGTACCTCCAAACAGGGTGAGAAATCACTGAAGGTCAGGAAAAAAGCTACAAATTGAGATCTCAAATCTACATGGGATAGGTTTTTAAAAACTGTACTGCTGCAATTTTAGGTCTTATTTGTGGTATAGTTTTAAATTGCACTAGCAGCACTGTGAGTATATGCAAAGGTAACTACTATATAAGTAAAGAGCCACTAAATTTTCCACCTTAAAACAACTGCAAAAGCTACTGATAAATACTTTGACAGGTAATTTACATTCAAAATGTATCTGACAAACTATACATTTTTCATATTAAAGATGGCAAAATCCAAAGCACTAGTTAGGAAGTGGGGAATGAAGGAGATTGAAAGGAAGAAAACAAACAGAACTTCCCCCAAATAAAAGATGAAATCACCAGCTGCTTAGCATCAGTTTAGAAGGAACTTTTGCCCATCTCATTCATTACTTTATTTCTACTTCTTGAGCCCTGCATTAACACAGCAGACACAGAGCATAACTTTCTCTGCTGGAAGTAACCAACCAAGTTCCATAATGCAGCCATAATCATCAATCACATCGGAATGCAGGCACGGGAGTTACTTATTTCAGCACCATGTATGTAAGATGAGGAGTGGCTGAGTCAAACTGAGATCCCTATTCTGCTTCAGTGGCTACACTGAAGATCAAAAGGTATATAGCTATATATATATATATATATATATATAGCTAAATATATATATATAGTGAAGATCAAAAGGTATATAGCTCTCACTTCACCATATAGTTATATACAGAATCTTTGAGTGAATGAGTTGGTTAAACAAGTTCAAAAAAACCATCAAAAGAAAAGGACAAATCAGAAACTTTGATAACAATAAAAAATTATATTTAAACATTAAGGAATTTTTATTTCATGATGAAATAAACATCGTTTCAGGTTTTTGTGACTTCTCAGAGAACTTTATTCAAAGGCCGTTATTACTGATAGCTTAGACAAAACAGTAAAGAGGTACTGGATTTTATATTTAAAACCAAAATATTAAAGGACGTTTTTCAAAGGAAAAAGGGAGGTTAATTATATCAACTTAACAAAAAAGAAGTCAAAAGAAAGACTGAACAAAATATTCTGGAGGATTCATTTGATAAAAGTTAATAATAAAGACTTTTCAAAGCAGATAGAAAAATCCTGACAGGTGACAAAGATGACAAATGAATGAGTGCCAAAAGGATTGATAAAAAAAAAGTTATACTATGTAAGTTGGTTTTCTTTGGGTTTTTGGTTGTTTGGGGTTTTTTGAATTATTCTTTCAAAACTAAATCTCTACAGAGATTTGGAAGTTCTCCAAACCAAAGTTCTTTTTCAAATACATATCTAAGCAAGTTTCTCAAATTGATATTACAATATAGAAGGCCTTAGAATATATACAGCAGTGACAGCAAACCCCACTGGGATCAGCAATAGCTGATACATAGCTATTGCTATACATAGCTCTACAGCAGCCAAAATCCAGAACTGCTGACATGCTTTAAATGAACACCTCTATCAGAAGAATGTAAAACAATAGAACATCAGACATGTTGATCACATTAAATCCTAGGATTTACACAGACTCACATGAACAAACTCATATAAGCTATAACAAAGACTAGAATCTGTAGCCTCGTGAGAACCTTTTGAGCTTTAGGGGGAAGACAATATTTCTGGTAGATAGAAGATGTCCCACCCACAGCTATTAGACTTCTCTGAAAGGTGAAGAGAATGAGTGGAGAGCAGAAGGATGCAAGGAGGAAAGGGTAGAAAGACTTGCTGAAATAGCTTTGGCAAGATCCTTCACCAAAAGTTCTTAATGAAAATGAATTAAGGCCCAAGAAGAGAGAAGAATCCTGTCTCACCATGGAAAAGGAAGGGTATGAACACAATAGTCTCTCTTCTAGAGGATTAGTTAACACTGGATATATTCCTCTGGTTTGCACAGAATACCACAAATTTTAAGGCAAAGGACTGGATAGCAAGGTGGTACTTGGTGATGATTATACAGTTCTAGATGATATAAAAATCTATAGTTTACTGCTCTCTGTGACCATAGGATAAGTGGTCAGATGAATTTCAACATTAATAAACACAAAGCACTGCACAACGAGAAGAAAAAAAAAGCTCACACAATGTGTACAATCCTGAGCTCTAATTTAGTTATCATTAATGAAAAATATATAGTCACTCTGGACAGTAAGTCATGGCTCAGTCGCAGTCCAAATCACGAAGAACACTAGGATCTGTTTTGAAAATAATACAAGACACAACATTATAAAACAAAGCAAATAAAATAATTACTAAGTAACAGTGTTGCTGCATGTAACTTTCTATTATAAAATTTCAAATTGCTTAATTTTTAACATGGACTTCCACCACAGGTCACACTGTGCAGCACAGATTCTCCTGACTAGTTGCAGAACCTCCATCCACAGACATCTTCCAAGACATAGCTAAGTAAAGCTACAGCTGATCTAATCTACAGTCCTTCTTGGAACAGAAGCTTTAATTAGCACAACTTTCAGAAGTATCTTAGAATATTTCAAGAACTCAATGCAATTTGCAACCCTTGAACATATTACATTTAACATATTACATTTTAAGATGCAAAAACATAGGCTTAGTTTTAAAAATCTTCAAGTTATGCTGCCCTTGGTTAACACACTTTATTCTTACTTCCATGCTGTCTTTACATACTTACATTTATTTTTATTTCCACTGGTTTAAAATCTACTGGAATTCTGGCACAATTTCATAGATTATGTTGTTGGCCCTTCAGGTCAGTGGTTTTTTTGTATGTTTTTTCATACCTTAGATTCAAAGCTGTTTAGGATCTATACATTGAATTGGCGATCTTTTAACAAATAACCTAATTAACATATACATTCTACATTTAATTACAAGAGAAATGCAAAGTCAGTTGCTAATACTGGTAAAGAGAAACAAAGATACCAAATCCCAGTTCAGAATACATTTAACGCTCTGTGTGGTAGGCTTTCCATCCTCCTGAGAGCATGAAGTGTTGCTGTTTGCACTGCTGCTTCAGCATAGGTTCAATGCATATGCTTTCAAATGTTACAATTATTTTCTAGTGTAATGTCCCAGCTCACTAACCTTTTCAAGACATACAGCAAACAGCTGATACCTGTGTGGCCTCTGTGTAACCAAGCTGATTATACAACAGATTAGAGTCCTCAGCTTCTTATAAAAAGCCAGACAAGAATCAACCAAGACCAGCTCTCAGCATACACAACAGAAACAATGAAGTGGTGATTTACTGTACAGAAAACTTAGCACGTATTTTGATCAACTAATGAATGAATTGGGAAGGCGTGGAGAATCAGTAATCCCTCCAACACTAAACCAGATGTGTAAGAAACTATCACATAGATAAATGTAGGAAATTGAGTCTTTCTGTTACCAATATTGATTTGTTCTCTTCTCCCCCCAAGAGTCCCAATTACAAATTCTAAGTGTTATAAAAACCACTTTTAAGAATCTGAATGCAATTTTGCAATCGGTATTTGGAGATTTCAATTGGCTGGATCTTTTAAGGTGACTTTGCTCAGCCCCTGGCAGGAACACAGCAATTCATTGCAGTCTACCAACACCATCAGTCATCCCAAGTTAAGTTCCCACTATCACTTAATTAACCAAATGATAGGAGTCTGCAGTTGGATGACACACAGCACCCCGAACATCACCATCTCTGATGTCTCTAATTAGATGTCAGCGCTGAAAAACTTGACCCAATACAAGTCTGTCATCCACAGAAACCATTCTCTTACTCAAGGCTCAAGAAAAGGTAAGATTAGAATTAGGATGCAGAGAAAGATGAAAGTAAGGCTATCAAGTAATTAAGTACTACCAGCAATAGCCTGATGACAAAAAATACCAAAAAACCCTCTTGATTGGGCATAAAACCATATGATTAAGTCATTATCTTACTGTCAGATTCTGGGTTGCATCTTCATAAGCACACATTTGTCAATACATAGTTCCAGAACCACTTTGGTTATTTCATTTTTAAATGAATTTAGTACTGTTTCTCTTTTCCTCCTGCACTCAAGCTGATGGTACTGCCTTCTAAATTCATCTAATTTATAACTATGTTTTTCCAGCTTATAAAATGAAGGTAAATACAGCAATTATAGTGTTTATCCTAAATTATTATTACAAGGTACAAAGTGAGGCTGTGATGCTTCTGGCACTCCACTGCATAGGAAAGCCAAGTCTACCATAAGACAACAATTAGTTCTCTGCCAAAACAAAAGGAAACACTTAAAAATTTGAAACACGAAAACATGGCAGGAAAAAGTAAATTCCATTAACCAAATCAAAATTCAGACAAAGGAAAAGCAGCTCCAACATAAACACATCCATGAGTTAATCACTGTTTTTCATTTCTATTTCTTTCCCTTTTCTATCTTCCTCTTCCCCATGGGTTTACACAGATCTTAAACTGCAGTACTGTAGAAAAAAAAAAAGAAGCTGATCTTGTATAATAATATGCAAGAAGGCATGTAAGATACCAGGGCTTTATGACCAAGATATGACCTAACAGCTTTCAAATGGGTAGTTCAAAATATTCTCAGAGAGAAGATCCACAACATAAATACATTTCCCTGAAAGTACACCATTCTCCATGTCACTGCAGTATTACACTCTTAGATACAGAATTTATGTTCTAGTCTTTAAGTCATATAGTAATTGATCCACTCAATGCTATTTTTATTTTCAGAATTGGACACACATTAATCATACAAGCAAAATAAATTTATCCAAAGGTACTTTGTAGAAGATGATGCAGAATTAGGTGCAGAAATCAGGTGTATGTTCCCAGGCCACACCTCAAGCATTACTGCCCTTCAAGTATTACAGACATCTATGAGAAGAGATTATAGTTTTAAAATATTTGAACACTTGAATTTCTTAGGCTTCTCTTTTTCAACTAAACTACCCATATCTTTTAGGCTTTCCCTAGAAGGTCATGTTGTTTTCTAGTTCTCTATTTAGACTTCTTTTTCTCCCCTTCTCTCCACCCACACAGCTTTAATGTAGTGCTGTGCCCAAACTGGACACCAACTCCAGCCAATGCCTTACAGCACTGACCAAGTTGAAAGAACCTTTTAATGTATCTTACAAACACCATAACCGACAACCAGGACAGCTGCTTTTTATACCCCATTCAGCAGCATGATACTGCATCACCCTTTCTATGTATATAACAAAATATAAAAAAAGAATCCTCAAAATATTTTCCCGCAGAACTGCTTCTCATGAACCCTTATGATATGCAGGTGACTACTCCTACCTACACCCACAAAAAAATCTGCATTCAACCTACTGAAATAAATACATTTGTTTCTCTTCTATTCCAGACCTTTTTCAAAGTTAATTTTAAATTCTAAAGAGTGGCTGCTGAAGTGTTTGCAACCCTTCAGGTTAGACATTGTCTCATACTGTAAGTAATCCCCCATCTCACAAGCAACTGTGTCTGCTGTATATAAACTACATTTTCTCTTACGTACCGAAAAAAAAAAAAACCCAAAGCTTCATTAAATGAACAAGACAGCATTCCTTTTTTCCTTGTCAAAACTTGTCTTGCCTTATTTCTTAAATTTCTGTTTGCAGTTGCTTGTCATCCTATTATGTTTGTCTATAAAAACACTGAAAATTATTAAACTGTTTACAGAACACCACGTTAGTCTGAATGTTTCAAGATTCTCATTTTTACAGGGAAAAAAACTAAAGGAGCAGCAACAATAGCTGAAGCCCACTAATCTTTTCTGACAGTGTTCTTCTGCTGCCACATTTACAGAAGTGTGAAGTGTGAATCATTCAATTTTACATAAAGTAAAAAGCAGGCATTTTGGAGGTAATCTTGTTACCCAACTACAGTCACATAATTTTAACTTTATCTTGGATGGAGATAATGCAGATGAATAGATCAAAGACACAAAATGAGAAAGGAAAAGTACTTTATAGACTAAGACCCCTGTCTTAACCTGCTTCCTGTGATGGTTCTTTAATATAAGGGGACATAAAGAATTATCTTCTGGAAAGAAAAGCGTATTTCTCACCCTTAATTAATGTAAGTTTATAGAAAGGAAAAAACGAAAATCACAAGACAAAATATTCACCAAGCTTTGCCTCAAAAGATTTGTCCTACTGTTCAAGATTTTGGAGAACACCAGTCATTTAAACTTTCCCTCTGTGCTAATTGCTAACGGCTGGAGCTTTACTCTGTGTTAAGCACTGGCATTCAGGTATGGCATCTCAAGTTTCACTGATGTCAGCTTACAGTGCCAGTGCTCACAGTGCTCTCCTCGCATGACGTCCCAGATCACAGGTCACGACATCCTTCACTTAGGTGTTGCCACTCATGTCACATGCCAGATAAAAGCGAACAGACAGGAACCATAACTTGTTCCTGCACATGACACTACTGATACTTCCATATTCAATGACTCAATCATGCGGAATCTTAAGGTGAAAAAAGGCTTTACTTTCTACAAGGATAGATTCTCATAGACATTGCCTCACAGTGGGGAAGCCTCTCAGCAACAACTGCTAGAGGATTTAATTGCATAGTTTGCATGCAAGCTATCGAATACAGACAGAGTATTCCTATAAATAGACCAGATTTATTCCCCAGAGACAGCACGTGTTGATTTGAGATGGGTTACAAAGGTTAACCTACACATGATTTGGCATCAGAACTTGGATGCAGACTGTTCTTGTTGTGGGACGGCAGCCAAGTAGCTGCTGGCAGCATCTTACAGCAAAATTTTTGCTATGACTAATTCAGGTGACTGTACCAGTACAATAGAGAAGAATGAATATATCTTTCCCAGGGAAAGAAAAAGGAAACTGTCTATCTGTAGCAGTGAAATTCAGGGCAAAGATTATCTGGAACCTCTCAGTGGCAGTCACAATCCTTTCTATAGAGACATGGTATGCTTTTGCCATCAAAAGAGCAGCTTGCAGGTAGTTCAAGCAGCTACAATCACCTTTAGCTACAAAAGGTAAATCCATTCCTTTCCTTCATTGAACAAAGCAACATATTTCTGCAATACTTTAGCTTGTACAAACAGTAAGCTTGTTGGCAATTCAGCGCCATTTCGCCAATCCTAGACCCTGCAAACTTCTAGCCTGCTTTTAACTGGAAGTACAGGGGCTTCACAACCTTCTTAAATATGTTTGTCTATATTTTTAATCAAGATTTATGAAATATGCTGGTTCTAACCCACCCTATTGTAACCCATGAAGAAAAATGCTCACTTGTTAGTCCAAGCTGTGTTAGAGCAAAGGTCTGCTTCAATTCTCATCCTATTAAGACAGCAAGGGCATAAACTAAACGCAAATTCATTTTCAGCATACTTCAACAGCTTTGCATTTCTGGAGATATACAGCTTTATACTAATATTCATCTCCTTCTGCTAAGTAGAAAATAACATCATGCTATGGCAAAGCAGAGTATCCCAATTTTACCCACAGATGCAGCATTCATGAAGATTTATCAATCCATAAAGCCAAGACATGCTAAGCATAGAAGTAGTCACATCTGAGAGACTCAACATATTGAGAAAAACTTCCTAGACAAAACTAAGCTAGTACATCAGAAAAGGAATTCAAACAACAAATAAGCAAAACTCCCAAACACCAAGGAAAACCTTTTTCATAAATCAAATAATACACCTTAAAAATCTCAGTCATGATCTTCAAGGAAAGAGCGTCCCTGCTTCCACATCTTCCTCCCTTTGCCCTACTGGATGTAAAATTCCCTTTCCCGACACCTCTCACTCCCGCACCCAATAGATCTTAAGTTTAAAAGTTTAGCTGCTGCTCAAGAATAACTGCATCTGTGTTGATGTGCATCTACCTTAGAGAGCTGTTTCTGTCACACATTCTCACTCCTCTCTCTGGAGTAAGAATGCTCAGTCAGAGAGCATTTGCTCTGGCAGAGTAATTTTCCCCCTCTACTTAACTCTGATGAATGCTGGTGCTGCCACTGTCACCGATGGGCTCGGGCTTGGCCAGCAGCGGGTGTGTCCCAGAGCCGACTGACATTGGCTCTATGCACATGGGGGAAGCTTCTGGCAGCTTCTTACAGAAGCCATCCCTGTAGCCCCCTGCTACCAAAACCTTGCCAAATAAACCCAATAAGCAAGCTGTCATGCTTAAAGTCTAAACACAAAAGAATGCTAACATGCTTTTTACAAATGAAAAGAGCCTGTGTTTGTAAAAAATGATGCTTTCTTTGTATAAATAGCTGTAGTTTTCTACTTTAAAAAGAAATTTATTTACCAGCTCATCGTAACCAACACGTCACGCAAAAAAATTGCAGTTCAATCTGAAGATTTTAGCTTCCCCAGGGAACTGGAGTATTCAGAAATTACAGAAACATGCCAAAAATTAAGGTACTCCAGGACCTTGAAATCTTCATGTGCTCAAGTTAAAGAGCTGTCTGTGGAGGTACCTAGTAGTAGCGTGTGAGACAGCACCAGCTTCCAGCAAGCCAGGGTGCTGTGTGACACCTGGCAGCCCCCAGCCTCATCCAGCATTAGGCACCTGCCCGTAAGGTAGCACGGCAGAGCCCTCGCGCCGCCAGGACCTGGCACTTGGCTCACATGGGCACGCTGCCCGCTCCGCTCACAACGGAAAAGCAAAGGCTCTGCCACAGCTGCCATCCATAAAAGAGTGATAACAACATCTCTCCCTCACAAAAGTACTGCAGGGAAAATTGAATTTGAGGTGGGAAGCATTCAGAGACAAGAAGTGGATATTTTTATGAGCGAATTTGGAGTCTTTTTAATCAACAACTAAACATTTGAAGCAACATAGTTATTATACCTTGCATTCAAAAATACTGCAAAGATCACATACACAAAACCTCAGTCCTTAGTTTGTTACCTTCCTCCACATCCTCCGAGGAAATGCCACATAGAAAAGCACATTTATTTTATATACAGTGATATATTGCATTTTATGCTATAATCAAAAACACAATTAAAAAGCAAAAGCAATTAATATTGTCCACTATGGTAAAAAAAAATTAAATCACTGGACTGTATCATATATCCATCTTAACTATGGCTAACCAACCGAGAAAACAAATACCACTTTAAAAATGGCTCAGATGAAAAGGAACATTTTATGAACTACCACTGCCCCTCTGAACTGGGCCTCCAGAACCAAAGGTGAAGCAAGTAACAGGAACTCATCCAAAACTCCATAGCTTCAAATGCACAAAGAGAGGTCCTACACTCCAAAAACAAATAAAAATTTATAGAATCATTTCAATTGGAAAAGACTTTTAAGATCATCGAGTCCAACTATTAACAAAACACTGCTAAGTCCACTACTAAAACACGTCCCTGAATACCACATCTACGCATCTTTTTAAAACCTCCAGGGATGGAGACTCAACCTCTTTCCTGGGCAGCCTACTCCAAGTCTTAATCACCCTTTCTGTGAAGAAATTTTTCCTAATATCCTAAACCTCCCCTGGGAACAAACTGAGGTTTTTCCTCTTGTCCTACAACTTATTACCTGGGAGAAGAGACTGACCCCCACCTTGCTACAACCTCCTTTCAGGAAGTTGTAGAGAGCGATGAGGTGTCCCCTGAGCCTCCTCTCCAGGCTGAACAACTCCAGCTCTCTCAGCCACTCTTACAACTTTTAGCCCAGATCCTTCATCAGACTCATTCCTCCTCTTTGGACACCTCCATCATGTATACATAAATACATAAAAAAATTATATATAGAGAAAAATAAAATCTACACAGTTCAAAAACATGAAAAAGCAATCTGCAACTAACCAGTGCCATCTGAACAGTTCTGATGAGATTCACTGACCCTCACTGCAGAGGGTAGGCTGGATATTTGAATCGGAATGAGTCACTGCCCCATTTGTAATCACCACAGCAATTTATCTTTCTTATCTTGGACACCTAGCTTAGAAAGAGATGAATGGCCTTCTGGAGGCAATTATTTCTGTAAATTTAATGGAGATATAAGAGTAACCAGCTCAACACAGGCATCTAAATTTTAGGCAATTAAATTTGGACAGAGAATTAAACTCATGTCTACTGTTGGACCATAACTCCAAGACTACACATTCCTGACAACAGGCATCAAGACAAGAGCACAAGTGCTACATTTTGAAATGCACAGGCTAATATTTACCTACTGTTTGAATGCAACTGCAAGAAGAGCTTTCAGTATTGTCAGAAAAGATAAAACTTCTGCAAAATAGGCAGAATCATAACATTACGGAAAACGAAATTCTGTCCTTATAAACAGCAATTAAAAATATGTATAGACACATTCAAACTCTTCTGAGAATCCTAAGAAATCTCCTAGTTTCCTGAATGTCAAAGAAAAAGTTCTTCTTAGGAGGAACTAAACTTGTGTTTCCTCCTCTCTCCTCCAATAGGAAGACAGAAACAGCTACTACAGTCAGTCTTGTAGAGGACTTGCCCAAGAAGTTAACCCATCATTTTACCACCCTTCACCAATGTCTGAACTTCTGACTCAGGAATATGACACAAATTGATCTGGATTATTTCAGGGAAACGGCTGCTTCCAGCACTGAATTACTTTTATACGTAGAGCACCAATGGATGCCATGGATTCCAGAAATATGCAGAAGGGAGAAAGTGTACATCGGGATGACTGAATGCTGCCCTTCTGGGAGTCACCATCACCGAGCACGTGCAGCACCACAACAGCCAACAGCACAGCTATAGCCATAAACTGCTTGCACAGTCCAGTGTAGAATATTTTTACACCAAAAAGTAAATGACTGCCTCAACATTAAAAAAAACCCTGACAAGCAAATAATGCATGTAACTGTAAAACTCTGAAAGTCTGCAAATTCAGGTGTCTGCTTTAAAAAAAAATTGCTTTAAATTTCTTCATTTAACAGACACCCCCATACTTCTATTTTGTGTGACTCAAACTTGCAACAAATGGTACGCAGACAGTTCACAGTAGCAATAATGCAAAATCTTACAATTTCTACTGTTTCGTCCTATGTGCACCACAAAAATTCTTCCATTTTGCACTGCCTCTAACAGTTTCTGAAGTTGATTTTATAACTATACTTTCAAATGTAGATAGAAAATTCAGGAATAGGAAAATAAAGCTCTCACTAATTTATCGAATAGGTTAGACTGAAAAACTACATGTTGTTTTCAAAGCCTATGTATTACTACACAAAAAATACATTAAAAACACAGACAATACCAGAAGAGTATTAACAAACATTAAATGTCAGACAGGTTTCATAAACAGTATTTTTATGTGTATTTACTCACATCACTTCAGGCATAGGCAATACCATAATATGCTGTGACTCTTATCTTCAATAGCTACTATTTGCAGTCCACACTAAATACAATATTATGCCACCCATAGAACTTTTTTTTTCTTTTGCTCATTTTTTGCTACTTTTTTTTGTAAGGATGTTGTGATCACAGAATCCAAGTGAACAATATGAAATAATTAAACATGCCATCAAGGGCTTCCATGAGGTGAGATGACATTACTTTTCACAAAATGGAATTAAGCACAGTTAGATTTTAGTTAAAAGTATCAAAAAGACAAGCTTTAACTTTGAATGCCCTGCTTGAAACACCTACAGTTTTTTTTGGCCTGAGTAGTTATCATTCTGATAAGAATTTAGAGATGTGCACTGAATGTGCAACCGACACTTCCGAAAATCCTGACTCCAGCCTTCTCCATTGCTCTGCTTTAATTCCTAGTCAGAATTCCCATCCTTTCACTTCTTAACCTTCCCTATCTGATGGAAAACAGTCTTTTCTCAGACACTGTCTGAAAATGAGGACAGCGTCAGTGAACTGTTACAGAGATACTCAGTAGCACATACAGCCAGGCAGACAAAGAGCACTTCACTGTGTATACTCAGGCAAAGCACCTTGGCAGCTGGTTTACCATTTTTCTCTTCTGACAACACCACACTGAGCACTGCAGTCAGACACACCTGAGGGACAGGATGCCATCCAGAGGGACAAGCTCAAGAAAATAGCCCGTGGGAACCTCATGAGGTTGAACAAAGCCTAGTGTGTGGTCCTGCACCTGGGTTGGAGCAACCCTCAGTATCAATACAGGCTGGGGGATGAAGGGATTGAGAGCAGCCCTGCTGAGAAGAACTTGGGGGTGCTGCTGGATGAAAAGCTGGACATGAGTTGGCAACATACATTCAGAGCCCAGAAAGCCAATGCTATCCCAGGGAACATCAAATGAAGCAGGACCAGCAGGCTGAAGGAGGTGACTGTTGAAGGAGGTGACTGTTGAAGGAGGTGACTCGGCTCTGCTGAGACCCCACCTGGAGTGCTGCATCCAGCTATGGGGTCCCAAGCCCTGGAAGGACATGGATCTGCTGAAGCAATTGCAGACGAGGGACACAAAAATGACCAGAAGGATGGAACCTTACCTGAGGAAAGGCTGAGAGAGCTGGGGCTGTTCAGAATGGAGAAGATAAGGGTGACCTTATTGCAGCCTTTAAACATGTGAAAGGGCTTATAAAAAGGATGGGGACAAGCTTTTAAGCAGGCCCTATTGTGATAGGACAAGGGGTAATGGTGGGATTACAACTAAACATAAGGAAGCAAATTTTTTACAACGAGGGTGAGGAAACACTAGATCAGGTTGCTCAGAGAGGTTGGTAGATGCCCCATCCCTGGAAACATTCAAGGTCATGAATGAGGCTCTGAGCAACCTGATCTAGTTGAAGATGTCACTGCCCATGGTAGGGGGGCTGGACTAGATGTCCTTTAAACATCCATTGCGACCCATACTATTCAATAATTTTATTAATGGGATGAAGTTGGCTATGCATGCTACAAAATTTGTTCATGACCTTAAAGCCTCAGAAATATTTGTCATATATCAGAGCTCTTTAATTCACACTGAACACAGGAAAACACTTTTAATATAATTCACAAAGAGATACAACAGAAGTCACCCCACTCCCCCCTCTCTATAGTCCACTGACAAACTGTGCATGCCTAAACTAAACAACTCAGTAAGGGCTTCTGTCTTGCTGTACACTCAGCCTATGCTTACCCTTTATGGCCAGCTATTTATTTTGTCTTTACTGATTTAAGGATCTAGACATTGTCTGCTCAAAAATAAAATTTAAAAAATGCTTCTCATGAGACCATTTTCACATCCCTCTCCACAAACATAATTTGCTCTCTTTTCTTTGATATTGACCATAACTCTTTGAAAGATCAAGTCACTGTCTACACTTTGGCAAAACTATTACTCTGCTTACTAGTGAGAAGTTAAGAGAAGTTAATGGTTTGACAACAAAAAATTTGGCTTTCATGCAGACTCGTCAAATAGCCATGAGTCACAGTGCTGATCTCATAAAGTTGCTTTGCCCATACAAATTTGATCAGAGAACTCCCTCTTTACTCACAGACTTCCTCCTCAACCAGGCACCACCTGGTTGTTCACCAGTCTTTGCTACACATTTTGCCTACCTGCACATACACCTGTATCTCCTCTGAAGTCTGGTTAATGGGTAGACGTAATTCCTGATCTCTGTGCTAACAACTGCAATCATGAAATTTACTGTGAAGAGTCCCACCTCACAAAACTGCACAACAGCACACATCCAAGTATTCTTGACATGAACTAAATTCATACATTCTGCTCCTAATTCTGAAAATTTTAATGGGTCTGAATTAACTCATCTCCAGCTGCATCTTCTACAGGCAAATGGCAATACATCATCAAAACTTACATAATTAACTACAAGTGTATTCATAGCTCCACCTATTTTATCAGTGAGGTGAAATGGGGCCATTTGTGAGCAAGCCTTGGGATATAGAATGGTGTTCTACAGGTACTAAGGCTTGAGATGTTCACCTCCAGCCATGAGCAGCATTTACACACTCCAGCTTTCCCTTGACCAAAACCATCTCTTTAAATTCCTCATACAACTGAAATCTGCAAACTTTGGTACACAGAAATGCAAAGGACAGTGATAAAAAATTGTGACAGAGGAGAAATAAGGGTGAAGAACACAGGTAGAAGAAAACAACAAAATAAGTAAACTTGTCTCTGCTTTTTTTTAACATTACTTCAACTAAGATAATTCATTTTTCTGCACTCTGATGTCTTTTCAGCAGAGTTCAGAAAGGATATGCAGAAAAAATGGAGCAACATGAGGCATGTCTTTATTGCCATGAACAGGTAACTAGTATGACAGCCATTTTGTCAGATAACTTGCTGCTTTTTTAAATGCTTTTCCTTTTTCTCTTTTTGCTTTAGGGTTATTTGACTGGATCTAATATGTTAGCAAATGTGAAAACATTCTAAGAGGAGACTCATGTTCTTGTTATCTGTTCAGCATAGTGCTGATTAACTGAAAGTTCTAATTACCAGCAATTCTGCCATCCTTCATTAATACACACCCATCCCTGCTCAACTACTTCAGGTTCTGTTTTCCTTACAAGTTTTACAGATAGTTAAATTCCAGTCTACTTCCATCTGAAGTATTAAGAGCTGAACACCTTAGTACACACCTGCTCTTGATCTCTGACAGCTGTTAGAGGGCAAAAGTAATGCATCAGAATAAATAGAGAAGTTAAATTCACAACTGCTGCATTCTGATTTCCAGGGAGAATAGAACACAGCTAACTTGGAGTTAGGACAAGTTATGGTGCCTCATCATTAGAGTTATAAAGAAGTAAAATTTTAAAAATAATGCTCAGGACCATCATCTTCCTTATTTTGAATAAATCAAGATAAGTTCAGCTGTATCTATGAAGACAGTCCCCTTGAAAAATTATTCTCTCCTGTTCTGAAGGATAATTATCTGCCAATAACCATATATATTCTATAAAATAAATCATAAGAACATCATCCCTCTCAGCCATTTTCATTTTGGGTATTCTGATAAAATCTTTCCTGCACCTGCTGAAACTTCATCTACCTCAATATTTCAAGAAACGGTCACTTTCAACCTGTCTTGAATGAAGAGTTTAGCTTCTGCTTCTGAAAGCATGAAGGGATTCAAAAACATTTTATCACAGCTGCACGTCATACTAGCAAAGAATAACTGCAGGGGATAATTGTAACACCAAATATCATCGTGCCCAAAAATTAGAATTCATCTTACAGCACTGCAGAAACATAGCACCTCCCCATAATTTCAGGGCTAGGTATCTGACCCTTTGTCACTTCCTTCTGTTGAACTTGCTCTAAATGCTACAATACACACAAAGGGAAAAAAAACCCAATCAAACAAACCCACAGACTGACTCACTAAGCCTAAGGGGTAATTCGCCTGAGATCCTCAGGCAACTCTGAATAAAGTTTGATTATATATAAATTGGGGAATGGCATCAAAGAGGAATAACTACTCACAACAGTGTGTACTACACATTCACAAAGCACAAGAGGCAGAATGCAGGTCTCAAATCCCCAGGGCCTGAGCCGGTATCCATTTTACCTAGACTGAAATACTCCAGCTGCTAAACTAACGAGCATAAGGCAGAGATAGGCACTTCTGCCAAATTTTTCTCCCCTTCTTTTGTGTTCAGTATTTGGAAAAAGCAAACACTTCGAAGATTAAATAAATACACCGTTTCACATGAAGTCTAGTTTATTCATTTTTGTTTTAGTGACCAAATCCAAAAGTTTTTTAAATGCAGTTCAATTAGTCTTAGAAAAACAATGATTATATATTATGCTGTTTGTCCAGCAGCCATATCACACAGATGAATTCTAATCACGCAAGCCAATTTTAGCCAAATTTGACAAAGAAACAGAGGTCTCAAAGACACCTAAGTTTCCCCTAAGTTTCCCAGAAATCAGCTGCCTGGTAGGAGCAAGACATACAAATTAGCAGTTGCATTGTGGAAAAAGGAAACAGAACTTGGCTGTCATCCACCTCCAGCAGGAGTAATCAACTGGTCAATTGAAACACTCGCCTAGCTCCAAACCAGCCATAACACAGGCTGGTGCTTGCCAAATGCAGAGGGACGTGAGAGGAAGCCAAATATGTTCTGGGGTAGGGCAGGCCACATGAAGGAAATGAAGGCATGACAGTTCACTGGTGCTGGGGAGTACCAAGGGCAGTGCAGCAGCCCCATCATGGGAGTCAAAAGGGAAAGTTTGCAATAATTAGTTTAGTATTAGGAGCATGAAGACAACCACACTTTCAGATTTCCATAGCTCTGAAAAGCTTATTTTCAACTTGTTTTTCATTTCATCAATGGAGCCAAGTAATCATATGATGCTATGGCTCAAAACTGGACTATTTACTTTCTTTAATACAAGCGTTTAAAAGTTTATGCTCTAATACTGTGATTAAGAAATAATGAAATCAAGTCTGTGCCACAACATTTAGGAAGCAATATTAAGCTAGAAAGTACATAATGAAATATACATCTGCAACCTGTAGAAAAATGGGAGCAGGCAGGCAAGCAAGAACCAGCAGAGATATCTCAAGCAATATCCACCTCTCAGCTGAGAAGTAGGAACTGGTGACACCCTCCATCTGTCCAATAATAAAACAGGTATATCATCTTCACAGAGGGATGGCATGGTAACACTAAACTTTTTCATTCTGCATAGGAACATACCCACATCCAGTCACCAATTCTCACAGAATTGTGCAAGCCAAGTTGTACCTCTTGTAACTGCAAATGACTTACAGCCAACTCTTCTACCCAAAATCACAAGCAAATGACAGGCTAAAAAGCACCATGCAAAGGCCACACACTTGCAATTTTGAAATTTGCATGTAATTTACCATGCACTACATTTAGCTTAATAAGCTGGTAATTAACTTTTTTTGAGGGCTAGGAAGTTGAATAATGCTGTAACTGCATCACATCACATTTTCTCAGTCATGTGGTACTCTCCTCTATAGTGACAGAGATGGAATATGTATCTCCCTTCATCTTCTTCTCCTTTTCCTCATCTGCTTTTCCTAAACTCTCCTTCCTGTCTGCCCTTCTCCACTCGACAGTAACAAAGCAGATCAAAAATACAGAACACCTTTCTTTTGAAGATTAACTAGAAAGACCAGGTTTCTTCACCATGAAAAAGACCAAAGAGGGTATTTAACATATCCATATGGTTGAAAGTGACATTAAGGAGATAAAAAGGGATTGGCTACTCACCATCCCTAAGTTAGCAGGTGGGAAATTGAGCAAACTTAGGAAAAGGGCGCTTCATACAGCATACGAAGGTGTTATTCACTATTCAGTGGCTGCTAATTTAACATGGGTTCAAGAAAGCACTGCACAGACTCATGGAAAAGAAGTTCATCTAAAGTTCACTAGAAAGAAAACATCTAGCTGAGGAAATCACTGAAAAAAACCCAATAGTTAAAAGCTGGGGAAACACTCTGAGACATCATCTATGCACATTGGTCACACTCTCAGACTTCTCTACAAACATAAATTATTGCACTTGATTAGAGACAGTTCTGGGACAGAAACTTTGACTGGCACAGTAAGGACAGCTGAAGATCATCTCCCGTGAAGACTAAACAAGGAAAGATGTGCATGAACAGAATGATTTAAGCTTCTTGGACCTGTAGCAAAGTCAACTCAAAATACTACTTCCACTTAAAATGAAGAGCTCTTTTGTGCTGGTCTCCACACGCTCCAATTCAGAAATTAAAGAAATCAGAAGTTTACGAAGCAGCCAGACGAAAAAAAGTCATTCTAGTAATGGTTATTATAGAGTACTTACTTTCCATGTAATACATGTTCTATAATGAAGAAGTACATTACATTTTTTTTCCTACACATCAGCATAGCTCGTGCTGGCATAAGCATGTCGAAATTTTATTAACATGACCACATTAAAGTTTAAAATAGATGCACAACTTTTCATAAAAAAAAAAAGTAACATAAATAATTTATTTTTTGGGGGTGGAGCGAGAATGTAGAGGATGACATGCTAGTAAAAAACTGAACAATGCAAGATGTACCACCATAGCAATTCCTTGTTCAAAGGAACATCACAGAGCTCAACAATAAGAGCCAAGCCATACTCCTCCTTCCAGCCACAAAGACTAGGAAGTAGCTGAACAGAAAGCAGCTCTGTGGGTTCATGGTGTAGAACAATTTGAACACAAACCAGTGTCCCCATACAGCAGTAAAGCCTAAAGACATGGTGGGCTGCAACAGCAAGACCCTAGTCAGCAAATCAAAAAATGTCATTATTTCTCTCCCCATAGCACAAAGCCATGTCTAATGTATTGTGTTCAGTTTCAGGGGTCCCCATTATTAGAGAATATCCCCAAACTGAAGACAGGCCACTGAGGTATTTTGGGGGCTGCAGCCCATGTTCATAGGAGGAGACACTGAGAGCACCATTATTCATCGCAAAGAGCAGACCAGAGAAGAAAGCTGCTGCCCTGCCCACCATCCAAACATGGCTTAAGGAGACAAAGCCAATTCTGAGTGCTGTGAAGTCAAATGAGAAAGTGCAAGACATACGGGCTGAAACCTGGGAAATCTCAAATGGACATAGAGAGAAAAATTTTCCCAAAGAGTGGCTAAGCACTAGAGTGGGCCACCTTAGAGATATTCAAAGCTCAACTAGACAAGACCTTGAGTGTAGTAGTACACCCCCCCTTCCCTTGAGGCATTAGTAGTCCCTGCTGTCAGTCCTCCCTCATTCCTACCCCTTGTTCCAGAGAATTCCCTGTCATTTATGTATCCCCCGATGCCCCATTTGTTTATTTAANATATTGAGCAAAAAAAGCAAAACCTGGCTTTATAATAATAAATTATAAATTATTATATAATAATAATTTATTATTATTATATAATAATAATATTAATTATCTTTATAATAATTAATTCCCAAAAATACTTTCTCAGAGGAACCTTTTCTACATTTTTTCCCAGCAAGAATACTTAAAAGTTGGCTTATTGAGACTGGAATATGTAACATAATATTCTTACATATAAATAACAAAAGGCTCAATCTTTAGTAGACCAAGTATAAATTTGATCATTTTTAATCACCTTATTTAGCTTATCAGCTGTACTCATGAAGGAGGCTATTAATATTTCTCAATTCAAGCTGTAAAATCTTACTTTATTACCACACAAAAGCAGCACTGAACCATAAAACTACAAAATGAAACTTGGAAACATTATTAAATGCTATTTTGTTATTAAAGCATGTCTTCCATACCAG